>CAEMYA010000216.1:853625-890285 GCA_903131615.1 Diplodus sargus
ACGAACACAGTATCTAATATCAGTTAACGAGTCGTTTTCCGTTCTCCGCTTTCCGATTTTAAAACGAATAACGGGATACGAGTCATTTTCCGTTTTTCGTTCTTTTATTTTGAAGCGAAAAACGGGGAACGACTCATTATCCGTTTTCCGCTTGTCGACTTCAAAACGAAAATCGGATGGCCGTAACGTACACGGACCCTCAAAGCCGTTGTTTCATCCACTTGTTTTCATCCAGATAAGGTGCACGCGCCTTAAAGAGACAGGTGCATTGCCTCGCCTCGCCGCGCCGCACCCCTCCCCCCTCCTCAAATTTTTTTTACATTTCGGATTTACACGAATGACACAAATGACCCATTTGGGATCCAAAACGGCGAATTTCGCCGAAAGGTGACAAGTTTGCACCCCTGATTAATGCTGAAATCAATCATTGATTAGTCTGCTGATAATTTACTTGGTAAATCCTTTGGTGTATAAAATGTGACATTGCAATTTTCAGAAAGCCCATCTGATTTCCCAAATTAACCCTGTAGGTCGTTTTTGTCTAACAGTCAAAAACCCAAATACCAAGGTCTTTTGTGTGCAGATATACAATTTACTATCACTATGAAAACCAGTTAATATTCATATTTATGGGGTTCGATTAAGCCAGTTATGTGTGACCTGCTTTTAGCCAAAATTATTATGAAATTGGTTAGATTTAGTGTCAATGGACTGCTTAACCAGGAAGTAAATGTGAAAGCCACTAAACTTTTTTGGCATCTGGTATCTATTTCTTATAGAAGAAGAAGAATTTATATAGATGCATTTATGGAGATTAGATGAGTTTTTAACATCTGCGTGATGTTACAGTCACTATGAAGTAAAAGTGGAGGTTTGTGCCAAACCAATTTTGACTCTGAACAGTACCCTCAAGTGGTTGTAGTGCTTAACATCAATGGTAACGTAAAGCACTCAGGGGGAAGTATGTGGGCATTGACAGTTATAACATTTAAAATGGACATCTATTTTTGTATGCAAAGGGAGCATAAATGAGTCTTGTTATCCCAACTGAACCAGCTATTTGTATCACACCTCTCTCTAAAGCTGTGTCAACCCAGTCAACTGGGATTTTAATGCAGATTTTGCATTGAAAGCTGTGTGGGTTCTGTGAGAACATCTAAGAGCTCTTTTTGCCAGCTTTAATGCAATTACAACATAAGCGTGTCACAATACACAAATGTGTTTAATCCTGTTTTTTTCAAATGTGTTTTTTTGGCCTTATTGATAGTGCAGCTGAAGATGGTGACAGGAAACAGGGTGAGAGAGAGGGGAAATGACACGCAGCAAAGGGACCCAGGCTGGGAGTCGAACCAGGGTCCACTGCAGAGCCTCAGCACATGGGACGCCCGCACTACCAACTGAGCTAAATGGCTCAGGGAGCCATATATATATATGTATATGTGTGTATATATATATATATACATATATATATATGTATATATATATACACACATATACATATATATATATGTGTGTATGTAATTATGTATGTATGTATGTATGTGTATATATATATATATGTATGTATGTATATATATATACACATATACGTATATATATATGTATGTATGTATATATATATATATATATATATACATATATATATATACATACATACATAATTACATACACACACACACAGGGTCTATCAGGGACACATAGGTCTATCTGATCCGCGTAGAACTAAGCACCCTTACACGAAAGCTTTCTCATTTTTTTCACGTTCATAGGTCTTACTCTCGGATCGACTTCTTCCTACTTGATTATAGATTGTTAGACAATATACAATCATGTGAGTGTCACAGCCTAGTAATTTCCGATCATTCTCCTATCTCAGGGCAAATTGCCTACCAAACCCTGGAGATTCAATTCCCACTTATTATCTGAACCGAAATTCAAGGACTTTTTAATCAATCAGATCCAGTTCTTCTTCGGCACAAATGACACACCGGATATTGGTGGTGATGTACTTTGCGAGTCACTTAAAGCTTACTTGCGTGGTCAAATTATTTCTTTTATCTCTGGCTTTAGGAAGTCCGAGCGCTCTAAATTGAAACAAATATCAGACGAAATACAAAGGTTAGACACCCAATACTCTGTCGACCCCTCAGATGCATTGTATAAAAAACGAGTACAGCTCCAATCACAGTATAACTTGTTAACTTCCGGCCAGATTGAGAAACAACTTTTACACACTAAGCAACGCTTTTTCGAGCAGCGTGATAAAGCAGGCAAACTCCTAGCATACCAAGCACGAACTGAGGCTGCATCCAGACTTATACCTAGGACTAGGTTAGCTTCTGATGACACCACATCCAATCCCACCACTATTGACAATGCGTTTGTTGACTATTACTCTAAACTGTATTCCTCCGAAATCTCCCCGTGCGATTGGGATGGTCCAAATCCCCTTGACCTACTCACGTACCCTCAAATTGACCCAGCGGTTATGACTGAGCTAGGTGCACCAATCACGATCTCTGAGGTTAAAGATGCAATAAGTTCTTTGCAGAGTAATAAATCGCCAGAACCTGGTTTTACCACAGAGTTCTACAAGACCTACTCCGCAACTCTTGCCCCGATTCTAGTTAAGGTTTTCAATGATGCTCGGGTAAAATGTCTGTTACCACCCACAATGTCAGAGGCTTCAATTACACTGTTATTAAAAAAGGACAAAGATCCGCTTCTTTATAGTAGTTGTAGGCCGATCTCCCTCCTGAACGTAGATTTAAAAATATTAGCGAAAGTCCTAGCTGGCGGTCTCCAACAAGTCATATCGTCCTTAGTCAATCCTGACCAGACTGGATTCATTTCAGGAAGGCATTCATCTTCAAACATACGTAGTTTACTTAATATTCTTTATTCTCCCTCTACTGACTCTCCCAAACTAGTTTTGTCCTTAGACGCTGAAAAAGCGTGCGACCGCGTAGAGTGGAGATACCTTTTTTACGGTCTTAATAAATTTGGCCTCGGCCCTGACTTTGTGGATTGGATAAAACTTCTTTATGCTTCTTCCCTAGCCTCTGTCAGCACTAATGGTATTAAATTGCGCCTATTCTCCCTGCACAGAGGCACTCGACAGGGTTGCCCCCTTTCCCCGCTACTGTTTGCCTTGGTAGTCGAGCCCTTGATGATTTGAAATCAGTTCAGAAAAACTTTTGGCCTCCACATTCAGTCAGGTCAATCTCCAATTTTTCGTAATCACCCTTTTGCTCCTTCATGCTCTGATCCAGCCTTTCGTACCTGGTCTGAGAAGGCCCTTGCGACGCTTAATGACCTTTTTATTAATGGTGTTTTCTCCTCATTCACTGACTTGGCAGCAAAATTTTATCTACCAAACACTCACCCTTTTTTCGGTTCTTTCAAATAAGACATTTTGTGAAATCTTGCTTCCCCCAGTTTCCTAGCAGTCCCCCAAATTCTCTTATTGACCAATTTTTAACCCTCAATCCCAGGAAGAAGGGACTCATAGGTATCACTTACAAACAAATTCACACACTGTCCCGAAATCAACTTACCTCTTTAAGAGCTGCTTGGGGTCAGGACCTTGGAGCTCCCTTATCCGATGTGCAATGGGAGGGGCTATTAAATAATGTCCACGCGTCCTCTATTTGTGCAAGGCATAGCCTTCTTCAATGTAAAATTCTGTATAGAGCCTATCTTACTAATGCAAAGCTGGCTAAAATCTATCCTGACAGAGCAGACTCATGCAACAGATGTGAGCAGGCTCCTGCTGATCTTGTTCACACATTTTTGTCTTGCCCTAAATTGTCTGAATTTTGGGCAGCAATATTTGAAACACTTAGTAAAACAACAGGATTTCTAGACTCTTGTTCCAGAATCCTTCGACGTGCAAGCCTAGGGGAATAGGGGATCAAACCACCAACCTCCCAATATGCGGACCACCAGCTCTAACTTTTGAGCCAGGTTCCCTGGCTTGCTCCGGGATGTTTCCTAGAAACTTATTTGGAAATTACTGGACCTGTAAAATTAGGTATTATTAGATTTTCCTAAAACACAAGTGTAACATGTACACCAGTGACTGCAGAGACAACTGTAGCTCTTCTGTAATACCTCTCATTTCAACTTTGGCCCAGATAAATTACAGACATTCTGCATGTACTTATCCTCTATTACATCTCTGCAGAGATCCAGGATAACAGCATGGGGACAGCTGCAAATGATGGTAAATGAGAGGGGTGAGATGCAGCATCCAGCCACCCCATTTGTCTTAGTCCCGGCCTAATCTCACATTAAAGAGCCAAAAGGCCAGTGTGCAGATTAACTGGTGTTCACTGCTGAAACAGGTTGACTCCTCAGTTGTGACTATTTAGGAGGAGTGAGAGGAACACTGAGAAGTCATGTCGAAAGTTCAACAGCAATTTTTTTATTTTGAAAAATAAATCAAGGGACAGAGCGTTTTGTCTAAAAACAGCACTGAATCGGACCACTGGCTGTCTGGCCAAAGTACTTACATTGACCAGGGTGAAGAGAAAGCAGTGGCAGGTGATACAACAGGGATATTCTTTTTCAGCTACACAGAGAAGAACATCAGTGCACATAGCCTGAAATACATTCTAAACTTTGCAGTATGCAAAATGTGATGTAAATCAACATTAACGTCAATTTAATTGTAATGTTGGAAAGTATTTGTTATTCACAAGAGAGATGACATGCTTTGACCCGATTCCCTCTCCCATCCACAATCTGACATACAGCAATCACACCCACCATGGTCACTGTACAGAGAAAACTCATGCCCTTAAGAGGAAAACAGTCCATGCAAAGGAGGCAAAAGCAATGATAATGTTTCTCCATTATGGTGTAGCATATAGAGGCAGCAACAACATTGAGCCACATGCAATAAGAAGATTAATGCATTTATGGAAAAGCTGTAGAAGCTACATTTAGAGTTGAATGAACAGAAATAAGCAATGAGGACATCTGCTTTGGAGATAACTACAGGAGTTCTAATCGCCTTTAATTTAACACATGGATGTGAATGAAAATACAAAAATACACTTGTAACAGACTCTGTAATGCTTTGAGTATTACATAATATTAATTAAAATGGAAGATTTTTCAAGGTGGAGATTCACAAATACATTTTCACCACATCACCACAGAAATCAACACCCATCTCTGTAATTGCAGAAAAATAATCCAGCAACCGTACAGCTTTAGCATAGCTGTTTATGAACCAGGAGAAGATATGTATCAGGCATGTAACTGCGCTTTCTCTTATGTAAATAATCTATAAATATCGTAGATTATGTTCTCATATCATGATAAATGCTGCCATGTCAACGTCCGTCTTGTTTCTACAGCTGAAAATATTCAATTGACCAAAATTGCATTTCAACAGAAAAAGACTCACACCAGTAACAACACGTGCAATTCCCTTGGTGCTTTCTTGGATAAATATAAACATCTTTTATCCCATCTGCAAACTGGAAAGTTACTCCTTGTTTCTGTGGGTCAGGAAGCAAACCCCATTTCAATGATTCTCATGTGCAAGAGAGACAGAAATTATCACCTGACTGGCCAATCAGACCAACAACGAGCAACACTGTAAGGAAACATATAAGTGATTGGCTTGCCATGGCCCATTGGCCTCTGGCCCCTGCAGAGAGCTGCCCATCCTCTGGCTCCAGCAGGGTCCCGTTGCGGAGGCTCTCTGTACTGTTCCCCATTTCTTCTCGGAGCTCCTGCTGGAGCAGCTTGGAAATGAGGCTTTTGAAGCGGTTCTCCGTGGTGGAGATGATCTCAGAGGAAGCCGTGGTCAGGTTTAGCTCTGCAGGGTCTACACACGTGCTGTTCACCTTAGCAAAGTTCACCTCACTGAGATCTAGCCCTGTGACAGATGAAGGTGAGGCACAGGGGATGTCCCGCACCAGCTTGTAGTTTTCCATCCAATCTTTCAGCCACTCAAGGGAGCAGTCACACTCCCAAGGGTTTCGGAAGAGGTAGAGGCGACCCAGGAAGTAGATGGGTTGGAAAACAGGGAAGGGGAGGGTGGTGAGGTTGTTGCTGTTCAAGTGGAGCGTTATCAGGCTGGTCAGGTTCTCAAAGGTGCCCTCCTCGATGTATAGCACCTGGTTTCTGTCCAGGTACAGGACCTCCAGCTCCACCAGGTCACTAAACCAGGTCTTGGACACATTGGTTAACTGGTTACCCCCAAGGTTGAGCATCTTAAGGCGGCTGAGCCCCTTGAAGGCATTCCGGGGCAGATCAGACAGCAAGTTGTCATTGAGGTAGAAGTTCTCCAGCCGCACAAGGTCCTGGAAGGCCTGATCATGGATCACGTTGATACGGTTTTCCTGAAGGTTCAGGTACCTGATATAAGAAGACAGAGATAATCACAATAAGCTTTTCATAGAGCAACTAAACCAGGTTGTACTAAAGCCAAAGTACGTGCAACAGCATAATCGTGTGATTGCTGATAGCTGAACAGTTTCTGTAGCTAAACATGAAGCTGAATGTATAAAGAAGCTCAAAAGGCAGAAAGATGAATATTTTTACAAGATGAAATGACAGAAAAGCTGAAGAGGGCTGAAAGACTTGAAAAAGTTGAAAAAAAAAGTTTGAACATTTTCATAGCTGAACATGAAGCTGCATGTTTGAAGGAGTTGAAAAGGCAGAAAGATGAATATCTGAAAAGGCTAAAAAGCTGTCAAGTAAGAGGTTTGAAAGAGCTAAAAAAAAGTGAAAAAAGACTGAAAAGGCAGAAAAGTTGTAGAGTAACAGGGTTGAAAGAGCTTAAAAAGATGAAAAAAGACTGAAAAGGCAGAAAACTTGTAGAATAAGAGGACAGAAAAAGCTTAAAAATGTGAAAAAAGACTGAAAAAGGCTTAAAGGTGAAAAGTTAAAGGCAGAAAGAGCTTAAAATGGCTGCAGCAGGACCAGAGACAGAGACGAAAATGTCCCCCATAAGGAATGAATGGGAAAACGCCTCCCAAACTCCTGCAATTTTTGAAAAAACTGTGATGGTTATCGTCCAAATATTTGTATGGTGAGTTACAGGAGGAGTTGCTGAACGTGGTCATGTCGTTTATATTTCTCGAGAGTGCAAAATGAGGTCAGGAGAGCGAGAGACAAATCAGGTACCGTCTGCTCTTTTCCAGAAAATTCGGCTCAAAATTAACATTGCGGCTTATGGAAGACCAGGAAGAGTTGTTGTCGCTCTCCGGCTGCTAAATCCAAAACCATAAGTCCCACATCTGAAATAAGACCATCAGCTGAAAGCCAACATGATTTCCTACATTTCTATGCATATATTGTCTATATCAAGTAAAAGGTGAGGGATCAAAATCAAGCTGAAGACAAGTTTGTCCACTTTTTCAGAGCAGCTCTACACTCTGGGGTGCGGCAGAACGTCACCCACTCTAGCTGACGCAATACACACCCATTATAAACTCAGAAGACGGGCTAAAAATCGCTCAAACTAAAACTGTGATTATTTCAAAACCGTACAAGATTTTTTTAAACTGAATACAGGTCCAATAGTTCAAGATCTGCTGAGTGTTTTAAAGTTTGAATGGTGTCTCTCGCTCAATGTACGAGGAGCAAAAAGAGGTTGAAAGGCGATGAGTTTTGAGGAGGATTTGAAGATTTTCCCAATGCTAAATTTTTTGGGGAAAAAGCTGAATTTCTGAAAAAGTTGAAAAGTTGAAAAGCCAAAAAAGCTGAACATTTTAATATTTGAATGGTTTCAATAGCTGAAGGTATGCTGAAGTTATAGCAGAATTAAATTTGAAAAAGTATAATAGTTAGAAAAGCCAAATAGCAGTAATGTCCTTAAAAAGCTGAACATTTTGATGTTTGAATGGTTTTAATCGGGCAAAGTTTGAAGGAGTTGAAAACAGACAAAAAACGTACTGAAAAGTTGAAAAGGTCAAGGCCGAAAGAGCCTTAAAAGTTGAACATGTTGATAGCTGAACAGTTTCTGTAGCTGAACATGAAGCTGAATGTATAAAGAAGCTGAAAAGGCAGAAAGATGAATATTTCAAAAAGATTAAGAGACAGAAAAGTTAAAAAGGGCTGAAAGAGTTTAAAAAGTTGAACGTTTTCATAGCTGAACATGAAGCGGAATGTTTGAAGGAGTTGAAATGGCAGAAAAACGAATGTCTGAAAAGGCTAAAAAGCTGTGGAGTAAGAGGGCAGAAAGAGATTAAAAAGGTGAAAAAAGGCTGAAAGGTGACAAGATAAAGGCAGAAAGAGCTTAAAATGGCTGCAGACATGCTGCAGCAGGACCAGAGACAGAGACGAAAATGTCCCCCATAAGGGATGAATGGGAAAACGCCTCCCAAACTGAAAAGGCTAAGAGGTCTGATAGAGCTTAAAAAGGTGAAAAAAGACTGAAAAGACTGAAAAGACCGAACAGTTGAGGGGCAGAGAGGGCAGAAAGAGCTTGAAGAGGTGAAAAAAGGTTGAAAAGGAGAAAGGTTAAAGGCAGAAACAGCTTAAAATGGCTGCACACATGGTGGAGCAGGAGTCGATGTCCCTATTAGAATGAATGGCAAAATGCCTGCCAAACCCCTGCGATTTTTGAAAAAACTGTAAGGGTTATCACCAACATATTTATATATTATAAAGTTGTAATGGTGTCTGTAGCTCAAAAGAAAGATGAATATTTTAAAAAGCTGAAAAGGCAAAAGGGGGCTGAAAGAGTTGAAAAGGTTGAACATTTTAATTGCTGAACATGAAGCTGAATGTTTCAAGGAGCTGAAAATGCAGAAAGACGGATATTTTAAAAAGCTGAAAGGGCAGAAAAGCTGACGGGGGCTGAAAGAGTTTAAAAAGTTGACCATTTTAATTGTTTAACATGAGGTTAAAAGTTTGAAGGAGTTGAAAAGGCAGAAAGATGAATATGTGAATAGGCTCAAAAGGCTGTGGAGTAAGAGGGCTGAAAGAGTTTAAAAAGGTAAGAAAAAGACTGAAAAGGCCAAAAAGTTGTAGAGTAAGAGGGCTGAAATAGCTTAAAAGGGTGAAAAAAGGCTGAAAGGTGAAAAGTTAAAGGCAGAAAGAGCTTAAAGGCAGGAACATATCAGACCAACCGATGGACGTCTGAAGCGTTTCGAGAGACTCGGACAAAGTCGGGAACATTTCTGTTTGGTGTGTTCAGCTGCATTGGAAGCTTTCGGAGCCGTTCGGATGTTGTCTGCTCCGATTGAGCATGTGAAGTCTGAGGAGAAGGGCTGTCGGACATCTGAGCCATTGGATTCTCTGATTGGTTGTGTGCCAGCTGAATGGCTGTTCTGATTGGCGGTGTGTTAGCGAATCAGCGCGGTGTGTGGGAGGGCGGAATACTGTGTGTGCTTTGTTTTTCTATGGACTCCGCTCCGTCATTCCCCATTTTCATGTTTTGCAGGCAGTTCTGGCACGAGACTGGCTGTTATTATGTCCGTTCAGGACAAATTAATCCGTGTTCATTTGGTAATGCGTTGCTGCATGTTTAGTATGCAGCTGTTTTTATCTGAAATAATTAAGTTTAGTTTTGATCGAAAGTAAAGAGAGTTACGTGCTTAAGCCTCTCGTTTACAACTCGCAGCACAAGTGCCACCAGCTTATTGCATCTCGCGCAAGCGCAGAACGTACACGGTACTGTGGAGTAGGCAGCACGCCGAAGTGGTGTGTTTCAATGCAACTTTTCTGCCGAACGGGTCACACAAGAGGCAACGGAGTGGTCGGAGAGTGATTGGATGAAGCAGCTGGACGTCTGGGCGGTGTGTGGGGGGCTTAAAATGGCTGCACAGAGGCTGCAGCAGGAGCAGAGCCAGAGCTGAAAATGTCTCCATGAGGAATGAATGGGAAAACGCCTCCCAAACTCCTGCGATTTTTGAAAGTTGTATTGGTTTCTGTAGCTCAAAAGAAAGATGAATATTTTAAAAAGCTGAAAAGGCAGAAAAGCATAGGAGGGCTAAAAGAGTTCATAAAGTTTAACATTTTCATAACTGAACAGGAAGCGGAATGTCTGAAGGAGTTGAAAAGGCAGAAAGGTGAATATTTTAAGACGCTGAAAAGGCAGAAAAGCTTAAGGGGGTGAAAGAGTCAAAAAAGTTGAACATTTTAATTGCAGAACATGAAGTTGAATGTTTGAAGGAGCTGAAAAGGCAGAAAAACGAATGTCTGAAAAGGCTAAAAAGCAGTGGAGTAAGAGGGCGGAAAGAGCTTTAAAGGGTGAAAAAAGACTGAAAAGGCCAAAAAGTTGTAGAGTAAGAGGGCAGAAAGAGCTTAAAAAGGTGAAAAAAGGCTGAAAGGTGACAAGTTAAAGGCAGAAAGAGCTTAAAATGGCTGCAGACATGCTGCAGCAGGACCAGAGACAGAGACGAAAATGTCCCCTATAAGGAATGAATGGGAAAACGCCTCCCAAACTCCTGCAATTTCTGAAAAAAACTGTGATGGTTATCATCAAAATATTTGTATGGTGAGTTACAGGAGGAGTTGCTGAACGCGGTCATGTCGTTTATATTTCTCGAGAGTGCAAAATACGGTCAGGAGAACGAGAGACAAATCAGGTACCGTCTGCTCTTTTCCGGAAAATTCGGCTCAAAATTAACATTGCGGCTTATGGAAGACCAGCAAGAGTTGTTGTCGCTCTCCGGCTGCTAAATCCAAAACTGTACGTCCCACATCTGAAATAAGACCATCAGCTGAAAGCCAACAAGATTTCCTACATTTCTATGTACACATTTCTATTTCTATATATTGTCTATGTCAAGTAAATGATTTGGGATCAAAATCAAGCTGAAGAAAATTTTGTCTTCCATTCTTCGAACGGCCTCACACTGTAGCGATGATGTCACGCACTCTAGCTGACGCAATACACACGCATCCTTAAAGAGCAACTAAACCCCCAAACCACTTTTTTCTGCTGAAAACCAATGTATTTGGGTATGAAGTAGTGTTGCTGAGTGATTCTGGTCCAACTCTTGACATTTTAGTCGAGGTATTTCAATTTGGCGTATTTTGAAGTAAAAATGTAAGTGTGACTACCCTCTATGGGTTGAAACCCGGTTATTACAATCAAATTTACCTATTGGCTGAGATGGAGGCAGATGACGTTTTGGAGGCAGCTTTCGTCACGGTCCACCACGGTCCCGCCCCCTCCTATAAAAACTAAGGCTGTGTCCGAAATCACCCACTCATTCCCTACTCCCTACTCACTACAAAGGGAGTCCAACATAGTGCACTATATAGTGAGCTCAACGGCAGAAAGAAAAACGGACTTCGGACACTACTCAGGCGCCGTTAATGACGTCACTGCGGTCGTGCAGTTGAAACGTCACACATCAACGTACAATGCCGGTTGTGGACTATCCATAATAAATATTTACTTATATGAGTATCTAAAAGGCATACCGTTAATCTTGAGTCAAAACACAAGCATTTTAATGTACATCCTGATTATATTAAAAAAAATATATGTACACACAAATATGTACATACACCATTTTCGCGCCACATCTTTTGTCTCTTTATGCGTTCTTGTACTGTGCGTACTGTGATCAAATACCTATATTTATACCTCCGTTTACCTCGTTTTTTATTAACGATCTCCGAAAATGCCACCAAACGGGAACTTAAATCTATCTGTATATGTACTTACCATCATCCAGATAATTTTAATCAGAAGAAGATTGAGAATTGAGCAAACAAGAAGAAGGCGGCTGATATTTGCGGCTCTTGCCAACATAGCAAGACGCCGTCAGATCGTAAGTATAAAGATGAATGATTTTAGACATCTAAATAATTAATGTCATGTCAGTAATTCACTCGTATTGTCAGACTACGCCCCCTACTGTGGAAACAAACATGGCACAACTTTGTTCTTAAATCAGATTAGATGGATAGATAAACAGATAAATACTTTATTCATCCCTTAGGGGAAAGGTCCAGTAGCTCATAACAAGATACATGAATACAAATATTATATTCATATCTATATTATCAGTTTCATTTTATCTATTTATTTATTTTACAGCATGACCAACCAACTAAGTACTGTAGACTCAATCGCCAGCTCCCTGTTTTGGCATTGTATTTCGATGGACAAAGTGACCTCCGGCCAGACTTCCGCCTCTCCAGGCCAACAGTAACCCATCTAGTCCACGTCCTCCGCTGCCAGTTCGACCATGGCTGGGGTCATGTCCTCGAGGTTCTGGTGTTTTTATTTTGGCTGGCGAGTGCAACGTCTTATCGCGTTGTGTCCAGGGCGTTTGGCATCCCGCGGTCCACAGTGCATGATCTCATCCACCGGGTTGTGGACAAAATAACAAAAATCAAGAACAGGGTCATCCACTTCCCACCCCCTGATGACCTACAACGTATTGGTGCTGGCTTTGCACGCCTGGCTGGATCACCAGCATTTGCCAGGGTTGTGGGCAGCATCGATGGCTGCCATGTCCGAATAAAGCCACTCGGTGCAGATGCCCAGGACTATTTTAATCGGAAATTGTTCCACTCTATCCAACTGCAAGCAGTGTGTGACCACAAGTGCCAATTTTTGGACATATTTGTCGGCTATCCGGGGTCAGTGCATGACTCTCGAGTCCTGAAAAACAGCCCTCTGTTTGTGCAGAGCCTGTACCCACCTGAGGGCTACTGCATACTAGGGGATGGTGGATACCCCTGCATGTCAAGACCAGTTGCCCTTGTAACTCCGTTCAGAGAGCCTGTGAGGGGTGTGGTCGCTGGATGGTTTAACTACCACCATGCAAAGGCCCGTTCAGTCACCGAACGGGCCTTTGGTATCATGAAGACCCGATGGCGGTCAGTCTTCTTTAAAGCTCTTGAGGTGCACCCTGCATTTGCCGTAAAGGTGATTGCCTGTTGTGCCATTCTGCATAATCTGTGCATCAGGGATGGGGACATACTAGATGGGGACATATTAGAGCCTCTACAAGAGGCTCCAGATGATGGAGGTGAGCAGCCTCAGCAGGACCTGCCTGTGGGGAACAGCTGCGGGGGCGTATCGCTGCTGAGCTGTCTGCACCAGTCAACAATCCGCCAGTTCTGCAGGAGCATGATTATTGCTAAAAAAAAAATTTAAAAAAAAGTTAGTAAGTTAGGTTATTGTAAGGTTAGGTTATTGTTAGATTAGGTTATTGTTAGGTTAGGTTATTGCAAGGTTAGGTTATTGTTAGGTTAGGTTATTGTAAGGTTAGGTTATTGTAAGGTTAGGTTATTGTTATAGGTTATACTTCTTGTAAATATTTTGAAATGATATTGTGATGATTGTGATTAATTTGATAAATGTCTAATTACCATTAATTTGTCTTGTAAATATAGTTCTTGTTATGTTATTGCATTGTTGGTATGTTAGATATGAATTCAGTCAGATTTCATGAATTTTTTAAACAACATTTTATTAAAGACGATCTCTTTTTTTCCTCTCTTAAATCTTTTCCACAATCCTTTCAAGAAGATTTAATAGCCTTTCCTCCCTGGCCTCAGCTCTCCGATCTCTCTCCTCTGCCCTGTTTTCCTCCCTCACCAGCAACTCCAAAATGGCATCACGCCTTGGCCTTTTTGGTGGCCCTGGCTCCTCTGTGCCTGACAGACTTCCTGGCTCTGCTGTGTCACTGTCCGAGTCATGTGGCACTGAGTCAGGGGACACTGGATTAGACGTAGAAGGGTTCTCTCCCCATGCTGAGGCAATGAGGCATGGAGGCTGAATGGATGGCCTGCCTCCAATTGCCTCATCCATGAGGGAGAACCACTTCCATGTCCCAGCAGTGGTCTCCCCTGACTCAGTGCCACTCCCTGTTGGTGGCTTCCTTAGCTCCTGCACACATTTCAAAGTATAGGACATTTAATTATCACTTTAGTTTACAGCCTGCTATGTAAAACTTGACCCCGTAATGTCATACATGTCCTACGATCAGAATAAAATAAGCGCCTCATATTTAAAATATAACTACAGGTCTTCACACACAACATTCATATACACTTTAATTTTATAGGGCTTTGTTGATAGAATATTCTTAATACAAACCTTATAGGTCTTTTTCAAGTTTGCCCATTTCTTGGCTGCTCTCGCGGGACTCACCACACCAGCCAATCCCATCTCTTTCAACACAGCTCTACACAATGTAATAACAAGTAGATAACAGTCAAATCTATCCATTAAATTTTGATAGAGGGTAATTTAGTAACAAGATACAACTGATTTAACCCATACTAAGAATGCACATCAATATAAGATGTTTCTTCACAATAATGTGACATAACTTACTCCCATCCCGATGCCGAGGCAAAGCATTTGCCCGAGAAGAGGTGATCCTTCTCTCTCCTCAGGCGGATCAGCTTCTCCACATCTTTGTCAGTCGCTGAACAGATTTAAATAAAATTAAAATAAGATATTTTTTCTAGTGCTACTTAATTTCACTGCTAGCGATTTAGGAAAAATGTAGCTCATCAAAGTTAGTTTTCACTTAGCGCTGACGCTAACGGGAATTACATATAACTGCAGTTAACTAACAGTCAGCAAACATTAGCAAGCGTCGCTAGCTGCGAATTATGCCATAAATTATGGCATAAATACTACTTAGCAACCGTTAACACACACTTCAACACATGCTCAAATGTTAATCGGAGAGTTATATTTAAATGATCGTTACTCACATTTAAACATCAGCTCCCGCTCCGCGACCACTGGACGTTCGTTCGCCATTTTTTTCACTCAGCGCAATGCATGATGGTAAATATTGCTCGGTTAGTGACCATCTGTTGTACACTACTTTTCGCTTTGCATTGTGGGATACATTGAGTGCACTATATAGGGGATGATATTACCCACTAGACATTCGGACAGCACTACAAAATGGCGTACTCCCTACATAGTGCACTATATAGGGAGTAATGAGTGATTTCGGACACAGCCTAAAATTTTTTTAAAAAAACTATTTTTTTCTGCGCGTGTGAGTGTGGTGACAGTTAGGGGGAGGGGGGAGGGGGGGGAATGGGAGAGTACTCCTGGAGCCCCGCCCCTGATCAAGGCATTTTTTGAATTTCCAGCTTAGAGCACGTCATCCAAAACTGAGGGGTTTAGTTGCTCTTTAAGATTTTTGAAAAAACTATAATGGTTATCGCCCAAATATCTACATGGTGAGTGAGAGGAGACATGGCTGAACGCGCTCATGTCGTTTTTATTTCTGTCGATTGAGAAATGAGGGCACAGGAGCGAGAGACAAATCAGGTACCGTCTGCTCTTGGCCAGAAATTTAGGCTCAAAATTAACGTTGCGGCTTATGGGGCTATATTTCGACCTCTTGTCGCTCCAGGGCTGCTAAATCCAAAACCGTATGTCCTACATCTGAAATGAGAACATCAGCTGAAAGCCAACAAGATTTCCTACATTTCTATGCATATATTGTCTATGTCAAGTAAATGATTTGGGACCACAATCAAGCTGAAGAGAATTTTCATTCCTATCTTCGAAAGCCGCTCTCCACTCTGGCGATGATGTCACCCAGTCTAGCCGACGCAATACACACCCATAATAAAATCAGAAGAGGAGCTAAAAGTTCCTTAAACTAAAACTGCGATATTTTAAAAACCGTACTAAATTTTTAAAAACTGAATACATCTGCAATAGTTCAAGGTCTTGAGACTGGTTTAAAGTTTGAATGGTGTCTCTCGCTTAACGTATGAGGAAAAAAAAGAGGTTGAAAGTTGAGGAATTTTGAAGAGGATTTGAAGATTTTCCCATTTGCGTCAATGTTAATTAACTGAATTGCTGAAAAACCTGAAGAGCTGAAAAAGCTGAACATTTTAATAGTTGAACGGTTTCAATAGCTGAACGTATGCTGAAGTTATAGCAGAATGAAATTTGAAAAATTCCCCATAAGGATGAATGGGGAAATTTTTGCAGAAAAAGCTGAATATTTCCAAAAGTATTAAAGGTAGAAAAGCCAAAAGTAATTGCAAGAATGTCCTTAAAAAGCTGAACATTTTGATGGTTAAATGCTTTTAATCGCTCAAAATTTGTAGGAGGAGATAGGTGCCGAAAAACGTACGGAAGAAGACTAAGATTCCAGAAGAACAATAGTGTGAATGCTGTGTCAGCATTCACACTAACTAGAAAAATTGTATTTCCTGCGAAAATACAGTGTGAAAGCTGAATGCTGAAGGCTGAAGCGAAATCTGCTAAGTGTACTGCCGAAAAGCTGAAAAAGTTGAAAAGTTCAAGGCCGAAAGAGGTTAAAAAGTTGAACATGTTGATAGCTGAACAGTTTCTGTAGCTGAACATGAAGCTGAATGTATAAAGAAGCTGAAAAGGCAGAAAGATTAATATTTTTAAAAGATGAAACGACAGAATAGCTGAAGAGGGCTGAAAGACTTGAAAAATTTTAACATTTTAATTGCTGAATATGAAGTTGAATGTTTGAAGGAGTTCAAAAGGCAGAAAGATGAATATCTGGAAAGGCTAAAAAGCTGTAGACTAAGAGGGCTGAAAGAGGTTAAAAGGTGAAAAAAGACTGAAAAGGCAGAAAAGGTGTAGAGTAAGAGGACAGAAAGAGCTTTAAAAGGTGAAAAAAGACTGAAATGGCAGAAAAGCTGAACATGAAGTTGAATGTTTGAAGGAGTTCAAAAGGCAGAAAGATGAGTATCTGAAGAGGCTAAAAAGCTGTAGAGTAAGAGGGCAGAAAGAGCTTAAAAAGGTGAAAAAAGACTGAAAAGGTGGAAAGTCAAAGGTAGAAAGAGCTTAAAAGGGTGAAAAAAGACTGAAGAGGTGGAAAGTTAAAGGCAGACAGAGCTTAAAAAGGTGAAAAAAGACTGAAAAGGTGGAAAGTTAAAGCCAGAAAGAGCTTAAAATGACTCCATCGTCTATGTAAAGTAAAAGATGTGGGATCCAAATCCAGCTGAAGAAAAGTCTTTCTCCAGATTTTGCAGCTGCTCCCCACTCTAAAGATCATGTCATGCACTCGAGCTCAGGCACTACACATGGATTCTTCAGATACACACGCTGGAGAAGTAGGAGAGCCAGAGATGAAGAGATCCCTATAAGAATGAATGGGAAAACGCCTCCCAAGCCCCTGCGATTTTTGAAAAAACTGTAAAGGTTATGGCCAAAATATTCATATGGTGAGTGAGAACAGACATGGCTGAACTCGGTCATGTCGTGTCTATTTCTGTCGAGTCAGAAATGAGGGCAGAAATGCGAGAGACAAATCAGGTACCGTCTGCTTTCCTCCAGAAATTTAGGCTCAAAATTAACATTGCGGCTTATGGAGCGGATGCTCAGGTTCATGTCGCTCCAGGGCTTCCTGTCCTGAGGAAGCCCTACATCTGAAATAAGACCATCAGCTGAAAGCCAACAAGATTTCCTACATTTCTATGCATATATTGTCCATGTTGAGTAAAAGGTTTGGCATCTAAATCAAGCTGAAGAGAATTTTTTTCTTAAGCGGTTCCAGCTCCTCTCCACTCTAGCAATGATGTCACGCACTCTAGCCGACGCAATACACACCCATTATAAACTCAGAAGACAGGCTAAAACTTCTTCAAACTAAAACTGTGATTATTTCAAAACCGTACAAGATTTTTTAAAACTGAATACAGGTCCAATAGTTCAAGGTTTTGTGAGTGTTCTAAAGTTGGAATGGTGTCTCCAGCTCGAAAGTCGATGAGTTTTGGAGAGGATTTGAAGATTTTCCCATTTGCGTCAATGTTAATTTTTTTGGGGGAAAAGCTGAATTGCTGAAAAAGCTGAAGAGTTGAAAAGCTGACAAGTAGAAGGCTGAAAGAGTTGAAAAGGCTGAACATTTTAACAGTTGAACGGTTTCAATAGCTGAAGATATGGGGAAGTTATAGCAGAATTAAAAAAAAAAAAAAATTCCCTATAAGGAAAAAAGCTGAATATTTCCAAATGTAGAAAAGGTAGAAAAGCCAAACGTAATAGCAAGAATGTCCTTAAAAAGCTGAAAATTTGATGGCTGAATGATTTCAATCGCTCAAAATTTGTAGGAGGAGATGGGCGCGGAAAAACGTATGGAAGAAGAATAAAATTAAATTCCAGAAGAACTAATAATAAATCCCAGAAGGACAATAGTGTGAATGCAAATAATTAAAAGCCCCCCGCGAAGAACCCATTCTAAACTCCAATGGGGTGCAATGTAAAGTTCTTATTTTGAAGTCAAATTCGTTGTCAACTTCTCACAGCCCAACTTCGAGCTTCACGTCAAGTCACATGTTTACGCCTACCTCAGAGGTGGCTTTGGAAAAGGAGAAATATTACGCCTCGGTTTTAGAAAGACAGGCCGGCACATTGCCGTAGTTACCTTGGAGCAAATGTGCCGCATTTTCTATCTAAAAAGGGCTACACAGAGCAACACCAGCCACCAGCCACCACAGAGTCGCACTGCCGCATCAATGTGCTCAGCATGGAGACAAAAACAAATGAAGGCTTAACATCTGTTTTTTTTATTGTGATATATCTAAAAAGTTGTGTTGTTGAATCTAATTTTTTTGATGCTGCTAACATGCTCTTGAACACATGATGAACTTTGTTATCCTATGCAAAATGTTCTATTCTCAAACAAAAATTAGCAAAATAACTACCTAAATTTGCTCCTTTTCTCCTCGAACTGAGCTCTTTGCTTAAATCTCTGATTTTGTTAAATAACAAAAAAAAGTAATACCTTACTGAGTCATTATGAAACGTTTTTCACTGAAGCCACTGTATGAACTATCTATTAATTTATTATTTTATTTTTCCCTTTCTTCTTCTTCTTTTTTTTTTAAATTATTTATTATTTATTTACTTATTTATGTATTTAAAAAAAAATTTTTTTTTAATTTGTACTCTATCCTGTACCACAAACCTGAAACGGCACATTGAACTAAAGCACCCGGCGAGCCTTTCAAGGTCTGTGCAAGTGAATAAAAAATCAAAAGACACAGCAACAGCGAGCCAAAACAGATCCTCTACCCCTCAGATCACATTAACGGCGTACAGTAGCAGCTCCGCTGTCTTCATCTCCCAGCCGCAGCTGAACAACCTGGTTTTGCAGTATATTGTGGGAGAGCTGCAGCTTCAGCGTTAAAACTGATAAAATGATAGCTGTCTGTGGTTCTATATGGGCTGTGGCAATAATTTTGAAAAATAATAGCTCGCATCAACATATTGAAAAAAAAAAAAGAACTATGAACTAGTTCATTTTTGGAACTGTGAACTTAGTTCAAATTTTTGAATTATGAACTATGAACTGAACTAGTTCATTTTAAAATTTGTGAACTGAACTTTGAACTAGTTCATGTAGAAAGTGAACTTTCCCAACACTGCAAACAGGTATGGTTGAACGAAAAAATCTTTGCAAGCCATAGCGATACATCCACCGTAAAGATTAGCGCATGCTAACGCTAACGTAAGCGACATCCGCTCCTTGACAGTGACGTAGCAGGCAAGGCTCTCCAAGTAGGTGCTGACAGACAGAGCTCATTTGCATTTAAAGGTGCAGGCACAGAAACAGACTGCTCTGAATAGAGCTCAGTAGAGCAACTTACAGCTGAAATTCACGACCACGGATGGGTTTGGGGCAATGCATATCGAATACAGTGTTGTTGGACCTCTGGCAGCTGTGTGAAATTGATGAAAAACAGTATAAAATAGGACATTTTAAAGCAACCGAAAATGTACCAAAAGAGAATACTCATGGAGGAGGGTAATACATTTATTTAATGTAAATAAATAAATGCTGTAGGATGGGGGCCCAGTTGCAATTGAGGATAAAAGTATTACTCAAATTCTTACCAAGTGCATGGTTGCAGTTGATTTCTCTTTATATTTTCACTACCTGTGACAGTGGGGATGTGTGTTGGTGTGTCAAAAATGTGTATGTTTGACCTTTCATCAAAGAAGCATATGTTGTCTAATTGAGTGCCTTGTCTTCTGTATTGATTAAAGTTTGATGTCCATTCAAGTCTTGAAAGTGCTCCAACTGCCGGTCACCTATGAGTGAGACTTTCTGCACAGAAACAAAACAGGATCTTGACTTCTGGAACCCTGGATGCTGAAACTCCTTTCACTCCACAGCATAGCTTGTCAATGTGTAGTATTGTCTGTAAAATCTATATCCAAGTTGTTGGAAAAAGGAGACCATCTCATCGATTTGATTCAGTGGTATTATCGTAGTAGTGGTTGTAGTATATCCACCAGCAGTGGCAGAGCAAAGCAGTGCTCTGAAGTCAGTGAGACATATTTGATTTAGTATGGTTTGCATGCTATAAGGGACCATAATATTATCTCAGTAAAAGTCTTTCCTGTAATCTGATTTGAAATCAGTATGGTCCAATGGTCCCCTCCTTAAAAGTCACTCAGAAAGGTTTACTCATGTTTTCTTTTCTTTTTTTTCAGACAAATGTATTGCCTTTGAGTCAGTCTGAGAAGTCCATATTTAAGAGGATGACAGCATCATGTTCCTAGATCAGGGCTGTTTACTGTATTGACTAGCTGGCTACCACATGAGAATAAGTAGTTAGCCCACTATGTATTGTTTATAATTATTAATCACAAAACAATACCTGTGGCCTTTTATCAAATTATCTCATGCTGAAAGCTATATGAGATGATGGTCATCTGATTTCCAGTAAGTTAGCTAAACATAATCAACTTCCAGGATGTGACTTACTTGAGACTACCCAGGCCCAGCAGGGAGTTGTAGGCCACCGCCTCTATCTTGTTCCTCTCCAGATAAATGTGAGTCAGGTTCTCCATGCCTCTGAAGGCTCCAGGGATTCTCCTGAAGTTGTTTTGGAAGCAGAGCAGCTCCTTGAGCGCTGTTTGCTCAATGAAGATACGGTCAGGGATGTTGAAGAGGTTACAGTCTGACAAGTCAAGGCGCACCAGCTTCTTCAGTCCTGTGAACGTTCGTGTGTGAAGATAACTAATGTACTCGTTGTGCGCCATTTTCAGGTCCACTAAGTTTGAGAGGCCCTGCAGGATAGAGGTTCAGCTGTGAGTTAATGTACACATTCGAATATATACTTTCGCATGATAGTATTTAATTTACAAGATCCCAGACTACAGCTATCTTAAGCCAGGTTAAAATGAATTTATATGTCAATTTGAGCCATGTATTTTTATATGTGGACATAAGAATGTTTTAAAAGGAAAACTAGGCAGTTCAGGCCAAAAGTCCATCCCAGACTCACTTTTGTGAGTACCACCATTTAAATTCTAATCACCTCCATTGATTTGTGGTTGCAACAGACTTCTCCGCAGTAAATAATCTCAAAATCCAGCCAAATAAAACCTTAACCCTCACTTAGAGCAACTCTGGAAGGACAAGGTTAGGACTGACTGACAATAATTATTCCTAGAGATACATTTATTTACATTGAGGCAGTTGCAAGCAATATTAACCCAATACAGTTAACAGTAGCCAAGAAAAAAAGCTCCAGCAACTACAGTATAGTTCCAATTCTATTGTCCAAAATCTAGCCTTTTCTTTTTAAGTAAATACAATGCAGAAATACAATACAAATGATTGAAAAGGAACAAACAATAGCTTCATTTTCCTTATCAGTAAAAAGTCCTAAAAGCATGCAATTAATTTTTTCTTCCTCTCTCTAAGAAAAGAAACAATACAAACAAATTAATACACAAAAGCTCAGCTGACCTTGAAGGCTCCAGGAGTAATAAAAGAGATGTTGTTGTGGTCCAGAGAGAGAGACTTGAGGGAGGGCAGGGTGCCGAATGCCCTCTCCGACAGGAACTTCAGTCTGTTCTTTTCCAGGTTGATGGCAGAGGCCTCGCAGGGAAACTCTTTGGGCAGCTCAGCCAGGCCAGAGCGGTCACACAAGACACTGCAACTCTTCTCCTGTGTGCAGGAGCAAGACACCGGACAGGCCCGAACACATGCCCACCGTGCCAGCACTGCCTGAGGCAGCAGGCACAGCATAGAGACTTAAAGCAGGACAGAGGGAGGACACAAAAGACATGGAAGTAAAAAACACAGCAGTCAGTCCTAAATATTTCACTGCAAATAACCACTAAAGCGAGACAAACAAGTTGAAATGTCCCTTCTCAAAAACCAGCACTCAGGCACTATGTAAATGGGTGTTGTAAACCACCCCCACCCTCATCCCAATCAACCAGCAAACATATTATCTCCTCCATTTTTCTGTTATAATCTGTTCAATTGCATTTGTTTTCTCTAAATCACAAGTTATTTAGCCATTATCACAGAATGGCAAATGTTTTCCAGAGACAATGTGATAAATAATATCGAGCCAACAACTTTATAAGAGTGTTGGCTAGTTGGTTGGGTTTGGGAGTTTCAAGGCAAAACATATTCACTTTTTATGAACTAATGTCAGCTGCATGTTTTACCTATTGATTTGATATGAGTGTATTAACATCATGCGTACTGTATGGAGAAGGTGTAACTGTAGTATTATTATGTTGTGCTTGTTTCCAAACCGACTTTTTAAAGTGAGACACTTGTGAGAAATAGCTGGCTAGAGTGTTAGTTCTGTCATGTATGTAAGTCTGTGATGTATAATGATAGTAAGGTCATGACAGTGTAAGGCAGAGTGTTACTGTCCAGTAGGCTATAACCTCTCTTTGGTCTAGGGAAAATGATCTACTCACATTGGTGGGTGTTTTGAATGGTACAGGCTTATAAAGCATGTATATAATTTAGTAGGATTAATATCCTACTAAATTGATTGGTATAGTCTGCTGCATTGATAATTATGACCCGATATGTTCAGCTTAAATCAGTTGCTGCACGTTTCAAGACACCATCCATGCATGCTGGCACAGCACTGTTTATTAGAAAACACTAGACTTTAAGCAATAAGAAAGAATGACCTTTTGTTTTTTCGTCATAAAAGGGTTAACATATCTCGTTTTCTCATGATAACAAAGGTTTTCCCAAGATCTCGGAAAATTGTATGGTTGTCTTGAGATAACAAAGCTTGTTTCCTTAGGTACCTTGGGAAAACAATATTTCTTATATTAGGAAATACTATGTTTGACCCATGACAAACTCTGGGACTACCCATTTAATGTTAGTGACAATAATTAGTACCTTTTTGGCAATGAATACAACATACAGTAAGTTGAGCTCGTCAGCCAACTACCAACTTAATGTCGAAAATGTTATTGATGATATTAATTAATTTAGACACTAGACTTTAAGTAATAAAAGGGATTGACCTTTAGTTTTCTTGTCATATACGGTTAATTTTGTTTTCTCAGGATAACAAAGGTTTTCTGAAGATTTCAGAAAATGTTATTGTTTTCTTGAGATAACAAAGCTATGTCACCTGCCACACCAGAGACAGTAATTCACTGGATTTATTTTATGCCAACAGCAAGGAGGCATACTACTGACCACTGAACAAGATCTGACCACAACCTGGTGCATCTCCTGCCTTTATACAAGCCACTGGTTAGCAGGCAACCAGCAGACACCTGCACAGTTAAGGCATGGACTGAGGAGTCTGAAGAGGCTCCGAGGGACTGCTTTGTCTCAACTGTGTGTTTCTCATGGGGAGGACATCGACAGTTTAATAGGCTACATAGCAGACTACATAAACTGTGCAGGATAACTCTGTATCCACCAGGAGTGTACAGTGTTTTTCAAACAACAAACCCTAGATTAATCCTGACATAAAGGCTCTCCTGAAGCAGAAGGAGCTGAGGAAGAAGATCTGAGAGTGGAAGAACAGCTACAGGAGGAAGATGGAGGACCAGCTGCAGCAGAGCAATGTCAGTGGAGTCTGGAAAAGCCTTAAAACCATCTCAGGGCAGAGGAAACTCTCAGGCTCCCGGGGATCAGACGTGGGTGTGCGACCTGAACCTATACTTCAGTAGGTTTGACCAGACACCCGCCCCTCCCCTGGCCCAGTCATCTCTGCTGCTACCCCCTTCTGAAGGCGAAGAAGGCTACAGGTCCGGACAGGATCAGCTCCAGGCTCCTCAAGTCCTGTGCAGACCTGCTGTGCAGGATTGTGGAGTATATCTTCAGCATGAGCCTGAAGCTGGGAAAAGTGCCAATGCTGTGGAAAACTTCCTGCGTGGTACCAGTACCAAAGACCCCTCACCCAAAAGACTTTAACAGCTACAGACCAGTTGTTCTCACTTCACACCTGATGAAGACCCTGGAGTGGCTGGTCCTTGTCCATCCTTGCCCTCTGGTGGGTACTTTTATGGACCCACTCCAGTTTGCCTACCAACCTGGCATCGGAGTGGACTACACCATCATCTTCCTCCTGGACAGATCACTGTCTCACCTGGAAAAGCCTGGAAGCACTGTGAGGATTATGTTCTTTGGTTTCTCCAGTGCTTTCGACACCATCCAGCCTGCACTTCTGGGGGACAAGCTGGAGCTCATGGGGGTGGACCAACACCTCACACCCTGGATCCTCGACTACCTCACCAACGGGCCACAGTGTGTGAGGAGTCAGGACTGTGTGCCAGACACAGTTGTCTGCAGTACAGGGGGCACTCCTAACTTCTTTCTATGACTCTATGGTGGCATCAGCCATGTTCTATGGAGTAGTCAGCTGGAGCAGCAGTATCTCGACAGTAAGTAGAAAGAGACTTGATAAACTTCTCAAGAGGGCCAGCTCCATCCTGGGATGCCCTCTTGACCCAGTGACCCAGTAGACTTCACTCTGCACTGTGCAATACAAACTGTATACATAACTAATTTCTCAATTTTGGTTTTCACTAACTGGGCAATTTTTAATACTCATTTATTATTTATTAATTGCAATACACTGCCCCCACTGTTTATAATTACACTATTTATATTTGTGTATATGTATATATATATATATATATATATATATATAGCTGCAGTGAAATTTCCCCGTTTGCAGGACTAAGAAAGGAATTTCTGATTCTGATTCTGAAAAGAATCTAGAGACGCCATTGTGAATTTTATGCTGCCATTATAAAGCATGACCAGTTTGGCAGTGGGTCAGTGATGGTCTGGGGAGACATATCTTTGGAGGGTCGCACAGACGGATTCTTTCATGTCATATTCACCAGTACCCTAACTGCTGTTAGGTACCCAGATGAAATCCTCAGACCTTACGCTGGTGCAGTGGGCCCTGGGCTCCTCCTGGTTCAGGACAATGTCCGGCCTCATGTGGACAGAGCAATTGCTGGATGACGAAGGCATTGGTGCCATTGACTGGCCCAAGATGACACAAGTTGGATCAGCCTGTGATTTCATTTTTTGACTTTGATTTTCGGTGAAATTTCAGTCACAGCCCACAGTGGGTTGATGATTTTGGTTTCCATTGACCGTCATGTAATTTTGCTCTCAAAAATTATACAATGTACATTACTAAAGATTTTCAACTTGAATAATTTATTCAATAAGATATGATGTGTTCCCTTATTTTTTGGAGCAGTGTAGTTGTAGTGACACCTGTGTTTGACAAGTTGTAATATCTGCTATGAAAAATATTTCAGTCAGGACCATGTGATATCATCGAATGCTCTCATTCAGCTTCTTAATGGACCTTCTGATAATGTTGTTTATGTCAGATGTTTCAATTTAGTTTATCCCACTGGTCATGGAGGCACCCCACTTCAGATAAATACAAATTACGCATATTCTGCAACAAGATTTTAACCTCCTCATATCATTATGAAGCAAAAAAACAATAACAACAACATGCAAATCAGTTAGACTAGATGCTCGCTATGATTTGTGCAGCTACAAAGACAAGGGTGGAGTTGTGATTTGATGTTTAAGTCACGTTGAATGGCAGGTTGTGGGCTAAACTGTCTCTTTGCCAGCTGCTGGTGAAACGATGATGTGATTAAGAAAGAGCTGCTTATATCAGAGATTAGCCCCACAACAATAGGTATTGTCCGTGCCTGGGATTTCACCCTCGATCCAGTTCACATTAACTTGAGTTCGGACTCGCCTTTTAGTCTGATCAATCAATCTGTCAATCAGTCCTTATAGATGAAAGATCTTTGATGAAGGCAAACCAACATTTCTGGAAGGTTTGTTAAACGAGATATATATATGTTAAGGTATAAACCAAGCTAAGTAAGACATTACTGATTATTTTTAAATGAGGATTTACAGTGTGAGGAATCATTTCTTTGACCAAGCCAGTCTAGGTCGTGAGACCATTATTACTGCTAAGGGAGAGGAAAAAACAGTAGAGGAGTGAAGGGATTGAAACTGACCAGTGAAAGTGATGACAGTCATTACTGTAGTCTCTCATCTGGGATATGACAGGATTAACGGAGACCTAAAATCGCATAAAAGAAGCACAGCAGCACTTAATGATGAACCATTATGAATTATATTAATATGTAACAAAACCAGTTGTTGGAAGTCTATACATGATCTAGTTTCGGGGACACAGTTTTAGCTTTTTTGACTTGTAATAACAGAGAATAACAGAGAGTTTTGATCATATATAATCTTTGCTGAACACTTATTTACAATATATCACCAGTGTTAAGATGAGCAGACAGAGAAAACAGCCTGCAGAAATTTAAGAGACAACATCAATATGCAGAATGGTAGTGACATACCTGTAGATCTTCCCAGATGGTTGCATCCATGTGTGTTAACGGTCACTGTCCAAAGATACATGTATGTGTCCATCCTGTCCATCCCATACCAGTCTGCACAGTGAGCCTGCTACAGTCTAACAAAGCAAGCTGCTTGCTAGATGTATGTGCTTGTGTTTTCACATTTCACTCTTCCCCCTTCACTCTGTATGTGTGTGTGTGGTCATATACACACAAACACACACTCACTTACACATATCAAAAAGCCATCTCTTAATGGCAGTCAAATCCCCTGGATTGAGGGACGGATGGATGGATGGAGATGGGCGCTTGCAGGATTACAGAAATAAAGCGAGGCTCTGATCAAACCACTGGGGCAGAGTGGTAATTTAGAAACACACAGATTACAGCCTACCAACACACACACACACACACACACACACACACACACACACACACACACACACACACACACACACACACACACACACACACACACAGCAGGAAGTTGGACATACAATTTATCAGAAATGCATATGTTGAAATGGATGAGGAGATCAGCATGCTATTATTGGTGTGACATAATGAAAGGGCCAATCAATACGATTTGATAAAGTTAGATAACTATACTGTCAGAGCGGCATATTTTACCAGAGAGCTAAACATGTTCACTACAGCCTGGTTCACCAGATGTGAATGTCCCTAAAACCTTATTTCAAAAATGACAGAAATTATACAACGTTTAATGGGTGTCACTGGCTCTGTGCTTATGAAACCTACTCAGCACATTAGAGATCATGTGACCTTTCAAGAGTAACATAAAAAACCTCCCAAAACTGGGGTAAACATGGTTTTCATGAATGATGAAAGATATGTAACACCTGTTTCGTTTCTTGCTGCCTAAAAAGCCCCCAGAGAAAGCCAGAGAGTTGTCCATCTGTAGACATGATATACAGGTCAGGTTTCCTTCTTTTATTAATGAGTTTACCCTCAATTTACCAAATTGAGTCACTAGACAAAAAAATTATGTCACTTAAAAGTTCAGTGCACATCTGGTTACCATAGGAAGAAATAATATCAACATTGTGACAACACCTGAAGATTTGGGTCATCTGGGAGTTTCAGCTCACCAGGTCTGACTACTGCAACACTTGCAAAGCCAACCTGTCTTATATAGGGAAAACACAGGTGTTACAACCTCTGTGTAAAATGTAAGTAAATCCCTTTTAGCCTGTATTCAACTGAATACAGTACTTAGACAATTAATTTAATGTTCAACTGATAATTTGATAATGTAAATATAGTCATTCTGAAATTGATTTAAGCAACACCTCATTGTTTGCTTCATAATGCACCACACATTTCCAGTGGGAGGCAGGTCCCTAATACCCACACAAAATAATAAAATAAAATAATAAATCACTTAATTTTGTGGTCAAAAAAACTTAAAACATTAAGCTGGTTCCATGATAGAACAATAGTGGCAGTAAATGTGCAGTACAGGTTACCATTAAATGTTTGACCATGAATAAACTCTGCAGCTCCTGAATACCCAAGAGGACCTCATGTTGGAGTGACCGCCATCACTATCTCTGCTTATATCCATGCAATTGCTGTCATTGCTCTTGCCAGAACAGCACTCTGGTTGCAACAGCAATGGATTAAGTCCGACTATTAACCCACATGCCCATACTAAGCTTGACAAAGAATGTTAGACAGGAAGATCCACTGGCTCAAGAGGGGCTTTACATGTAGTGCTGCCTCAGGGATCAAAGGCCACAGCATTCATTGTATGTTGTCAGCCTTGCCCCTTATGTGTAGGTTTATCCAGATTCTCTGAACCTTTGATGGTGAGGAAAATGTATTTAAATTCTGCATTGTAAGTGCTGCTGGGGAACGCCTTTGCCATGAGGGGGTGTACTTTGTCCAAAACGGTGTTATGGTGCATTTCAAGTGGCACCCACATAAATGCCAGACCCAAGGATTCTCAGCAGAACATTCAACATCTCATTACAATGCAATGTAAAAGAAATCACCGGTCAGTGGTGTTAATGTTATTGATCAATAAATTAAAAGGTTTAGTTCTAACTTTACAAATAAGACATCACTGTGTGCCATGCCAACATGCACAATACCAGGACCCAGAAATCAAGAAAGCAAAATTGAATTTAGCCATCATTCATGTCTATTTACATCTGTATTTTTCCTGCTTTGACGTGTCAAAAATGTCTCAGATGTTGGGTTGGTTGGGCTTATGACTTGCAATTGGTGTTCATCCCAAAAGTTTTGGATGGTGTTGAAGTGATCTATGCAGACCAACAAAGTACTACAAACTGGAAAAAACATTGTGTCTGACATTTTGAGTTCACTTTGCTCTGTAATTTGTGAAACATCTTAATTTTGTATTGCCTTTGTCTTTAGTCACAAGATGTTTTCTGCAGCTTTGCCTTTTTTTCCTATAAAACCATCTAGAAGTGGTAACTAGAGTGGGATTCAGGACAGTGCACTCCTCCAAAGCCCAACAGTTTTCACAGATTAAAGAAAATTGATGGCATTACTACCAGTTTAAGTGAGAATTCATTCCTGATCTATTCACTTATTGGGATCTCCACCAGTCCCGTCAATCATCAAGTTTCATGGAAATCCATTCGGCAATTCGCAGAATCCTTTTGACAAATCAACCAACCAACTTCGGCAGAGATAATTCTGAACAAGGAGAACATAGTATTCTTTGTAAAAGTTGGGTATACGTAGGTCAGGTTTTTTTAAAAATTTTTAAATTAAATTTTTTCTCGTTGAACTGGCTCCGGTGTCTGTCCTTCCTTAAGCCATGCTGTTAGAGCAAGTATGTCAGTGGAAAAAGATGAGCTCAGCGGGTAGTCAAGTGTCAAGAGATTCGGGAAAATAAGACAAGTGAAACAGTTGAAGTTAGAAATTAAATCTTTATATTTTTCCAAAAGAAATTAAGCCCAATCTATTCCAAATTGAATTTTGCAGCCTGCCCTGTATCCACACAAGGCAACTGGCCACTTGCTACAGGTCTTCTCTGCACAACTACAGTAAACAAGTCATCATGAAACATGCTTGATTTTTCAAGATACTTTTGCATTCAAACATTTTATTTTGGTAAAATCATACAATTGCACAGCTGAGTATTTCCCATGCAGTGCAGTAGCCTATAAGCTAATACAGAAAGCAAAGTCTACATCTAAAGAGCTCAAGAGTCCTCTCACAAATGTGGAAAAAGTCTCAGGTTCTGCCTGCAAATACTTGCACAGAACCTTCAGTTCAACCCATACAATTCCAACAGCTGCCTTGGAAATCAATGCTGCAGACTTGCTCCACATTCACAGAGAACTCAAGGAGGTGTCATATGCAAATACAACAATAAGAATAAACCACATGTTTGTTTCTTTAAGGATTGCCATGTGCCAGACAGTCACTGGAGAAAAACAATTATCAGGTCAAATTAGAGTAAAGAATCAATAATGCACACAATTGGAGAATCTGAACACTTCTGCACTGATATGCTTAGGAAATGTATTTGCTCTTTTGACAGCTATATTCCAAACCTTGGCATGTTTGTTCAATTCCATTATAAATTTTGTTGATCAATTATAATAATCTAATAGAGATGACTGGCCCTGAGGAGGCCCTGAAACAGCTGTGGATATTATTTTCTGAGTCAAATGTATCTTAAACATTAAAAAGCTCACACTACCCCGAAATATATAAATTTCACGCATACAGGTGACATTCAACATTCAAGTGCCAGTGTTTTTTGTACTGTCTTTTGGTCAAGTTTCTGAAACTTTCAAAGAATCACTTTGAGGCTTACAAAAATAAATATTTGTCAAAAATGCTTAATAAATTACACAAAACTAGCAGCAAAAGTAGAATCTAGAAATCTGTGCAAATGGCTAAATTCCCCCGACTGCTAAATCCCCTGGTCCCAAATAAATCCTGGTTTAAACTTTGAGAACCCTTCCCCTTTGTAAACAAGCTGCGTTTTTCACAATCTCCTCACACACAATATTTGGAAGCTTAAGGACACATATCGAAGACATCTATATAAAACTCTAGATGTGCAATAAAATAACTTTTGTAAAACTCGATGGGCACGACGTGCAAGGGCTAAATCAAGTAGCACCATTCAATCTCAAGTTCTCAACACTGTCAGTGCATCCGCTTTTAGTTCAATTTCTTAAAAAAAAAACAAAAACACAAAAAAGGTTCAAGGCACAACACACCCGATGAGAAAATTGGGAGGTGAAACGCCCCATCTCGTGCTCTCGATGGCTGTTCCTCTTCCAGGAGGAAAAGCCTGCTCTGGCTTTATTAAGTGATAGATTTTTTATACATGTCTGAGCAGAACCCCCCCCACCCCACCCCATCTTTGGCCACCTCCAATTACACTATGCAGCAATGGAAACCAAAGCCACTAACAATGGCGGTGCACTTGAAAAGCACTACCCACGCCTACTCCCCTTCCCCAAATCCCAGTGGTCAGAGTGCTGCTCTACCCTGCTCCATTCCTTTCTGTTAAATTGATAAACCTCAGTGATCATTTAAATGCCTGTCTCTTAAAGATGAACCATGCCTCCAACGCAGCTTGAAAAGAGAAAACGTTTGTAATTAAGTTAAGCCTGCGACTCAGTTCACGTGACCTTTCTCCTTGACCAAAAAACAAAACACTTGCAAGCGTAGAATACCATCTGGGCCTCATGGTTGCCGGTAAACACTAACACCACGCTATGCCCTCCCGATGCTGTGGTCCTTTATGCAGCCATTTTGAACTTCACTTTCAAGATGGCAGGCATTTTTTGTTTTGATACATATTTGTAGAGAAACAATTCAAAAATCAAAAAACTGACTCAGTTTTTCAATTTTGCACACACCTGCACCAAAAATGTCTCAAGTAAAAATAAACAAAAAACACCGCCCACTTAATGTAGCTAGCACTTGATAACATACTAGCTGCCATAACACTGTCAAGTCAATTGAAAAATGTGGAGTAACAAGTTCCAGCAGTGATTATTCTTGTTTAAACCTCAGCAATTATTGGCACTGAGCTTAATGACTTCTGTGTTTCTTAAGATTACGATAGGAATGACTATTTCAAAGACTATCATATCCATAAAAAGGAGCCTGTCCAGGATAGAGTGAGCAAAAAAAGTAAGAAAAACAAATGTAACTTTGTACCTCAGGATTAAAATACAGTTGCTTTGCGGAGTGGCCCAGTTTGTATTAAACATATTAATGGCTCCCTTAGCTGTTTGACTATAGAAAAGGCTACATGATGTTCCTGCAATAAATTTGAAGTTCAAATGGAATCATGGCTCAGAGCCACAATACCCCAGTGTTTGCCAAGGTTTGATTAAGTCCAAGCTTATTTTGCCTTTCTAATATTTTTCAAACAAAATAGTAAAATCAAATTTAGAGCTCTTGGCCATGTTAATCTGGTGAAATGAAAACACAGATTTCCTGTTTAAATTCCAAAGGCACAGTACATTAACATACAAATGATCCTCAGGTTATTCAATTAATTTTTTTTCCACAAAAAGAACAAAAATACTTTTAACAATGAAAGTTCGAAGTTGCTATCGAACAATGCATGTCAGCATCCATGCTCACTCTGAGGTGTGCGAATCTCTGCGGTCTCCAGTGCATTGCACGTGCTGGTGACTTTCCTTTGCGTCGTGCTGCACTTCCTTTTTAAGAGAAGCGAATGGCAGAGAACCAGGGTTGGTAATGTACTGTGTGTCAGTGAAGCTACACAGGGAGGGTTGTTATGGTCTGGCTTAAGTTAACATGTGGTTTCCATTGGGATGGGTTGGCATGGCAACCTATTCCTATGGTGACTAGTTGCCCCACCAATCCACACTACCAGAGTGGCTGTAATTTCCTCCATAGCCATCATTGCTGTAGAAGTTGCCACCAAAGCCACCTGGAAAGGACAAAATCAGAGGTCAGACAGCCAAGTGGCAACAAAACTATTTTTAAAAATTAGGGCTGTCAGTTTAACGCCTTAATTAGATTTATTAATTACACTGCAAATTAACGCGTTATAAAAATGAACGCAATTAATTCTGAGATTCTCAGTGGCAATTCAATGCGCAAGCATTTTAAATTTGGCCCATTGAATGACCCGTAGGCTACTTGGCAGTGAAATGTCACTGTAGCACTAGTACCGAGGAACTTGTCTGCATGCGTTTGTCACTTCCCACCTGCGTCGCTAGTAGGGCTGTAATGATACACGTATCGAAGCTGAAATCGCGACACTCAGATCCACAAACTTGTCCTGCGCTGTGAGAAGGCAGAATCACGACACAACTTCCAGTCCAGATCAGCCCTATTAGCTGTAAGTAACACTACATTAACACCGCAGCGGTCGTTCGCCAATTCTCCGCCGTTGTTCGTTCACACCGAGCGAAACATCGCTGTAAAGATGAACCGCAGCGTAATTCACACAGAAAGCCGGCGCTGCGGCTCCTAAAGAGACGTGACGGTACACGTCATGATGATGACGTGTGTGTGTTTTCAAGGGGTTTCCCCGGTGTCTCCCCTCCCTGTCAGTCAAAACCGACTGAGACTGTCTTCCAGGGTAAAGTTCACTGAAGTCCCGGTCCGGAGGGCTGACCGTCGGAGACTTTTTTTCACCAGAAACACTCGGTGAGGTAAAGTTTTTTTTGCTGGTGACAGACGCATGGCAGAAATGTGACAAGGAGTCTGTAGGACGGGCGGGAGGAAGGACGCTTCTCCACATACAGCTGTGGTATTTTTAACACGTTGCCAAAGACAGTCACAGTTTCTCTGTATTAAGTGAGGGATCTGTGCAGTTAACAGACCATCAGAGAGACACGCCCTCCACAATACTGCACCTCTGATACTATAAGACAAGTATTGAAATGTTACATAAATAAAATGTTTAATTTAGAAAGAAAAAGGAAATCGAGGTTTGTATCGAACCGTGGGTCAAAAATCGTGACACAAACCGTTACAGCCCTAGTCGCTAGTCAAAGCAGGGTGACAGACATGGACGCGACTCAGGGGAGCGAGGCGAACACATCAATGCTAGGGCCTTTGAACGGCAAGTTCTTCTCTTAGTGTATTCAATTGATTGACAATTGATAGTCATGCAATACAATTTTGTAATGTCCTAAAATTCGAATTCTTTATTTGGGTACCTTTAGCAGATATGAGATTAAAATGCGATTAGATTAATTAATTACAAATCCTTTTCAATCCATTTTAATTGCCTGACAGCCCTATTAAAAATCTAAATGGACACCATTTGGCTTGCTTTCTTATAAGAAGGACACTTGAGAGCGATTGTATGAAATAAGGAGCTCAAATTTCTAAGCGATTACTTTTAACGGGATAACATAATGCAGTACGGTTTGACGCACAGCTGTTGATGCTTTCAAGTTAACAGGTTAGAAAGTTAAGTTTCCTTGCCTCCACCAAAGCCACGGTTTCCTCCATGACCTCCAGTGTTACGCCCTCCACGGTTGCTACTGAAGCTTCCAGAGCCACCAGATGTCTGACGGTAGTCTCTAGCTCCAAAACCGCCAGAGAACCTAAGTAAGAACATTTGCTAGTTAGACATTATAGCACAATTCTTTTGATGATTAAACAAATTTAAGATCAGTAATGGTCGAAGCAGAGTTGTTTCAAATGGAGGGCACAGCAACTGTCGTTATAACTTATTGGTCTACTCAACTAAATTGTCCTTTACATTTATGTCAATATTATTTGAATGAATCATTCAATGGTTAAGATATGGTTCAACTGAGCATTTGATTCAGAGCACATACTATTCAACTCCTTTCCAAAACATCAGCAATCCACCTAGTGTGGGGAATTTTGTGCAACAATTACCTCTTAGAGCGTCCACGGGTGCTGCTTTTGTGCTGATGCTCATAGGCGAGGCTCTCAAGCCAGGAGGGAACCTCTTGCTTGGCCTCCACCAAAATGTCCAGCAAATCTTTGGTTATGTTGCTGTTTTTGTCGTTAAAGAACGACGTGGCCAGACCTGTAAATAGGCACAACAAAAATAGATTATACAAATACATTAAAATATCAATTGAACAATAACCAATAAGCCATAACAAAAGAAAAAACAAACAATCATACCAAGGTTGCCCACACGTCCCGTACGGCCAATACGGTGAACGTATTCTTCAATGTCACTGGGCAAATCAAAGTTAATAACGTGCTTCACATTGCTTATGTCTAAGCCTCGAGCAGCCACCTGGAAAAATAAAAAATATTTTGGTATTTAGGTTTGGAAAAAATATATTTAATGATCACGTCAACATTACACAATTCATAGTCAAGAATTTGACTGGTCAAATTAATTGTAAAATTTAAGTTTATCAATCAGCATAAGCAACAGTTTCCTTCAAGAACCAATTTGTGTTGTTCCATGTTTTGCCCATTCCTGGTTGTAACACCATAACTCTACACTTAACATGCCCCAAGAGTAACATACTGAAAGTGTTTGTTAAAATATATTTAAAATATTGCCTAAAAGTAGATCACGTGGAAAGCCATTACTAGTTAAGAAAAAATCTTTGAGAATCTAATAAAAATGTTACCCTTTCTGACATTGAAGCCCAAACTATGTTAATAACATTGTTAAGGCTGATTTTGTAAAAATGCAAAGAATGGAGCCGATTTAAACATTTAAGTCTCTGGAAAGATGTGGTGCAAGAAAAAAAAAAAAAAGATCATAACCAAAGTTAACAGAAAAGCTGACTTACAGCTGTAGCCACCAAGATGGGGCAACGTCCAGACCGGAACTGATGCAGAGCTTCCTCTCTATCTCTCTGGGATCGATCTCCATGGATGCTGGTGCAGGCATAACCCTCGTGGTAAAGGAAGTCTTCCAAAGCATCCGCTCCTTTCTTGGTTTCCACAAACACCAGAGTCAATGAGTCTTTGCCTGTTTTGCCAGAAATAAAGAGGATGCGACAGAGGGAGGAGAGCAGGATAAAGAGCGATAAAGGAGAACAAAGAAAATAAATAATTCAAAACTGGAACAAGGGTATGGGGAGGATTTTTTGTGACTCAAAGAAGATGGTAGACAATTCCATGATCATGAAGTAAAGAAGAAAATCAAAAACCAAAATGACAACTCGGAAATGGAGACTGGGGTTGATAAAAAAGCTTTACTTTTACTGACAACCATTACTTCAGTCTTTCAGCACAAAGTGCTGGAAATAACAAAAAAAAGTTTAAATTAGGACTGTCCTGAGCAAGTTATTGTTTGTCTTTAGATTAAGTCCTTTAATATTGGGTGTGAGTTGACAATTGGACCCATTACTTGTATCTAATTAAAGGGTAACCCAACGAATTTTGCATATTATACACATGCTGCATATGTGAAAAAAGGAGTACCTTTTGTACCTGCAGAGGAAGCTGAACATAATCCGATAAATTACCTGCAGGGATGTTGTCCGTGGATTTGTTGGCAATATAGGCAACAGGATAGTTTTCAATCAGTTTTGATCATCTGTTTTTAAACTAACCATGAGTAATAGAGCAATAGTGCAATGATAGACCAGTTGCTTTTAAACTGACTCATTAAAATATCGTTGATGCCTCCTTAATCTGGCACACCACACTTTTCATGAGCCACCTGATCCCAATACTGATGGTTCTGGTTAAAAACTAATAAGAGTATCAGCTTCAGTTGTGGAAGCATGTGACTCATGATATTTAAGCCAAGTGATCTACTAGAGAGAAGACACTGTTAGAGTTGTTTCAAGTTCATAAAACACGAACCATTTGGGGTTGTAGGATGGGGTAACAGACCATACTTCTTTAACCACATAAACAATGTTTCACTGTCAGAGTGCACAGTGTAGGCCTTTTATCATTTTACTCACAGAATGAACAATAAGAAACAGCTGACAATCACCCATCACTGATGATTGCCATATTGAAATAGTGATGGCAAGCAATATTTGGCATGAATGGATACAGGAAAAAAAAAGGCGAGAAAATAAAAAATGGTTGGGTTGATGGGGTAGGACAGGCCATTACAAATTCACAGCTCACAACAAATTGACCAATGCAATTTGGCACAGGTCAGTATGTGTAATTAAAAAAAA
>CAEMYA010000216.1:890525-908543 GCA_903131615.1 Diplodus sargus
ATATATATATATATATATATATATATATAAAAAACATCCATCAAACGCTCCATCCTCTCCAATTACTTAAGTTTCACAACTGCTTGATTGTCAAGGTGAAAACACACTTGGTAATAGCCATGTCACTAAGGGAAACAGAGCTCTCTCTATGACAACCAGCCAACATGATCATGATGAGCCAGCTGACCTTACTGCTGGTGTTGGGTAACACTATGCTAAAAAACTACTCCCCTTTCAGTGGGGAGAGGTCGTACTATTGAGTCTCTATTTGGGATTTTAGTGGTGCAAGGCAAATACTACTGAAGATCCTACAAGCCCTTGTTTGACATGAAAGAATAACAAAACTGAGGCAGCATGTCAGCTAGGGAGCAGGGGGACAGGATGAGCTGTGGGATGTGATGTTTCTGGTTTGTGGGTCAAAGTGAAGTTATGGTATGTTCATACTTACCGGGTTTCTCTGGTGCCTCTGTCACATTTTCCTGAACCTCACTGGGAATAACTAAGATAAAACCAAACCAGCCGGTAAATGTAAGCTGCTCAGTACACAAAAATATCAGCTTTAGATCATCATGAGAAGTCAACCCCCCTAAACACGGCAAGCAACTTCAATCCCTGCTCACCACTGCATGAGATTTAAAAAAAAAAAATATTTTCTTTTACTGCAAGGTCTTGCTATAATGAACAATACTTAGCATAGGTGTATCCAAGTCAATATTAGCTTGATATGAGGCAGACACAGGATGATGGGTTAGAGTCCAATGTGACCTTCGGGGGAAAAACAGCAACTAATATGTTTCTTATTGTGGATGCATTCCTCACCTGTGGCATTGAGCAGGTCAAGAAGGAAGGACCTCTTGTCAGTTTCTTCTACCCAGACCACCTTCTGTGTGATGTTTTCTGAGGTAGACCCAACACGCCCCACTGCCAAGAAAATGTAGTCCTCCAGGAAGTCACGGGCAAGGATCTATGCACAACAATATCAGGTAAGTATATAGATACTTATCTAATTAAGCACGACAATGAGGACCTGATGAATCAATGTACCTGGATCTCCTTGGGGAAGGTGGCACTGAACATCATGGTCTGTCGGATGCCTTTGGGTGGCATTGTATCTTGCTCCACAATTCGTCTGATCTGTGGCTCGAAACCCATATCTAACATGCGGTCAGCCTCATCCAGGACCAAGTAGCTGTAGAGAGACATCTATTCAACTACAGAAATAAGACACCACAGACCTCCACCAAAGCCAATAGTCCGCTCTTCTACGATATGCAAATCTGCAAACCCAACCGCTACGCATGTCTGGATGTATGCTTCAAATCAGAATATTATCGTGCCTAGTTGAAGCCTCATCATCTGGGCAAAGTTGTAAATGTGTATTTTTGATTCCACAGCCAGTTAAATGTTTTCAAACAATTCTCATAATTGCTGTCATACAGTATTTCATATACTTGTCAACTCAATCTGCTACTCTGCAGCTTCAACAATCCACAACACTTGAGCTACAGCAAGCTAGAAGGGTCAAAACTGAAATTCTAAATACCCATATGGGTTTTTATAGCACTGAAAAAGGTATTTTATTGACAACTTAATATGCAATATAACAATGATCTTGCTGAAATAAGAATGAGACTGATTTACATGATGTGCATTGATTTTGGAAATATGATATTGTCTATAGAAATGTATGATTCAGCTTTTTCCCACTCTAGTGCATATACTGCTGGCAGCCCCCCCTCCATCGCGCAGCGCGTACTGGGCAGTGCCCCTCCCCCACGCAGTGTCTGGCCATACCTGGTCAGATACGTTCAAGCTGTAAAGCCTGGCGGAGAACAGACAATAACAGAGCCGAAGAATGCCCCAACATTGCCCATGTCAAAGAGAAGAAATAAGACTGACTAAGAAAAAGAAAGAGTTGGACCGAGGCTGAGGGAAAGCAAGGCTAAATAGCAGAGCGTCATTTCAGAGGTGGAGGGAGCTGCAGGATTTGTAAGGACTCAAGAGCAACACAGAGTTAGCGGCTTTTCTACTGGACAAGCAAGGACTCCTGCTTGATATAGGTTTCATTCCATCTTTTAACCACAAGGCTATGCTCGTGCACAGCAGGCTCCTCTATAGGGAGGGGCTTTGAAGGCAGGGCTGCAGAGCAGCAGAGAGGAAGAAGGAGGGACCTGGGAGCTATATCATTCAAATTTTCTGATTAAGTCCACTTTTTTCTTAAAACTCCAGACTGCAGCTTTAATGTAAAATAAGGTGTATATTGTAAGTATTAGGAGTATTATAAGTCTATTACAATACTGATCTCAGTATTGATCTCTCAGTTATACTGACTTGCAATAGTCCAGACCAATCTTGCCCCTCTCCATCATATCAACCAGACGACCAGGTGTGGCCACCAGCAGGTGGCAGCCTCTCTCCAAATCCCTTATCTGCTGGCCAATATCAGCACCACCATACACCACACAGGGGCGCACGCGTGAGCGATAGGCAACCTAAAATGTAGCAAGAAAGGGAAACAAGCTTCAGGATACACATTCAGTGTGCAGGAAAATAATGTTTTGTATCATAGATTGCTTCAGCTAGTTAGATGTACTCTTGAAACTCACCTTTCTGGCTTCATCATAGATTTGCAAAGCCAGTTCTCTGGTGGGAGCCAGGATCAGGGAAAGTGGGTATTGCTTACGACGACCATACCTTCCATTTTCCTGAAGATGAAAGATAATGTTTATTAGGAAAAAGTCCGATGGTAATGCAAAATATCTTCACTGTGCATTCTTTCCCCAGTACCTGTCCATTGTTCTTAGCGGCCTGAAGGGCATCTCCAGGTCCATCAGTGTAAATCTGACTCAGCACTGGCAGCAAGAAAGCAGCGGTCTTACCAGAGCCTGAAACACAGCAGGGATAATACTATGTTAAAGTGAAACTCTCGCCAAAAAGCAACCTAGGCTTTATTTGTGAATGTATACGAGTAAAAACTTTGTGTAAATGTATAATTACGACGAAAGAGGCACACAAGATTTGCCGTAGTTTCGTTTTCGGGCAAGCTAATTTTCAATGGAGTGCGTGGGCACTCTTACGCTAGCATCAAAATAGCTATTTTTAAAACAAGAAGGCTCGACACCACATGAAACTTTGCTCGTAGTATCACCAGGGTCTCTACACATGAACACGAGCATTGAGAACATTGTGTACACAGAGTTTACTAAAACGTTTTTAGTCGACTCACGTCAGCGACCAAACAGGTAGGAGGTCTATACCATTACTCTCCTTCCTGTTAGATTCTCAATGCTCGTGTTCATGTGTAGAGACCTTGGTGATACTACGAGCAAAGTTTCATGTTGTGTCGAGCCTTCTTAGTGTTTTAAAAATAGCAATTCTGATGCTAGCATGAGAGTGCCCCTGCACTCCAGTGAAAATAAGCTTGCCCGAAAACGAAACTGCGGTAAATCTTAAAAGTGCCTCTTTCGTTGTAATTATGCATTTACACCAAGGTTTGACTCATATACATTCACAAATAAAGCCTAGGTTGCCTTTTGGCAAGAGTTTCACTTTAACCTCAAATATATAACCATGGAGCCAAACGGAAAACTCTGAATTAGCCTGTAAACCTTTATGTTATATTTTTTAAAAATGGTATCAGTAAAACCCCCCAAAAACCAAAGCAATAACAGTTTATAAGAGAAATCAGGTAGGAAAAGGTTGGATGAGCCACTTGAGGCCATCATGTGCTTTCAGAAACACTTACCAGTCTGGGCGCAAGCCATCAGGTCTCTCTTGGACTTGATGATGGGGATAGCATGCTTCTGGACCGGGGTGGGACGAGTGTAGCGACTCAGGGTGATATTACCCATGATAATCTCCCCCATGTCTACATCATGGAACTACATAATGATTGGACAAATCAGTACAAAGATGAACTGTTCCATCTATCCCTTTCAAATTCCATTTTTAAATGAATTCCTATAGAAAAAGGATCGCCTTTTAAATTACATCATTAGGCTTACACAAGCTTTGCCGAGTCTAGACTTACACTTTCAATGTGGGGCGGGCAGTTGCTTCCAGTGGCTTCCACAGGAATATCATCGTATTTCTCAAAATTTATCCCAGTGTTGCTTCCGGAGAAAAGCTCACTGAAAATTAAGGTTTGCCAAAGTTGTGGTCAAATGCAGATGCAAGATAGCTGTAAATTGTGTTACTGTATATTTACAAGCAGAATTTATCTTACTGTTCCAGGCGCTCATTGGGAGCAGTGGGCTTGGACCAATCATCATCTCTGGAGTCTTCCACCCAGCGGGTGTTTCCTCCACCAGCAAAACCCCCACGCTCATATCTGTGCACATAGTGTTTAAAAGTGTGGCGCTGAAACAAACCCTTTAAATTCATGTCTTTCAATACAAGCACATCTTAAGTGTTAAAAATCCAAAAGCAACCTATACCATGCACTTTCTATTACTTTCAAAATGGCTGTACCAATTACAGCTACAGCATGTAGCCTCTTCCTATACAAAAGTGGGAGGTTAAGTAGCTTTTTCATGGATGGCCAAATGAAGTTGTGTTTGAAGGTGGGACGTCAGGGATATAATTGGCTGTTTTGACTACTTTTGATTATACCATTATATTTCACCTTGAAAACTATTTACCTTGCCTTGTTTGGTGTCATTATTTTCAGCACAACCTCACATGTGTGACTGTACAGTTATTTTTTCATTTTGACATACTATATTCACAGTATGGACCTACAATCACAAAATAACAAAATCAGTAGGAAAAAGTTAGATTTTTTTACTGTGAAAACCACAAACAGTTTAATGAACCAATTGCATGAGTTATAATACAAATATAAATTGTTGTTTGCCGAACTTGTGCATAAGTTTTTGAAATTTACAAAGTTACATATAACTATTTACATTAAAATGCAGGCAATTCCTCAGGCTCCTCAGCTCATTCCTGCCTGCTCCACAATTCAGCAGTTGACTCACAACACAAATAAAAATGACTACACTACACACCAAACACTTCATTTCAGACTAACTATACACTCCAAACACGCTATATGTCACAGATATCTCAACTCTCAAAACTCGCTCTCTCTGTTGCTGTCTGTATCACCGCCGACGTCCCTCACACAACTTCCTGTTCCTCTACAACCAAACTTGCTGCTTGGACACTTTCATGAGAAAAGCCCGTTTTTACCGTTTCTTCTGCACCAGACACAAAGCAAACATGACGGCGATGTTCGCGAAAAAGCGTGGTGGACATTATTTACCCTAAATCCGGTTTTGGACGTGCCGGTGGGTCCGGTCCGTTGCCTCGGGAGGTGGGCCGTCCGGGCTAGCGGCTAGCAGCTAACGTTAGCTACACACGAACATCCACAGATTCTGATTCCACTTAGTAGTCAGCGCGTCTCCAGATCTCATCAGACCCGAACAGACTCGGTCTGGACTCGTTTAGTCTCATTAATCCACAGCAGTCAGTTTAGATGCACAGAACAGAACGGGACCGAAGCGCCGCCTAACTCCCGGTCCAGCTCGCGCCGCCGCAGGTATAAATCCGCTCTCCTCAGACCTGAACAGACTCGGTCCGTTCTCATTTAGTCTCATTAATCCACAACAGTCAGTTTAGATGCACAGAACGGGACCGAACCGAAGGCAAAATCCCGGTCCAGCTCGCGCGACTGCAGGTATGAATCTGCTTGTTTCTAAAAGGTATGTCGTGGTTTGAGCTCTGCAGTGATTGGCTCTGGTGCGCACGTGACTGTGGTAGCTCCGGTGGACAATGCTTACTGAATGTGTAAAGCATTTATGAAATAATTCATTAACGGTATCATTGTAATCCAAACAAATCCGCATGGCACACCATTGAACCAAGCAGCAGCCATGTTGAAACTCTCAGGTCAGTCTGATCCTGATCCGCAGAGATATTTGACACACACACACACACACAGAGATTCCTTGCTTTTATAGAGAGATAACATCTTGAGTGATAGGTACGTTTGAATTAGCTTTCAAAAGTACCTGTTTATTTCGATTAATGAATTACAGAAAAAAATATGTTAAAAGGGTTAGATTAATCATGCTCTGTGACACCTGTTGATCATGTGTCACTGGACATGTTCCACAGCAGTGCTGTAAACATGATGGAGGCAGAAAACTAAATGCTGCTTAGCATGCTTTCTAACTGTCGAAAAATTGAGCACAGAGTTCAGCCACCAACCATCTCCAATCACTAATTACAAAATGCCCTGTTTTTTAATAGGTGCCACACCGCTCTTAAGACCAGAAGCCAAGCTTGGTGGACGATATAAATGTCCCAGATTCTACTGTAGACCATTCCATTTTAGCGACAGTTTAATTTTTTCTCAATTCATGTTATTTGTCAAGTATTAAAACATTGTCAGGAAAGGTCATAAATAGCCAAAACACACTGGACTGGTACTTAACAAAAAGACACCCAGTTGGAACTGTTGACAGAAGCCCCATTTCGTGCAACTTATTCAGCAAGGAATTTCCTAATCATTAGAGTACTTCAAGCTTAGAAGATCACCTCATCACTTTTTTTTAAAGAGGCAATTGACTCATCTACCAAAAACCAACCACCACCACGGCACAGAAATAATTTAAATGCTAAATACTAATATTGGCATATGGATTAATTACAATTAAATAATCAAAGCTTGCAATTCGATTTTTTTTTTTATTATTGCTTGCCCTTGTTTTATTATGCGGAATGTCTAAAATCTTAGACGTCAAAGAACATGAATACAGAATATAGAAGACACTTCACAGGCTCAAAAAAGTGCAGTTTATTACAAAAGTATATTTAAAAAATAAAAATGTACACACCTTCCCCTTGAGCCTGCCCCACGGTCATTGAAGAAGGTTGACTTGTTCCTATCAGAACGTCCCCCAAAACTGTTGTAGGCAGCATCTCTCGGAGGTCCTCCCCAGCTGCCATCTTTGTTGTCATAACTGCCAAACCCTGTAGTAAGCAGATCAACCCATCAGTCTTGTAGTTTCTTCTGCAAATAAACTCACAGCCAAAAGCCAATAGTGAAGCTTACATTCCCCTAAAGCCAAACGCCACCAGCCTTTAAAAATCAGGTAATTTCATCTTATATTAAGCGCACAGCTACTGCTAACCTATTATAACTTAATAACTAATTTATAATTTAATGTTAATCTACAATGTATATTCAGCATATGAGTCTTGATATCATAACTGTATAAACAAGGGTGGGGGAGGGCCAAGTTTACATCTGAGACTACACTGTCATCTATCCAAATCTAGATTTATAATTAAACATTCTAAGGCATGTCAGGATTTCCCCACCTGCATTTTGCAATGGTTGATTAAACGAGCCTCCACCCCTGTTACCACGGTAGGCGCCTCGCCCACCTCTATCATTGCGAGGGGGTCCTCGCCCTCCAAAGCCCCCATTTGTGCGGTTGTCATGGTAACCATTCACAAATCCATTGCTGCGTCCACTGTCCCATCCTGGCGAATCTTCATGGAAGACAAAAAAACACGACGCTTGAGGAGGCACATAATGCTGCACGTGTTAAAGTATATATATTTGGATGTACTCATAGTCCTGACTAAGCATGAGTCTCTCTTCCACTGCTTGCCCATAAACCTCATTACTGATAGGTGGGATGCAAGCAGTCCATAGTAGACTAAAACCTTGACTGAAAGCTTGCATAATTGTGAGAAACAAATGCTCCAACAACATTTGTCACTGGGTAAAATAATGTTGTCCAGTATAAAAACAGTAGCAAAAATGCAAAGCAAGTTCTAGACCTGTGCAAGAGAAAGACGCATAAAAATAGGTTTTAGGTTATAACCACACCAGACACGGGCCTTGTTATTGGAGTAGGATGACTTTTCTGTACAAAGAGAGCTACTGAGCCCCCTCTCAGCCTGTTTGGGACATTTACCACAACGATCTGCTCAGCTTCGCACACTAGCTGTGTTAGCGTTCCCATTAGTGGCCACACTGTTAAAAGTGTAGAGTGAGAGTGAGGCTGGTGGAGGGATAAACTATAGTTATTGCTTCCATGTCAAGTAGCTGAGGCTATGTCACAACAGCATTAAGGGGCAGACCAACCACACAGATGTAGTTCTCAGATTAGTCTTACTTTGAATGAGAATTGGCTCAGCCAAATGAGCTGATTCTAGATCAGCATTGTGGTGCCCTCTTCAAGTAAGCACAGGGGGATAAGGGTTGCAGACAGGCAGTTTTGTCGTTTTTTTTATCACTGATGTTGATCAGAATAATCAAACTCAGAACATCAGGCAAAACAACCCTACACTGTCTAATACTTTTTACACTAGTCCAAACAGTGCCAGTCGATGGTGACAGGACATGGATTTGCGTCTGCATGGGTAGTACTTGGGACCTCTCAGACAGAACTGCATTGCAAAAAAAAAAAATCGAAATTTTAGAAGTTCTGACATTTTCAGTGTCAAGTCAAATGTTTAATTGATGTTGCCTTTACTTTTCAACTTAGTAGCTAAATTCTACCATAAATCCTGATGTATTTTTCTGAGACTGGAAGACAAAAATGAGGCACGTGTACATTGCAAAGCACGTCAACCCAAACAGACAAAAAAAGAAACAAAAAATACGACTGATAGAGGTACTAAAACAATGCAAGTTAAAACTTGATCGTAAAAGCTAGGCCTTGAAATGATACATCATAGCAATCAAACTTGAAAATCAATTTAATCCACAAATGCCAGACAAACTGCCATGGAGAAGACCATAATACCGGGTTTCTGCAGGTTTGAACAAGTCAAATTTAAGACGTTTTAAGACCCTTTAAGACCATTTTGAACTAAATTAAAGACCTAGAATTAGTCCCAGTTCCAGAATTACTTAAAAAAATAACCAAATTTATTGCCATTCACAGGGCAGCTCAAACAATGAAGAATCAAGTGAGTGAGTAGCCCCATTCACACTGCCGTTTGCATGCAGGGATCCTGCGCCAATTCTCCGCACTCTCCTCTTTGTCAAAGTTTCAGATGCGGAGAGGGGGGAAATTTCGCTCTGGGGCTGATCCGCCTCTGGAGGTAGTATCAGGGCCGCATTATTGGTGAGCCACCCCAGTGTGAACGAAAAAGCCGGAGGCGCGAAGTGGGGGCGTGTCGGTCTGACTAGTCTGATAACTGCACAGGTCTCTCATTCAACTAAATACAGAGAAATGTCCCACAAAGCAACGTTACAGGACCTAACAAAAGTAATGTAGTAACTGTAGCTGTCTTTGGCAACTTATGAGGAAAAAAATACCACAGCTGTACATGGAGAAGTGTCCGTCACACACACCCACCTCAATATCCAGACCTGCCAACCTTGAAGAAATGTTATGAGTACAACCCACCCCCCGTGTAGTGAAACAACACAAATGTAATCTTAAATCCGGTCCAATATTTTGTGCCACTATCATTTCGTCAGTCTAACTAATAGACTTAGCTAATAAATAGGCGCAAGTACTTCCGTGTTAAAGATGTGAATCAGACCAGGATCACACAGCCTTCTTCTGATTACTGAAGGGAAATGAAGTAATAATTTACTCTAAAAGCACCCACTTTAAATAGGCCTAAAGCAACCACTACAAAAGCACAAAATTTAAGCCTGGCAGAGACACGATTATAGGCCAGGGGTCGACAATATAAATGGCCCGGTGGCCCGGATGTACTTTTAAAACTGTCCGGGCCACCAGAACGCTCCAAGCACTGGCCCGGTGGGGCCAGTGAAAAACAATTCCCTGTGGTTTGAAATGATTTCTGTGAAATCGTCTCGGTAGCTAATTACCGCTAATAGTGTTATGAGATCCCGACCCGATCAAAGACAGAGACATCTACTTTCTGTGCGCAGCGAGCGCTGTGCCCTGGGACGTCAGCACACCACCTGCAAGCAACCGCAGTGTGCACAGCTCGCTCGCTCCTGCAGAACGCGTGCCGCTCGCTCACTGCTGCTGATTGAAGGTTGTCACTAGAACCGATAAGAACCTTTTTTTTCCGGTACCGTTAAACTTTGCCCTCAGCGCGCGTCGTGTCGAGTCCTGTTGGGACCAATGCGGACCTTACACGCGGGCCAGAGTGCGCGCTGGGTCTCGGTGCCGCTACAGTCGAGCTCGCGGTCCATTTATGTGAACGCGGCCGATCCTCGAGCCGCTCCAGCTGCTCGGTGTGCGCCACAGCGGTGGTGCGCGTTTACACCATAATACATCCATGGTTTGGTTTGGAGCAGAGAAAAACAAAAGTGTGTAAACACAAAATAGAGCTGAGAAATAAAACAACGAGCTAGTTTTGCATCAGTCTGTGGAAGCAGCCTAAAAGTGAATGAATGAGAACAACAGTTCTATCATTGAACTACTGGAAGATAAAAGTAATGACTACATGACTTTACATTTGTGTTGAGGCATATTTACCATTTTAACTCTGTTTTTACTGTGGAGCTTAAATACAAACTTGATGTGAAACAGTTATTTACCCTAACCCTTTATTAAATAAAGTAGCCTAATAATTTTTTTTTTTCTTAAATCGTGGTATCGAATAAGTATCGAGAATCATGGATATTTACTAGTGTTGGTATCGTAGAAAGTTCCAGCCTTGATGGCTAGACCACAGGAATTGGCTGGGATACGTTCGTTTTCGTTTATATGGGGATCGATATATGACATTGTCCTGGGCCAGTGGTTAGAATGGTTGGGCCAGTGATCTTTAAAAGCTACTGGCCCAGAGGGCCAGTGGCAAATTTCCCTTATTGTCTACCCCTGTAGGCTAATAAATAACGTGGGTCAGATCATTTCAGATAGGCTTTTAAAAGGGTGACATTGCATTAAATGCCTATAGTGTGAGTTGCCATCACATTGGCGTTGCCAATAGGCCTATGCTATGCATCATTAACTTGAGCTACAATAGCTGGTCACAGCTGGACTCCCTTTTATGATGTCAGTCATTTTTAATATTCATATATTCAATTAGGCTAAAAAACACAAAAAAAAGCCTAACTGTAACCTAAATGCTGTTCTGTAATTCTATTTATCTAATGTTGATCAGCAGCTGGCCTGTCTAAAACCTTCTAGATTTCTAAACATTTCACCATTTTTCTACCGTATTTACAGCTAAACTGCAGCCAATGCTGTACATTAATTGCTGTTGCTACTACTGTTACCTCCTTCGCTTTCCTTCCTCTCGCATGCATTCACCATCCGCACGCTCCCTCTCTCTCGCCCACTCTTACACCACTACCATTTGCAACACACACAGCATCGATGAACGGTAACTTTGACGGGTGGTTAACAACACCGTCAGCATCTTAATTTTACCTTTTCAATGCTGTTTGCACTGGCTGAGAACTATGGGGATGCAGGCGGTTAGCAGTGACAGCAAGCAGCCAAAGAGGGATCATTTATCCGGCCAGCCTGGCTTGCTTGAGGGACTGAATTGAATTGAACACGCGGAGCATTTGGCTAGGAGGGGCAGGTGGAGGAGTGTGTTAAAATGCAGCGCTCTGATTGGCCAAAAGCTTTTTACTCTACTTACACACAAATGGTTGTGGCTCAGCGGCAGGCTCAACTTCATAGATTGAACTTGCATGGAAACTTAAACCGGCAAAGTGCAGGTGCAACAAAATTGCATACCTGGAGAGCCGCAATGCGTACAAGCGTACTTAAGGGTCAAAATGCGTACCGAGGATGAAAAATGCGTACTTGTTGGCAGGTCTGCAATATCGAAAGCACCTCCACTTTCAACATCAGAGTTAAGCCAAAGATGGATTAAATGTTGCTCGACTGTGAGGCGGCGCAGAGTTCGGGTCAAGCGGAACCGGATGAACTTGGACCGGGAACTGGTGACAAAGGTGTACAAAAGTGTGTGATTACGTGACTTCGCTGGAGACTTTTAGAAGCTAATTGGTGTTTTTCAGATTTTGTGTGTGACACCAGCGATCTCACACCGAGTGTGCCCAATTTGAGGATCCTCTGGCAGATTCCACAGTCCAAGCGAAGTGTACGCTGATAAATTCCGACCGCGCTAATGGCAAAATACCACTTATGTTCCTGCTACTTCAGACAGAAGAACACACGGAGCTAAATGTGAATCTCACCAACACATTTCCTCCAAACAAAAAAGCACAAACAAAAAAGGTGATGACGGAAGCAGTAAATGAATGTACACATTTAAGACCTAACTAAATATAATTTAAGACCTGTATGCAAAATATGGACGTATTTGAGACTTTTTAAGGCCTAAAATTCAGATTGTCAAATGTAAGACTTTTTAAGACTCTGCAGAAACCCTGATAACTACACTGAAAAATAACTTTGCAGAAACCCCTTCAGACGCTATAGGTCAACTGAGTATGCATATTTCTGCTCCTTTACCTCAATTGGTTATTTCTCTCTGGTGTGAAGAGAGAATATTGTATTTTAATAGCTATTCTATCTTCACACCAGAGAGAAATAACCAATCAATGAAATCACCCGTAGCAGTCTGTCAGAACAAATGCCTGTGTTTACTGTGGTTCTCCACATGTTATTCAATAATCACCCTTAGAACTTTACTCCTATGTGCCATCAGCGGACCAAAAGCTACACGGTTAGAAAACGTAGACTTCAGATTACTGAATGGGATTGATTTACAGTGCATTCAGAAAGTATTCAGACCCATTCACTTAGTTTACATTTTGTTATGCAAAATCGTGTGACTGTCCTTGTGCTAAAATCGTTAAAATGAATTTCTCCTCATCAAGTTGAGGAAAAGCTGAAGAGCACTAAGTAAAGATATCCTCAATGAAAACCTGGTCCAGAGGTCCACCTACAAACAAGACAAGACAACGCAGGAGCATCTTGGGGACAACAGACTGACCCAGACAGAGCCCTGACTTGAACCCAATGGAACATCTCTAGAGAGACCTAAAAATGGCTGTCCACTAAAGGTCCACCTTCCAACCTGGCAGAAACCCCCCAAAAACCATGAGTGGTAAGCTTGTCGCATCACACCCAAGAAGACTTGATGCTGTAATGGTAGCCAAAAGTTCTCCAACTAAGCACTAAAGGGTCAGAATACTTATGTCAATGTGATATCAGTTTTTCCTATTGAATAAATCCGCAAAAGGATCTAAAATTGTTTCTGTTTTGTCATCATGGTGTATAGTGTAGACTGAGGGGGAAAAATAATTTTAGCATAAGGCTGCAACATAAAATGTGAAGAGCGAAGTGGTCTGAATATTTTCTGAATGCCCTGTATGTCAATGCAGCAGTGTACAGCTCAGCATCTTTGGAGAAAAAAAAAGCCCAACTTTGATGACCAGAGGGTATGATTTTTTAAAAAGTGTCAGATTCGATCACAGCTGATAAAGTTTTTTTTATTAGTAAGGCAGTCACACTTGTGATGCACTGCAGAGTCTTTAAGGCACCATCACATGCATTATAAGCAAGCTAATTTGCAAGCTTTGGGAAATGCTGTGTTAGGGAAATATTTCTGCTGTTTAATCAAGTAACCATGACAAAGCAGGGGGACCGTAATTATGCCACAGTCCATGTACACTATAAATCTCTTGACAAGTAAATGACATGGCATGCAGGTAGAGGTCAAGGTATACCACTTCTGTCTCGCCAACCCCCATTGTAGGCATGGTAAAAGGCAAGCTCTTGAGAGGCCAGTCTTGGGTAACCTGAGCAAAGGTAGGGAAGCAGGCTATAAAAATACTTGCCCATAATTACTGGCTCACGCTGTATGAGTGTTGGGCTTGTCTTTACTCTATAGTAGTTACCAATCTTATAGTCATCCCATCCTGAAGTATAGTTATTTCTGTGTGTCTGAGGACACTCTGCCTGCCATGGTTGTGGGCACTGTTTAGAAGAAACTTGGGGGACATTGCAGGTTAAATATGGGCTTGAATATTCAGAGGGAAAAAATATAAAAAGATATTTATCATACTTTTTCATACAAAAGAAAGTTACCTCACTTTTTAAAACTCCACCAAAAAAGATTATGCTTATATCAAACTGACCTTAACCTCTAACAGTTCTTAATATGACTGCAAGCATCCCAGCAGAGAGAAAGCACAACAATAATGAACTCATCATTGACTAACTGAAATATATATCTCTAACCCAACCATCTCCTCCTTCGCACAGGTTTTTCTGGTGTGTAGAATGACTATATCATGCATCTGATAATGCAGTTTGCCCTCAGCGAAAGCAGACAGAAGGGACTTACAGAGATTTATTGGTGCCACTGAATAACCGCACTGTCTACCAGCGGAATAAGCATTTCCTGCTGTGGAATAAGAAAACAGTAAAACGAGAAAAACGTCAAGTGTGCAGTGACACAGAACCATGATTCAAATGTTGTAAAATTATATAAAACTATCTAGCTGAGTATGCCAGGCACAACATGTGTCTTGGTTTTAAGCCTTTAAGAGGCTAAACACAAATGTTTTTTAATTGAAAAGAAAAAAAGAAAATTACAACCACCTCACCTGGGTTAGAATTGTGGAAACAATTGTTCAAAATACCACCAACTATCACCCAATCCCCCCTCCATATTTCCCATTTTCAGAGCAGGAAATGGCTAGCACTCCTCTTGTTATCGTGAAACAATAATAAGCTTGGAAAACCTTAACCATGTTCTCCCCATGCCCATTTCATGACAATATCAACTAAAACGTTTTTACATAATCAGCTTTAAAATCTGTCCCATTGTCTTTTTTCAATTAAAATTTCAGGCCATTTTACAGTACCACCTGGCCCGCTTTGTCCATGTAAAAATAAGCTATTGCGCACAAAAAATGAAAACCCACATGACATGGCTTTCTCTCATTCTGTGCACTGTTCAAATGAAACTAATGTCTTTAATATTCTGGTGGTCTGAGGCCCCGTCCAGATGACAACGCTCTTTTGCAAAAACGCACACGTATTGCATTGTTTTGGCCGACCGTCCATACGGATCATGAAAACGCACTTTTTTGAAAACGGGTCTCAGGGTGGAGAAATCCGCAAACGCAGCACTCCCGTTTTCATGTGTACGGCGAATCCGCATACTTTCCAAAACGATGGCGCCATCGCCTCGCGACGTCTCATAATAACAATGCCGAACTACATGCTCGTAATATGCCTTGTAGTTGAGTGTGAGTTGCAGCAGCAGTTTGACCTCATTAACGATCCACACAAACTATTCTGGTTTCCTTGCACTAGCCATTTTCATCTTCTTGTTGCGTTTGGTTTCTCCGTCTACTGTCTGTTTACAGCGCGCAAGCTTAATGCGCATGCTCCGTGTCTTCTTCTCCATTTTTGGTGAATGTCAAGCGCCACCTATAGGCCTGGAATATGAACTACAGCGTTTTCGGTCGTTTTCAGTGGATCGTGTGGACGCAAATATTCTTGAAACTATGCCGAGGAAGACAGAGAAAAAAAAGATCGTTTTGCCGGTCTGGACGGCCCAGAACCACCACCTTTGACTCAACTCTTAAAGACTGATGTGATAAGAAACAAATATTGAATTTTTTCCCTCAGCTGTGCTTGCTTTTACCATGCTCTGATTTTAATATTAACACTAGAATTCAAAACGCAGTTTGATTGTCTGATTGTTAAATTGAACTCACCATTTTTAGAGGCATCTTTGTTTCTCAAGTGAGGTGGAATGTAACGCCCTGGGGGGGAGAAACAGTTAATCACATTTGTTTTTCAGGATTGGTTTTTACAAATACACCATACATACAAGTACCTTTAGAAAAACACCATCACAATAAAGATGCTTACACCAGTGTTCTGTATTGCTTAGATTGATAAACTAGCTTGAATGTTACAATACAAAAAGTATCAAATTATATAAACAGCATCATAAGGCTTGAACTTATGCCAACCTTAACACTGACATATCTTAAAGTAAATCAGCTTTGTTACTTACTGCCAGTGCCTCCGCCTTGGCCGTCAGCAGAGTTCAAGTCTAGGACAGCAAGCTACGGAAAGCAACCATTTTAGAAATATTAGTTAAGCCAACATCGGGCTGACCAACAGCTCTGAAACTACCAACAACAGACAATGAGGTTAGGGCAATACAGTGGCTAACACGTTAATCGTATATCCTCGGTCATTTTGGTTTTGAATTTGTCCAACCTACGACATGGCACAGCACAGCCATGTAGCCGGTGATCATTTCGAAAGGCAATTACTGTCAGGTGAAGATGGCATAAAAGTAGAATCCCCCCCCCCCCGTCCAATTACCCCCAGTTAAACCACTTATACAATTTTATACAACACGAAGGATCTATTAAATAGTGCCCATTCAATTTTAAAACCGTTTGTGGGTCGCTTAAGCCCACGGCCAACATTCTTTTCTGCGCCACGTTTCAGGTTGAGAAGGCCCAACATTAGCCGGGCTAACTTTGCATGATACCGGCCGGACGTGAAGGTTAGCTAACATTGTAAAATTCCATCAGGTTTAACTGAAATAAAATGAGTGGTTATTAGTACACGATACAAGTTTAACACTTCTGTTGGACATTTTAGTACTGACAGTCTAGTTAGTTTTGTTCGCTGGCAGAACGTAGTGACGAGCTCCGCCATCACAATTTCTCCAGCGACATCACCTCCATTTTACCAGTCGCAACGTTAGCTTAGCTAGCGACGTAGCTAATGAAGCTCATTTTTCTCTGTCGAAACTACATGTGCGTAATGGAAAATCTCCACATTTATATTATAGAGGCAAAGAAATAACCACTTGAAAGTACTCACCTGCTGATCTAGACCGTGTGGATTATCAACGACCACATGACTCATAACTAAAGAGAGTAGTGGGGATTATTACAGAAGAGAACGGATTTTCTTTGTTAGCACGGCCGGCAATTCTGTAGCGTTAATTTAGCTTTCTTTTCTGTTACCAAGATCTTAGGTCAGCAGTTATCTACAAAGTTAGATAGACAACAACGTTTATATCAAATAAATAAAACGATGATCTCTGTTATAAATATAAAGTCCGTTCAAGTTTCCGAATGAAATGACTGCTGAGTAGCTGAAACCCCCTCCCGGCTGGCTTGATCGTGTTGGAATGAGACGTTGAGTGATCAAGTAGCGCGAGATATCGTCTCTGTAACCCCTGGCCACAAATATCGCGATGTTTCTTTTCTTTTCTTTTTTTAAAATCTACGATTACTTTGGCCAACACGAGGAAGAGAGGCAATACTGACATGATACCAAGCACCACATTTGATGTTTCTCTGTCATGTAACAGAGCAATATTTGTTACATTTAAACCATCCAGTATTTCTCATTAGGAAGGAGATTTGGCATACATGGACAGAAGGAGTATCTGCATATATTTTGATTAATTTGGGATTTAATCATCAGAGATTTTCAGATAAACCTTTCAAACCTGGATGAACCAACCCAGTGATCCCACTTTGAGGATAGATTGACAAGCAAATATGTAATTTAGACTGTGGATGCTAGGGACATGTGACGTCCCAACCACTTTTGAAATGGCCTTTTTTGTCCCTATCACTTTTTAAAAGCATAAAATGCTAAAATTATAGTTTAATGTATAGTTGTAATGTTGAATGGAGGAATTATTTGGACCAAAGACACAGTTGGTGATGTCTGTAGGGATCATTTCTGTAATGGGTTCAGATACTTATAATATCTCAGGCTGTCAGTGGCAAAAACAACCACTTATACAGGCTGGATATACTGGCTGCGTGAGCAGTGAATGTGCGTGGCGTTACATTTTGCTTTTCATTTCGGCGTCCATGTTAACAGGTTATGGCAGCCCCACTGCTAGCATGAATAGTGTGACTCGCACATTTAAGAAGCAGTGGCACTTAATCTAGAGATTTGGAGTCTCACCTATTTTTATAGTGACACGCTTGGTTCTTGGCAAATATAGACCTGAAAAATGACCTGTTGACAGTTTTACAACATCATACCAGTGTTGTGCTACATTTTTCTCGTCTGTATCTGTACAATATGTGACAGACATGAAGAGAATACACATAAAAGCTGAAGGGCAGTTTTT
>CAEMYA010000217.1:0-15592 GCA_903131615.1 Diplodus sargus
AAACTGTTGGATTATCAGCATTTAATCCGTCAGCAAAACTCACATTTGTTTGACAGTGAAATTATCTTCGTCTTTAAGTCAGTCAGTCATTCTGTAAAATAAGGTTTTGTTCTCTACCTGCACAGCATCACTGCCACCAAGCCAGGTTTGAGGAAAACGACCTGTGTTGCCTCTTGAAAGCTCCTGGACAAATTCATACTCTCCTAGGTTGTGGATGGAGGCAAGGTTGGTACCGTAACTAATACAGTGACGCTGTAAAAGAAGAAGATGGTAATCTTTTGATGCACGCAGTAACAGGACAAATATCTGTTTGGAGGATGAAATCATCATGATTTAACTGTGGAATAAAGTGTCTGAGTGTACCTCTGCCTGTAGCCAGGTCAATTCGCTGCGGAAGACAGTGAAACATCTTAATCCAAATTTGGACCAGCCGGGTGGACAGCTGCTTCTCTCTCCCTCAACCAGAAGTCTTACTTCTTTCACTTCAGTCTCAACGGGCAGCTCCCCATCTTCTAAAAAAATAATGTAAATCGATACTCGTGATTACAGAATGGCTTCTTTTGATTAATGACATTTTGTCTGAACAGCAGAAAAAATAATTTCCTTGGAGTCCCAGTTATCCCTCTTACCTTGGTGAATCTCCTCAGCAGCTGGCACCTCCTCTACAGGCGCTATTGTGGGGGGAAAAAAGATAAAACTGTCCTTAACTATCTAAAAAAAGCAAACTTTTTAAACATGCATTTGGTTTTTAAGATTAAAAGATGCAGTTTCATTATCTAGTGTTCAAATTCAAAATGTAGAGTCAGGTTTTTAAAGTAGATTCTGAAAACTGTTGATGGGTTCAGTGTTTCCACTGAGGCTCACCTGCTGCGGCGGTCAGAGCCAAGGCGGCACAAAGATAGATACTCATGATTACAGAATGGCTTCTTTTGGTTAATGACATTTTGTCTGTACAGCAGAACAATTACATTTCCTTGAAGTCCCAGTTACCCCTCTTACCTTGGTGAATCTCCTCAGCAGCTGGCACCTCCTCTACAGGCACTATTGTGGGGAAAAAAGATAAAACTGTCCTTAACTATCTAAAAAAATAAATAAATAACTAAACTTTTTAAACTAGATTCTGAAAACTACTGATGGGTTTAGTGTTTCCACTGAGGCTCACCTGCTGTGGCGGTCAGGGCCAAGGCGGCACAAAGAAGCAGAATGATCCTCATTTTGTACAGTGATGAGCTGGACTGCTGCGATGCAAGAACACAACATGTTAATCTGCTGTTAAAAGTTTAAATGAAACTCTAAATCTTCAAATGAATTCAGTTTTAAAGTCCCACCTGTGTCAGTAGTGAAATCTCTCAGCTGAGTGTCGTCTGCTCTGTGAGGCTGCTGAGTGAAGACCCCTTAAATACACGACCAAGGACTTGGCAGGGTTTGACAAAACAAAGTTCAGCTGATTTATTGGCTGCTATTATCACTGAAGTTTTATCTCTTCGGTTAAACGATTGCAGAACGAGGAAGTACATTTCTTTTCCTCAGAACTTCATCATCAGAGTTCATCTTCATCATTAACAACATTGTTTCTTGATTAATGGAAATTGTAGTGAAATGCATCTGTTCATATGTGACTGGTTATTTATTATCCAGGTTTGAATGAAAATGAAGACAAAATTAAGTTATTCATATTTGTATCATATGTGAGTGACCTTTTCCACATTTGTATTAGAAGTCTGTCATGTGGAAACAATATATAACAATAACTATTTACATGTGACAGTCACATGTGAGTGTTATTGCATGTGCATTAGAACTTCCATATGTGGAAACACAACATGGCACATGAAATCACTCGAAATATTCTCCTTTACAGTTGAATTCAACATTTTCACACAAGTGTGAACAAAGAAAAAATGTGTTTTAATATCAGGACATTTTCATTCATGTGTGGAGAAAAGTCAGTCATATTCTGAAAATGTCCGGTCCACATTACATTTTTTCCCCTCACATGTTGAAATGTGAAAGATATTGTGTGAAAATAGTACTTAAAAGTGAGAGTTACCTGTATGAATAGTACTTGAGTAAAAGTCTTAAAATATCTGGAATTAAATGTACTTAAGTATCAAAAGTACTGTTAAAAGTAAAATGATACATATTTACATGTAAATGTACGCTGTGCACTGTGTGCCGGCCGATCTAAGCACACATCTTATTTCTTATTATTCAAGTGTTTGTTTATTTATTATCTTATTTACTTATCTTTTACACATCTCATACCTGTGTGTTATAAGTAGCCTATGACAAGCCATTTTAACATTTAATAGCTAGTCTGAATATGTATTGCAGATATCTGTAATTGAATTCTTCCTAGTCAAAAAGAACATTTTAAGATATCCACAACGTCATTCTTCCTAGGACAAATGACGTCACTTTTGCCATTCACATGTATTGGGCTTCCAATTTCAGATATCCACAATAACATTCTGGATATCTGCAATAGAATTCTTACTAGGAAAAACGCCCATTTCAGTTGTTACTAGTCATAATTTTCATTTCAGATATCCAAAATGAAAAACTAATTTTGAATATCCAAAAATACATTATGAGTAGTAAAAATGTCATTATGGATATCCACAATATATATTTACAGATGTCCACAATTGCATTTTTACTAGTCATAATACAAATTGTGGATATCCGAAATTAAATTTTTACTAGTCACAATGTATTTTTGGATATTCAAAAGTTACATAGTTTTTCATTCGCTTTGTATGCGGATGACATAATATTTTTTCTAACAAACTTAAAAGTTAGTATTCCACAACTATGTGGAATGTGGACAAGGACATTGATGGTCTGTCTAGCTTTGGAGAAAGTAACATATATTTTAATAAATAAAAAAAGAAAGAAAAAAGCTTTGCTAACTTAACTTAATTTTTCCTCTTCACTTAATTGTATTTTATTATTTTTCTGTTTTTTGTTTTAGTTGTTTTTGCCAGATTGGGGGGATAATGTGTTAATTTCATGTGTAGAAATGCTTATGTTTAAGTGACTATAAAAATCTCAATAAAGATATATTTTAAAAATGTGCTGCTTTGGCTCTGATGCAGTAATCTGCAAAGTAACAAGTAACTAAAGTTATCGAATAATCAAATGGAATAAAAGTACAATATTTACCTCCAACATGTGGCGGAGTGCAAGTATAAAGTAGCAGAAAATACAGTAGTACCAAAAGGTGTATTAAAGTACAGTACTTGAGAGTAAATATACTAAATTGTAATGTAATTAAGTACAACAATTTTTAGATACTTTTTGACTTTACTCGGGTATTTCCAATGTGTGCTCCTTTATACTTCTACTACACTGCATTTTGAATTTAGTACTTTTTACTACATTCATTTAATCTCTTCAACAGAATGACTCAGAGTTCATGACACAGGATGAATCTGGGTTGGGTTATAAATCAGTGTGTTTATGGTTTACTGTTAAAAACACCGGTCTTAAAGCGACCATACGTTGAAAAACTTACCAATAGCTAATATAACAATTTCAAAACATACTAATAAAAATATTGTCATATCAGAGTTCATGACACAGTATGAATCTGGGTTGGGTTATTAATCAGAGTGTTTATGGTTTACTGTTAAAACCACCGGTCTTAAAGCGGTCACACGTTGTAAAAACTTATCAATAGCTGACATAACAATTCCATAATATAGTAATAAGTGATAAATAAAGATATTGTGTTAAAAAAAAGAACATTTCCTCACATGAATAGTACTTGAGTAAAAGTCTTAAAGCATCTGATATTAAATTTACTTGAATATCAAAATCACAGGTAAAGTTTAATGTATGTATAAACTGTATACTGTCAGTTTCTATCTGATTTAATCAGAATCTGTGTTTTTGGCCCATATTGCAGCATGCAATCTACAAACTCGTAACGATAGTGAACAGATAAACATAGCAGTGTAAAAGTACAACATTTGCCTTCAAAATGTGTGCAAGTACCTGAAAATCACTGCTGCAAAGTAACAAGTCACTAAATTTATTGAATAATCAAGTGGAGTGAAAGTACAACATTTACCTCCAACATGTAGCGGAGTGCAAGTGTAAAGTAGCAGAAAATACAGTAGTACCTAAAGGTATATTCAAGTACAATACTTGAGGGTAAATATACTAAATTGTAATGTAATTAGGTACAACAATGTGAAGGTACTTTTTGACTTTACTCGGGTATTTCCAATGTGTGCTCCTTTATACTTCTACTACACTGCATTTTGAATTTTGTACTTTTTACTACATTCATTCGATCTCTTCAACAGAATGACTCAGAGTTCGTGACACAGTATGAATCTGGGTTGGGTTATAAATGAGTGTGTTTATGGTTTACTGTTAAAAACACCGGTCTTAAAGAGGTCACACATTGTAAAAAACTTATCAATAGCTAACATAACAATTCCATAATATAGTAATAAGTGATAAATAAAGATATTGTGTTAAAAAAAGAACATTTCCTCACATGAATAGTACTTGAGTAAAAGTCATAAAGCATCTGATATTAAATTTACTTGAATATCAAAAGCACATGTAAAGTTTAATGTATGTATAAACTGTATACTGTCAGTTTCTATCTGATTTAATCAGAATCTGTGTTTTTTTGCCCATATTGCAGCATGCAATCTGCAAACTCGTAACGACAGTGAACAGATAAACACAGCAGTGTGAAAGTACAACATTTGCCTTCAAAATGTGTGCAAGTACCTGAAAATCACTGCTGCAAAGTAACAAATCACTAAATTTATTGAATAATCAAGTTAAGTAAAAGTACAATATTTACCTCCAACATGTAGCGGAGTGCAAGTATAAAGTAGCAGAAAATACAGTAGCAACTAAAGGTATATTAAAGTACAGTACTTGAGAGTAAATATACTAAATTGTAATGTAATTAAGTACAACAATTTTTAGGTACTTTTTGACTTTACTTGGGTATTTCCAATGTGTGCTCTTTTATACTTCTACTACACTGCATTTTGAATTTTGTACTTTTTACTACATTCATTCGATCTCTTCAACAGAATGACTCAGAGTTCGTGACACAGTATGAATCTGGGTTGGGTTATAAATCAGTGTGTTTATGGTTTACTGTTAAAAACACCGGTCTTAAAGCGGCCATACGTTGTAAAACTTATCAATAGCTAATATAACAATTCCATAACATAGTAATAAAGATGTTGTTATATCAGAGTTCATGACACAGTATGAATCTGGGTGGGGTTATTAATCAGTGTGTTTATGGTTTACTGGTAAAACCACCGGTCTTAAAGAGGTCACACGTTCTAAAAAACGTATCAGTAGTATCGGTATCATTTCCTCACGTGAATAGTACTTGAGTAAAACCTGGGCGATCCTCACCTCCACCCCCGGGATCACACACACATTAACAGCTATAATAAAATATTTTCATACAATCATAAATAATAAGTACCAACAATCAAAAGAACTAGTACAAAAGAATGAAATATAAATAAAATACAGAACCAAATTTCTGAATTGCACAAATCCTTCATCACACAAATACAGTAACACACTTAAGAGAGTGTAATAATTTTACTACACTTTGAACAAGAAATACAAAATAAATATCAACCAACTTCTGGTTATAATTTCCTAACTCACTAGTGACTTCCTGAAGTATTGATGGTGGCGACTTCTTCCGTCACTGTTGTTTCTAAGGAATACAAAGTCCAGGCATTTCTAATGCTTAGTGTGTATACTAACACACAACAGCGTAGTATACACACATTATTCACAGCATTTATAGTGGTAGAACATCACACATACCCAGTAATAACAACAATTTAACTGTCTGCAAAATGCTTTGCAGGGATGCAAATTCACCTGAGTCTTGCTGGGGAGAAGTAGAGGTGAATGGGTCTTCATCCTCAGGATCAGACAGCATCTGTGGAGACATGTGTGGCTGAGGGTGCTCCAAAATATTTAAAAAGTGCCCCTGCATTTGCATTACAAGACAACATATATAATCAATGCATGAATAACACAATTAAAACCTGTAATTAAATAACACACCCTCCTTAGTTAATGGCTAATTATATACATGACATACTCCAAATGACTCAGAAAGCTATATCACAAAATATAAAATAGTAATAGGAACCCTATTGTAATTGTAAAGATTTTTATTTTTATTATTCTCCGGCTAAAAGTGGTGCTGCAGGCTAAACCGTGCAAGGGAGGGCGGTGCAATTTGGAGAGTTGACTCCAGACTCCTGCGAATATCTCAGAAACAAAAAACTACATATATCCGCCTGCAGGGGGAGCAATAACCTAGGCCAACACGTTTTTGCCTATAACTTCCACACCGTATGTCGCACATTCAAAAACCTTGTATCCCCAGATTCCCTGAATGGAGCTGAATCACTTTGCGATTGGCCACGCCCACTTGCGCCTAGAAAGTTTTTTCGCAAAATCGCAAAAACTGGAAAATCTACTTTTTCCAACTCCTCCTTGGGATTTTGTCAGATCTGCGTAAAACTTGGCACGTACACTCTTCAGCTGGACCTGGTCTAAAGTTATCAAAAGAATTTTGCCCTGTCAAAAAATTTGCTAATTATTAACGAACAAATTTCTGTAGCTAGCTATAAAAATTTCAAATGTTTGATATCTCGGTCAAACTAAATGCTATTAACACCAACCCTAGGGGGCGCTAAAAATACGGGAAGTTTGTATCTCTTGAGCGGCTACACCGATTTTTATGCAATTTGGTTGGTATGCTGTAGGGCCAACCTGCCCCCCACCCCAGTAGGTGAACCTGTCCCCGCCCCTCTTCTTCCACAGACTCTGTGAGACTCTCAGCAGCAGACGCACCTTTATCAAATAGTGCTCCCCACACGGCAACATGACATCATTGACTAGACGTGTAAATGACGAATACAAAAACCGGAGGAAATGAACGCAAACAATTCAAAAAATAATAATAAAAAGATAATAATGATTTTTGCCCATACTGCCCATATGAGAAACCGCCCCTGGTTGACTTCACAAAGGCTTCCACCTCATCCACTTTGTCATCAAAGAAAAATGAAATAAAATGTATAATATATAAGTCTTTTTTAATTGAAAAAAAAAAAAATCATGTTATTGGCCAACATTGTAGTTTTTAAATTGAGAAGTTAAACTACAAAAAATGACCCAAAAAGTGATTGAAATACTTGACGCAGCACAAAATATAAATGTACTTTAACTACCAGCAAGTTACAGCAAATTGTAGTTAAGCTATATAGTTCAACTGCATGTAGTTTAAGTCTCCCCAACACTGCACAAAAGTCATTCTTGAGTAAGTTTTACATGGGTAAAAGTGAAAGTATCTCATATAAATTGTACTTAAGTACCAAAAGTATAAGTAAAAGTAAGCTGATGATTATTGAATCAAATATTCAGCATTTTTGTAATTATCAGAATCAGTGTTTGTTTTTTTAAAAATCAGATTGCAGATAACACTAATCAGTTTGAAAATGTGCTACTTTGGCTCTTATGCAGCATGTTATCTGCAAAGTAACTAGTTATCTAATAAAGTAGTAGTACTCGCTTACCTGGGTACATTCCATTACTATGCACACGTAGATGCCATTATATTTTTGATTTTTATCAGTGTGTATTATGGGTATCTGTTGTATTTTTCTGTGTCTGTGTTTATGTTGAAAAACAAGATAAGCATTTATTTTTAATGTAAGAATGTGAACTCAGTGTTCTCTCAGCTGCTGTCGCCCCCTGCAGTTCCGCTCCAGGCCTGCAGGGGGCGCCGCTCACGGCGCGAGGCGGCGGTTAGAAACCTTCTCTGAGGTTTCCTCCGGCGTCAAAAAAAAAAGAGACCGACAAAAGAGCGAAGAGAGGATCAAATCTCGAAGGTAAATCCGCCAGAAAACGAGAATGTGACAACTATTCAGCAGTTACAACTTGATATATGCTTATCTAACAAAGATTTGTATTCGAAACCGTGTTCTTTATTCTCCAACAACATTGCGCTGCGCAGTTAAACGGAGTCACATGTAATACTAGCTTCCTGAGCTAGCTTCCTGAGCTAGCTTAGCTAACGGTTGATGGAAGGCCTGTTTGGAATATTAAACCGGTTATTTAAGGACGTTCTGTTTTAGAGAAGCTGTCAAAGTATGTGGCGATGGATTAACGTAAACAGTAGATTAATAAGTCACAGTCAGTCAAAACAAATACAACATTACTAGAAACGTTTGACTTGAAGGGAAACGCCGAAGAGAGCGGTGTTTCACCGTGATGGCTGAAGTAGATAAACTGCTAGCTAGCTCTAAAGAGTCGCTGCGGTAACGTTACAGTTGTGAGATCAAAAGTTAAAAGATTACGAACTTCGTTAAATCAGCCTTAAAAGCATCCTGACCAGGCAAGGTGTGTTTGTAATTAACACAACGTTCATCAGTTGAAGGATAACTGTAAGAGCTAACGTTAGCTTAGCTATTTTTTTCTGTATTCAGACCACATACTGCTTAACTGTTTTACTTTGTATGAGCATCAGCAGAAAACCACACTTGAGAATTGGCCTCGATTTTGATGTAATGCATCTTGTAATGTTACTACATTAAAGCTAAGAGGACACAGGTATGTTGGATTAGACGGTAAATTCAGAAGGTATACCATGAATAAAGTAATTGAAAAATAACCTACAACTTGAGGGAAGAGATGCACTGAAGTTATCAGGTGCACTGGTTCAATAGTCCTGCAAGAAACTTTATATTTACACTAATGATATGTATTATATTCTTATTAATGTTTATGGGGTTGACACAATGCTTCAGTAAATTCAGCTGGCTGTGTAAGTGAAAGCTGCGAGAGTGTCTACTGAAGAAAAGGTGGCCAAACGAATGTGGATGTTATTGTGGCCTGTTTCCCTTAATTGAAGCTAAGAGACTTGAGATTTTGGTTGTAGGAAAGTTGTCATTACTTTATTAGTCTGACCTGACATTTCAGTAAAATGCATAAACTGTTTACTGTCGCTGAGATGTACCTGCTGTTTTATTTTTAACGCTGCAGTTAGATATGACATTTATAAATCTCAATGTGTTGGCAAGCAAAATCTGTAATTGGGCCATAGAATTGGCACAGGTGAGTCATCTGTGCTCTCTTGTTCGCTCTTCCTGCAGGTCAAAGTAGAGGGCCATGGCTCGTGGGCAGCAGAAGATTCAGTCCCAGCAGAAGAATGCCAAGAAGGCAGCAGAGAAGAAGAAAGGACAGGCTGCCGACCAGAAGACTGCAGCTAAGGCCGCACTGGTCCACACCTGCCCAGTCTGCCGGGTAAGAACAACACTGTACCTACATGCTGAGGACACATGGGGTGAAAGCACTTTGATAGCTTGATTGATGTGAGAGCAGTGGCTGCTGGGACCAGAATCACATCCCTGTTTCGATCAGCAAGAGATTTAGCTCCTCTGCTCTTCATGATGTCCTCATAAATTTATTACGTTTGTAATTTTTTTGTCTTTGTGAATAAGTGGGACGTCTCTTCTTCTGCTACCTTGACGTTAAAAGAACCATCGCCTCGTTCGATGATCTTTGTGGAGGGTCTTCTCTCCCGCTCTGTTTAGGCATGTTGAAAAATATGTGTTATATGTACATAATTTAAAAATACAACCACAAGAAGCAGTGACTGTTTCTAAAAATGGGGCAGATTTTGATCTGAATCCATTTTAGATCCTATTAGAGATTTACTTTCTCCCAAGAGAAAAAAAATGCAGTACTTTAGCACTTTTCACACTGCACGTAACCCCAGGCTACGGAAGCTGTTAGCGCCAGGCTAAGAAAGCGTTAACAGTAGCACATTCCAAAGTGGGCCAACCCTGAGCCTGGGGCTACATGGTGCCAGTGTGAAACACGGCTAACATAAAAAGACTAGTAACACATAATTGGAGTATGGTCATCTTGGCCTCAAAGCACTTGTGTGCTTGACCCGGGGCTAGTAGAAGTAAAGTGTTAATTCTATAGCCCGGGGCGTAGGTTAACCCTAAGATAACAATCTGTGTGAAAAAGGGCTACATCATACACTAAAAGATAGCCCCGGGCTACGTTTATGCAGTGTGAAAAGTCCTTTATTGTTCTGTGCTCTCCAAGGCTTTACTGATGTGACAGCTATCTGGTGTCAGGTGTCTGTGGTGAACGTGATTGTTTTGCCTTTTTATTGAATATTACATCATTGTGCATCACAGAAAGCATCAAGTTTTCCTGAGACATTCTGCGGACTGGTTTGACCTCTGCTAAAATAGATTTTAATCGCATATATCTTCTGCTTACCCACTGATGGAAGTTTTAAATCTAATGCAAGGTCACAAAAGAGTAAAGCACCAGGTGATAAATTGATGCTTCAAGCTTCAACGTTTGAGCATTTTCTTGATTAATTGTTTTGTCATTAGAATAAAAAGATATTGAAAGAATCGAATTGTGCAGTGCTCAAGGGGACATAATCAAACTCTTTGTCAATACGAATAACAGTCCAAACATCTTTAAATTCTCAGTTTATTAACATTGTAGAAAGAAAAGCCTAAGAGATCTAATTTATTACCTCAAGATCAAAACATTTAAACTGTGATTTTCTCTCTTTTTTTTCCAGACACAGATGCCTGATCCCAAGACCTTCAAGCAGCATTTTGAGAGCAAACACCCCAAGTCCCCCATGCCTCCTGAGCTGGCAGATGTTCAGGCATGAAGTGTCGACTGGACTGGACCTGAATCTGGGTAAGACTGACTGTTGTATTCTGTTAGCTGTTGTCAAAACCTCTTAAAAGTTTCTAAATTCTACATTCTTTGACATTGTATCAGGCATGTCTATCAAATTTCACCAAAAGCTTCTATTTTTGTACACTGAACCACTTAAATATTTAAAAAGAATTCCTCACTGAGGGTTTTTTTGTTTATTTTTCCAACTCTGACGACAATAACACTAAAAAACAACCCAAAACTGTCACTTCCAGATACACAATGACCACGGACTAAAATCAAGGCGTCTGAAGGATGTTGATGACGAACACTGGGACCTGTCAGTATTCACGGACAACGGGCTGGGAAGGAGGGAGGGGGTGGATGTGTGTATGTGCTGTGTACGTACGTGTGTGTTTGTAAGAGAAAACCAATAACGGCGGGGCAGAAGTACACCAGCACCCCATTTTATATTTATTATGTACAACTACCTTGCTATTCCAAATGGGGGACGGGGACCGGCGAGACTGCCTGCTAACACTGAATAAAATTATCTTGTGACTAACGACCGGGAGATGTGAGAAGTCTGAACAAGTTACGATGAGAAGTAAAACAAATATTTTTGAATGCATAGCTAGCTAACAGCTGGTTGTACTTTTTTAAGCGCTGTGTCGTCCGGAGGAACGGACGGCACAGTCGAGACCCTCACTAGAGATCACATCGTGAAGAATAGACGTGGCACCGCTGTTGGGTTCAAAATGTATTAATCCAATAGTTTTATTCTTCTTTTCACTTGATGAGGGTGTTCATGTGATGTCACCTTGACCATCAGTGTACACCCTCGCTGTGGTCCAGGTGACGTGTGACAATAATGTTCACATTTTTATAAAAGCTTGAAACTTTGGTACCCGAACATTTTCAGAGATGGAGCCTCATGGTGGCCATTTTACTAAATACATTGATTTAGCATTGACATGAACAAAATAACAGCTTATGTGATGCACCACCCAACTCAGTCACCCCAAAATGGAGTGAAAATATCCTGTTTTTCATAGTGCAATATGACACCAAAAACCAAAATATCACAGTTATCACAGTAATCACGTCTGCTCTTAAACAAACAGCAGGAAGGACTCTCCTGTAAGGTTTACAGGTTAAGCTACCAGTTCCAGCACACGCAGTTAAATGTTTGAAGAAAAGAGGCAAAGAGAGCTGCCTCCAAAAAGAAAGGAATTGTGCAAGTGTGGTGACGTAGAGAGGGACAGGAAGTCTTTATTAAATCTCGTCTGTTGCATGGAAGTTGTGCATGTTTTTAAAAGAGAATGTAGTAATATTCAATATGACCGGAGCAACACAGCTTAAAAAGAATGTGTTGAACAAAGATTTACTTCAAAAATATATTACAAACTGCAATAACTTCACCAAGTCTCATGCTTTTTATGAAAAAGTGAACATTTCACCTCAAACTCAGCACACATCATCTGGACTAACAGAATATTAACAATGTGATTTTCCACCTTTAGCCCCCTTTTATAAATTGGCTGAAATCTGTTTGTGTAATTTCAGATTTAATGTTGGTTTAAAAAAAGAAATAAATGCAGGGTATTAGTTCATGAAACTATTTCTTGGAGATTCATGTTTTCGTTCAACAATAGAGACACAGACTCTACAGCTATGCCTCCTCTGCTGCTCCACAGGTGTCCACACTCAGTAACACCTCACAACAGTACCTCACGTTACACCACACAGCAACTCTTCATGGTTTCTTCTTTCGTTTCTCCAAATTCCTCTACTTCTGCTAATTTTTATGTCATCCTCCTCGGGCATGTTTCCCAACATAATCTTGGCAATAACATCATGTTTGTCACATTTTAAGATTTGCTACCATTTTATTTGCTAATCCCTCTCTTAACACGACAACCTCATTTATGCTTTCAGCTGTTGTCAGTTTGTTTATTGACTGAAGAAATTGTAATCGGCCCCAAAATGAAAAGGAAATTTGTTTGGCAACTGCTAAAATGATTAGATCTGCTCTTTTTGGTTCTTCATATTCTCACTAGCAGGCAAAACTTCACTAATTTGCTTTAACTGTATTTTTTTTTTTTTTTTTTTTACCCTTTTCAATAAATTGAACAATGTATTTAATGTGACCGGTGTTCTCGGCTGATTCTGTTTATGACGAGATGAAAGATGTGATGTCCACTGAATGTGTGTGTGTAGCAACATCAGGATTGATTTAATGTTTTAAACAATAATTGTTTGGTAGGTTTGTATACAGTATCAGAAAATAGTAGAAAAAAAAGCCTGTGACATTAGTTTTCGGACCAAAGGTGACAATTGTGTTAAACAGTCATACAATGACCGTTAGACGAGAGAATGTGAGTATTTCTTTTATTAATTCAATACAATTTAACATTTTCTCTTCATATAGACTCTAACAATAGAAATGCTGTCATTTAATATCTTACTTGTATACAAACAAACAAATAACAGGCATCACTGATGGCATGTTTGTCCATCCAACATCATTTGCCATTTAAAGCTGTCTGTGAACTAAATCAGAGTTAATTTGTTTGCAGCTGTTAAAAAGATTCCAGCTTTCCCGGTTTGGTTAAAAGTTGATGCAGTGAAAAAATGTTTGTACTCGTGGAAACATGAGGAGGAAAATAAACATCTGTTACTATTTATGAAGCTGATGGATGTTTGATGAGAGAACTCTTAAAGTTATATACATAAATATTCAATATTATCACATTATGCCAAATAACCAACTGAGTGATGACAATCGGCTGACAGTTTGGACATAAACAATACTGTTATTAAAAAAAAAGAGCGAAAGCTTCTTTGATGAAAGATAATTAAGTCACTGATCCTAAATCAGCACGTGAACACATCAGACAGATACCTGTTAAATAATGCCTTTATAATCCAAGTTTCTGCAGAGTTCATGTTTGAAAAACAAGCAAAAAAAAAGCCCTCCATGTAGTTTTGTGTGTTTTGGACTCTTCGTGGAAGTTTCTGACTCTCATAGACACCCACAGGTCTTCACCACCATGTTCCGGTGTTTCTTGAGGATGACGTTGTTGTTGTCGTCGTAGAAGAGGACTGAGATGGGGCTGAGCTTGGTGGGCGCGCAGCACGCCTTCGGAACCTCGTCCGGCTTCAGGAGGTGGACCTGCCACAGCAGAGCGACGCACAGTTCATATTTACAAGTCAGTTATAACCAGCAGAATGTACTGAAAGTGTCAAATTAAATCTACATGTTGGGATGAGTGAATATCAGGGTGAAGCAACAGTGTGAGTTGTGTTGTAATCAGAGTACCGACCACTTGCTGGATGAGGGCGTGGTTTGTGGCGTTCATGCAGGAGCCCAGAGGATAAAAACACTCTCCGTCACAGTAGTAGGCTGAATATCCAGGCGGGGCTAAAACCCAGTCCTGAACAGAACCACAGAGACACAGTTAATGATCCACAGCAAGAAGCTAGCTGCTGGCTTTATCCATCAGATGATGGAATGAATCATTTTGATAATTATAAAATCCTCCACTAAAGGACAGGGGAAATAATCAACCATGTTTTTCTTGTAATAATTCTACGGAAGCCCGGAGGGGAAAGTGAAGGTCATCCATTTTCTGTCTGAGCTAAATTGTTTTCTCTCCTGTGTTTCTGACTTGAGACCTGATTTAATTTTTTTCCATCTGTGAAAATGTGTGATATTTATTTTCAGGAGAAAAAAGAATTTATGTCTGAAACCGAGTGAGTGGGGAAACAATGGCAGGACATTTTCTTCATGTGTGAGTGAGTGAAAAGAAAAATCTCAGGAGAATTATTTTCTCAAAAAACACAATTTTCTCCTGAAAACTCACAAGAAACGTTTTTATCTCCTGGGAAAAAAAATAAAAATTCTTCCCTTGGTTTCACCGGAAACTTGCCAGGAAAATGAAAGAAACCTTTTTTTGTTTTTCAAAAAAATGTATTTTTCTTGGAGATTTGTAAAATCAAGTGTCAAATATTTTTGGTGAAAAGATTTTTTTCCATGTTTGAAACTGAGGTAAAACAAAGTTTTGTCAGAAGAAAAACAATTTTAATAAGCTCATTTTCTAATTGTTTGTTTTTATAAAACTCATTTTGACCACAGGAAGCTGAAGAGCCTCGTGTTATAAAAGTACCACACACCTTCATGTTCAAGGGAGTTTTACTATCTCTGTGCACATTAAACACAAGACACATCAATTGTGTGTAATAATTGTGCAGGTAATGTAACATTTCTGTCATGTCCTTGTCTTAGTGAGTGTGTGTTAGAACTGGTGTATATGCCAATGTTTACCAGGATAATCTTACTGGATAAAGTTCCTTCATTTTTATCCCGTCTGTGAGAAATTGTGGGGGAAAAATCATGTAAAGAGCATAAACGGAGTGAAAAACAAAACTTCTTTTCCTGAGAAAAATCTGGTAGTGACCATGAGAACATAAACTATGAAGTAACATAAAAAGTCTTGTATATCAGATGTTGCTGGCTGATCTGACTCGCTGATAAAACACAATATTCTGACGGGCAGATTAGCACCAACTATAACACTTTCCTCACCTAAAACTCTCCTGGAAGAAACCATTCAGGCTGTAAGTTTTATTTGGAGCAGGATCGTGGTGCACTTCAGCCTCTTGTGGTCAAAATGAGGATTGAAAACACAAACACTCAAAAAAAAGCAAGTCGTCTACCAAAAAAAAAAAAAGTATTTCTTCTTCCAAAACCTTCTGTTTCACACACACACAATAAAATCTCCTGCCAGACGTTGTTTTTTCTGTTTTTTTTTTTACATGAAAAAAAATCTGTGGAACTTTTTTCCACAGATGGTAAAAAAAGGAA
>CAEMYA010000217.1:15699-30394 GCA_903131615.1 Diplodus sargus
AATGAAAGAAGTTAAATAGTGATCAGACCTTCCAGCCCAGGTCACTGAAGCTGACGTAGAGCTCGTGTTTCTTGCAGGGTTGACCTCCGTTGTTGGCTGGACTTCGATCTGAACACATTCAAACATTTGTTAGAATCAGAATGTTGCCTCAGTAAAATTAAGAGTTCAAGAATATGAAACTGCCAAATTCATTGACTTTAATTCAGAGTTACTTATTTTTAGCTGCAGTGACTTTAAATCATTAAATTGAGACGTGTGGGCGCTCACTGTGGATGCTGGGGACTGGGAGGTCGTATTTGGGTTTCTTCCTGCGGGGATGAGGCTTGACGGCTCGCGGCGGCCGACACGGGACCTGGCTCTCCCTGAAGAAGGTCACCATGAAGGGCTGCTTGGAGCGAGGCCCCCGTCGGCCCACCAGCCCGATCCAGCCTGCAGACAGGGAACGGTCTGAGAGGGGAGACGAGAGATTTGATCAGACGGTATTAAAAGAGGAATGTGACGGCTGTGTGGTGTCGTGTGGCCCGGCGCTGCACCCACCCTCCTCCGTCTCCACGTAGAGTCGGATGCCCAGGTTGCTGCGGGGGTGGAGGAGCCAGTGGTTGGAGGCTGTGGTGACGTCGAAGGCCAGCCAGCCCTCCTGTCCTGCCGGCACAGACTGCATGTCGAGCAGCACCAGCTCAGGCTCTCTGAGGGGATAAACATATAAACATAGTTCACTTTTCACTGCTGCCTTTGAATCAACACAATAGCTGTTACTGAAAAGTGATCTTACATTAGAGGTCTCACTGGTTGCGTAGATGCCAAAGACAGTAAACAAAGAAAAACCAGCAGATAAAAAGAAAGAATAAATGGAGTGAGTCACCTGTGTCTGTTATCTCGTTGGATCTCGTAGACGGAGATGTGCAGGGTTCTGTTGGCCCTCTGGCCCATCGTCAGGGTCTTATAGATCCGAAACTCTGCTGCTGTCACCGTCTCACCCTGAGGGAGCGGAGTCAGGTCGAAACGAAACTCCTTCCAGTACGGACGAGGCTGAAGGAGGTCGCGCTCCTGCTCCACTGCAGAGACGGACGCATTAATGTGTATCAGACAAGCAGAGAGAGAAAACATACAAACAGAACTTCAGGTACTGAGAAGGCAGAAGGCCTCAGACTGATAGATGTCAGGCTAATGTTTCCCCCTGTTTACAGTCTTTGTGCTAAGCTACGCTAACAGTCTGCTGTCCTGCAGACATGTCTAATATCATCTTACTCTCAGAATGTCAAAGCATTCCTTTAAGTAAAGTCCAAGTAATTGAAAACAGTACTTTAAGGTACTACAAGGAACTTTTAACTAGTTATCAAACAGTTTTATTATAAAGTAAAAAATACTTTATTACTGTACTTAAGGAACTTTCCTCCCTACATTTGAACACATCTTTACTTTCTCCTCCTCACATTTTCAAAACAAGCTTAATTTTTAATGCCTTAAAGGGGAATTATCTCTTATTTTTATCTCTTGTTATGCACGTTGCCTTCCCAACATCAAAAGACTGATTTCAACCTATCAGGCGTGTCAGTTTCTCGCATCTGCACAGATTGGATTTTCTTTTTTTCTGACTTTGTTGCTGCTCGTGGCGCTTTAACAACTCAAAATGTGGCAATTTGACGTCCTGGACATGAGACTAAACAATCAATTATCTTTGTGGTGCGTTCAGGAACATCTGGGACAAATCCTACTGATTCTACCTTTAATATAATGTGACGTGAGCTTCAGTTAGCTATGACCTGAAATGTCCTTCAGAGAGAGACTTGACGCTTTGAGTACTTGGAGCCTGTACTCTATTACTTTGACCTGAGAAAGAAGATGAATCAGTACTTTAGTCGTTTAAATACACAAGTGTCTGAACTTCTACTGGAGTAAAGAATGTCTGATGTTCCTTCACGTTGACAAACTCTGATCAGACTAAACATTCTCAGCGAAAGAACGGACTGAAACAATCCGTGAAGAACAACATGTAAATGAGAAGTGAGTAGGCGAACACACACACACACACACACACACACACACACACACACACACACACACACACACACACACTGTCCTTCACTAAATCCAAACATGAAACCGAAACATCAGTGCGGAGAGTGTGTGTGTGTGTGTGTCCTTGTGAAACCCCACAGGGACACATGCTCACTGGGGTTTGGCGCACACACACACATAATAGAGATACTAAGGACAGGACACCCCTGATGGGTTGGGCGTGCTCATATCAGCACGCACACACACAACACACACACACATACACACACACACACACAGCAGTAATTAGAGGCACTTAGTGCCCTGAACCGCAGCAGCTGCTCAGCACACACACCACTAATTGTAGCCCTGCCTGGTATTTTTAGAGTCACTCCCTCCACAGCAGTATTTTCATCTCGCTTCGGACCGTTAGCTTTTTTTTTTCTCTCTCTTTCAGTGTGTGTCAGTGGGGCCTTTAATTCTAACCAGCTGTGTCTTCCCATTACACATGCGTAGGAACACACACCCATGCCTGTTTGATTCAACTTACATGAACTACACACACACACACTCACTGATTAGATTAGTGGTAGAAATAGAAGCTAAAATGAATCGTCTCTGCTGCAGATCAGGTGGAAAAGAAGCTGCTGAGAACGTGTGTGTGTGTGTGAGAAACCTACACGATGCTGAATGACTTTTAATTCTGTGTGTCACATAAATACACAAGCAGCCTGAAGTTATTACCGTCTGCTGATGCGTTCAGCTACTGTTCTGTGTAGATTTAATGATGTTTGAAGGGTTTCATGACAAAATAAAAGCCGCACAAGTTTAAACAGAAAGCCTGACGCGCGCTGTTGGTCACTATTAAACGCGTGAGTCACCTTTGTTTACAAAATGGTGGTTGGGTTCGGGGGTGGAATTGCTGTGTTGTTGCCGTGTTGACTGATAAATTTAAGGGTGCATTTTCGTCTCCAAAACAGAGGCCGAATTCCGAAAAAGGAAACCTTTCATTTGATGCGACTTCATTAAAGACCCCGAGCAGAGCGAGGAGGTGATGGTTCCCACGATAAACTGGGCGCAGATCACCGTCTCATTCCAGAGGAGCTGGAGGAAGGAAGCCATTCGGAAGAGGATGTTTAAATTTTATGATTTGACAGATAGGCATCAGTCAGGCTGCTGTGTGGTTTTTGGAGAGACGCACGAACAGTCGCACAAGATCTGGGTGGTAAAGTTCAACGTTATTTCTCATATATGCAGTGAAGCTATTATATTTATTATCAACTAGAATTTAAATAACAGTAGAGAGCAGTGAGAAGTTAGAAGTGTCTTTATGAGAGTTAATGAGGTGTATTTTGTCATCAGCCATCCAAGTTTAGCGCAAATCTGTTCTGACAAACCAACAAATGGACATCTTCTCATTATAGGAGCCGCTTTTTGGCATTTAAAGGAACAGTTCAACTAAAAATTACTATGTCGATGGAAAGTCGAGTGAAGTTTCGTCGTCCACTAAGCGAAACAGCATCGCACGGTTCTCCTTAACAACCGAAGTAAAAGATAACATAAACATAAAATGGCTCCATCACCTCATCTGGAATAATCCAAGTCATCAGAAGCCATGAAATCCCAAACTGAATTGGAAAGATGTTCTTGGGGTTTACGAGAATGGAGCTGTTTTAGTTTAGTTTAGTTTAGTTTAGTTTTTTACGTTAGTCTCCGTCTATTTCACGCTGCAGCTGTTTTGCTGTGAAGCTCCAGAAATGTTTCTCTTTTTATCGTTATCTCTGCGTAAAATTCCCTGCCTGCATGTTTTAGTAGTGATCTAGTTACTAATAGAACATGAGACTAAAACTCACCAAACATGGAAACTCAGATTTAGAGAATACATGTTTCTCTCTTGATTATTATTTTTAGATGTTTGAATGTTTGAGACTATCGTGTTGTTTTCCGGGCAACAAAACAAAAAAAAATTTTCAGAGAAGATCTGAATGGTTCCGTATCGATCCTTGTTCCTGGGTTTTTCCCGGCGTTGGGAGCGTTTCGGCTCAGTGTGGCTGCAGCAGCGGTGGAGCGAGGCTGGTGGATTTAGGAATGCCGGTCTGAAATGGAAACCTACCAATAAAGTTCAGCGGTCCTGACATTGGTTTTAATCCTCTCTGTCGGGGCGAATGTTTGAGGAACTAAAACGGTAGCGGCGACACGTCACTGTCAGTGTCATCAAGTGCACACACGGTGTAATTTCATCTAAACCACAAAGTCAAAAACTGCTCTGTCATTCGAAACTGATGATAGAAAATGTTCTCTGTTTACGGTTAAAGAATTATGATTATTATTCTTGGACTGCATGACGACATGAGGGAAAGAGGCTGATGATGACAGCTAGCCTCTCAGCTAACGCTGCTACAGTGTTTCCTGTCATATAACAGAGATATAATAATGGAATAGCTTGATAGTTTGAGGAATACACCCCAATTAATTAACCTGCAGCCTCTTAGCTTAGCAGAAAGACTGTGAACAAGAGGAAAGAGGTTGCCTGGCCCTTCAAAATAAGAAATGTGCCTGTGAGCACAGATGAAGAACTGTAATGAAAACATTAAACAAAAACACAACTGTAAAAAGACACATTTTTTTTGTTTGACGTGGGGTTGTGTGATAGAAAATGTCTCCAGGAAGTCACTGCACCCGACCGCAGAACAGTCGGGCACAAACCTCTAAAAATGATTTAGACAGATTAAATAAACGAGATAACTTGTTAATCAGTGAGCTAACGAGGCGCTGATAGGTGGATGTTGTGACGTTTGGCCGGGCTAGCCGTTAGCCTCCAGTCTTAATGCTAAGCTTCGCTAACGCACCGCTTTTTCCAAATAGCTGATTTTGTCCCCAACCATGTTTTAAAAGTATATTTTGTTAAAAATGTGCTGAAAAAGAAGACTTGCACCGATCGATGTTAAGTATGAAATGAGATTAAATTTCGAGGAATTACATTTTGGTACACAAGCGGCCGTGTTGACGTCATATGATGCTGAAAATATGGCGGGAAATATGAAGTCTGACAATTCACGAGAACACGACAGTCTTCACTGAGTTGATTCATTTCAAGACTTCTAGAGTTTCTGCAGGTGGAATTTGTTTAAATTGTTCATGAAATGTGAGCTGCGTCACTTCTCCACACTGTTGTTTACTCACCCAGGTTGACGAAGCTCATCACCGTGTCGGCCTCGCTGACCACCGTCCCGAGCGGCGGCGTGTGCGTGCTGAGCGTCGGAGGAGCCGCGTGGTTGACCTGAACCAGCCTCTCCGCCGCTCCGAACTTCCCCATGCCGGGTCCGTTCACAATAATCTCATTGCCTTCGTCCTCCCCGTCAGCAGACATGGCGTGGTAGAGGTCCAGCATGAAGAGCGGCGCGGAGGAGGGCGGCCGGAGCGGCGGGTGGGGTCTGGGTCTCCCCGGCAGACCCAGGATGGACAGGATCTCCTTCTGCATCTCCTTCTTCTCGCGGCCGCTGAGCCTCCTGAAGCTGGAGTGGACGACGGCCTCGGCCTGCTGGCTCCACAGGGAGAGGAAGAGCAGGAGCAGCAGGGGCAGGAGGAGCAGGGTCCTGGGGTGCAGGAGAGGCCGGTGGCGCCTGCAGGAGGATCTGCTCGTCATCTTGCTGCAGAGACAAGAGAAGCTGTGGGAGACGTCTGAGTCCATGTCTGAGAAACCAAAACTTTTATTCCCAGTAATAATCAGCCGACACTCGAGTTTATCTTCGCTCCAGTGTTTCCAGACTGACACTGTTTTCTTCTCGTCCTCCTGTTTCAGACAAACGCAGCGCTGATTTCTGCCTGATGTGTTTAGAGGAGAGCTTTGTTTACTGCCTTAAACTGCCTCTGTTTATCTCTCCCTCCCCCTTTGCCTTCCTCTCTCCCTCTTCTACCTTCTCTAATCTCCAAGAAGAGAGAGAAGAAAAAAAAAAAAAAACTCCCTCCTCACCCTCTGATCCACTTCTCCCTCACCTCTTAGTCGTGCAGCAGCAGAAACAGAGATAATGAGAGTGAGGGCATAATTACAAGCCTACAATGTGTTTTGAATATAGACAAACAATGCCTCTATGGAAGATCGGCCCGCGCTTTGAAGTCATAAACTCTGAGGATGGAAAGCAGTTTCACTGATGAGCAGGTGCCGCAGAGATTGCAGGGAAGTCTGAGCGCTGTGTCATCACACGCCTCCCCGGCCTCACGGGGAAATTAAGTTCACACCTGCAGTGATTCAACCCGATATCTCCCGAGGAGCGTCTGCTGGAAACTTTTATCCCGTCATCCTTCAGTTCTTACTCATCCATTCACGGACGCTCCCCACCCACACGTCTCTGAGGCTCCAGATGTCTCTCTTAATCCAACTTATAAAAACGATAACAGCAGGAAATTGTTTCCCAGTTGTAATCCTTCAGAGAGGTGAGAGGTCTCCTCCTCGTCTTCTCCTTCAGATCCGTGGCAGCTCTCGTCCACACTCTCAGTGGGAGCATGTGCAGCAGTGAGAGTGAGTCCTGTGTATGAAAGCTCAGAGTGAACAGTTGTTCAGGACCAGGAGGGAGTTTCCCTCCCAGCCTCCGCCTCTCGACCTCTTTCAAGTCTTCAAACTCGTCTCCGCTGCTTACATCTCATCGTCACCCCTCCCAGCGGTCTCTCTGGGAGACCTCATCTCTCTCCCCTCCTTACCTCCACCCATCTATCTTTCATCCTCTCATGACTGCTTCCTTTCATAGCTACTCAGCGTCGAGTCTCAGGCGGCTTGGCGGGAAGCACTTCAAGTGGCCTGATGCCCTGTTTAATAGCAGCTCTGCTCACAGCGAGTGTAAGGAGGTTTAAAGTCAGAAGTGGATGTGATGTCTCCGAGTACGGAGACCCAGAAGGGACAAAAGACGATCTGAAGCCTGAAAGATAAAATAAGTCTGCATTAAAATGTGTTATATGTTTTGTTGAGTTGTGAACTTAAATGATCCCAAATGTAACGATGTTCAAACCTGGAGAAATCTTTTGTTTTATGCAAGGTGGAAAAGGTGGAAAGTGAGGATCTTTTCCTGAATATGTGTGAAACTGAGCGAAAAAAATCAGTAAGTAAGTAAGTTTCTTCTGGGGACACTAATTTGTCCAGGTTCCAGGGAGACACTGTTTTCAGTGAAGATAAAATTCAGGGGAACCTGTTTTGTTGATCAGGTTCACACATGGAAAATATTTCTATTTCGCTCGGTTTGGCATGAAAAAACTGTTGTCTTCCTCACAAAATGGGAAAAAGATTCATGCGAAAAGCCAATTTCTTGTAAAGAAAATGTTAACTGAAATGTTTTAGCTATTGCGAAAAAAGAGTTTCTCAACATTTCCCATGACAACAACTGTCTCCCTCACACATTTTTTTAAATTATTATTATTTTTTATTTTTTTACTGAAAACAGTTCTTTAAAAAAAAAATAAAAAAAAAACTTTTTAAAAACTTTTTTCTCTCCTGATAAAAGTTTTTCTATTGGAAAAACGAGTTTCTTAACTCCCCCGACAACAATGTTGGGAAAACGATTCACTCGATTTCACACCTGAAAAGAAAATTTATGTGAAAAATGTTTAATTTCACAGTTTCTCCTAAAAAAAAAAAAATGTTTTCTTGAAAATTTTTTTTTTCCAGGACCAAAAAAAAAAATGTTCAGGAGAAAAAAGGTTAAACTGAAATAACAATATTTTTGTCTGTGTGTAAAATTGAGTGAAAATAGTTTTCATGTGTTTCTTTCAGGAGCATTTATTTGTGAGACCAATCTTAAAAAGAAATAGAAAAAATTTATTGGTCAGGAGAGAAATAAGAAACAAATGTCGTCCATCCACGAGTGAAATTGAGTGAAAAGTCAAATCTTTTTTTCTTTTTTCATGTAAAACTGCGCTAAAGTAATGTGTTTTTCAGGAGAATGTTTTTTGAAAAAAATGGTTAACACTTTGTGAAACTGCAAAAACAAAAAAACAAAACAAAAAAATCCCCAAAATCAGGAGAAAAACTGAGAAAAAAACATTTTTTTTCAAGAGAGAGAAAAAAGTTCATGTAAAACTGAGGGAAGAAGAAAGGATTTTCTCTTCACTCGCTCTTACACATTAAGAAAAAATCAACAAAACACAAACCTTTTTTTAAAGTCAGAAAAACAGGAGAGAAAAAAGTAACTCAGAGTTTGTTTTACTACCTTTTGTCAGTTTCAGGGTTTCATAACTGTGAACAAATTTGTCTCTCGGAAAAGTTTTTAAATTCTTGTAAAGCCCAAAAATCTTTAAGATCAGAGTCATGGTGGAGGTTTGTAGCAGAAACTGAACATCTGCCATCGAGTAAACAGGAAAAACAACATGTTAAACACTTCTGCTCTGAAGTGGCAGTTCAGCGTTACTCTGTGTAACACATTTTCCCATCCAGCCATTCATTAGTTTACCGAGTGGCCTCGCAGCAGCTTAATGCAAACACACTGGCTGCATGTGTGCGTTTGAACCAAAAGGCTTTGGAGGGAAGAAATGACTCAAATATAGTAGTGAGGCTCAGCCCTGTGCCAGCCCGTGTTTGTGTACTCTTTTCTTCAAAGCGGCCTGGTACTTGTGGTCACTTTGAAAGGCATGAATAACACTGACCAAACCAAACTGACCGCGGTTCATTCTGTCCTGGCCGAAAGGGCGAGTCCCAAATGCCAGGAATTAACGCTCTGCCCAATTTTGTTTTTCTTTCCTCTGCACATCTGCGACGTTGGGAGGTTTTGTCTGGAGAGATAATGGTGAGAGGAGTGACGGGAGAGGAAGAGGAGGAGGAGGAGGAAGAGCAGAGAGCTGAGGAGATGGAGTGGCGAAGAAGAAAAAAAGACGAGGAGCTGAGTGCCCGTAAACCAAATAAACCCACCAGAAATGAAAAATGACATTCCTGAGAGACAGAAGTGGTGGAACAGAGCGAGGACTGTCATCAGAGAGAGAAGGCCGGGATGACAGATGGACTGCAGGGAGGACGGGCGGAGATGGATGGAGAGTGGACAGAAAATAAGAGTGTGTGTGTGTGTGTGTGTGCGCAGCTGCAGAGGGTGAACTCAGACCTCATCATCTCCAGTGGAACCACTAAATAAACAACAAAGTTATTTTCAAATTCTCCCTCTGTCTCACACAGACACATAAACTGAGACTGAGATAAATAACATGATGAGTCCTGACCACCTCCACCTCCTTCACCTCCTCCACCACCTCCTCCTTCCTCTCTGTCCACAGCAGTGAAGAACCAGGCGGGTGTGTCCTTATCTTTTTACAGGATAATTACCAAGAGACGTCCGGTTCACTGCTGCTGAGTCTGTGGGCTGCTGTCAGGCTCGGTGAGTGTGGGCATGCACATGAAAACACAAGAGAAACAAAACGACATCCGTTTAGATCCGTACAGGAATGTTAAACGTACACACATGTTGACAAAAATCCTACGTTTGTCGCTGCATGTTTATAACTGTAATCGAATCCAAGACATAAAACATGTCGGATTAAACATGAAATGTCTGAACAAGAGAAATAAGAAAAGGATGATCATGAAAATAAACCAAAAAAGAAGAAATTTTCATCTTCCACGTACGAATTGGTTTGATTTACACCTCGCTGGGCTGGATTTGATTTGAAGAAAAAAGACGGATTATGGCACCCGGAAGCGCAGCCTACTGTTTCTGTGTAGCCAAAACAGGAAGAGGCAGTGTTTTGCCTGGTCAGCTTCTCCAGGTAACGGTGGAGCAACCGGAATAATGTCGGAGGACACAAAGAAACCGAGAGTCAACTGAAGGGCGTTCAGTCGATGGAGAACACCGGTGTTGTGTCAAAATCTGTTCCCTCGTTAATACATGTCTCCTCTGACCACTGGGACTTCAACAGTTATAACAAATCCTGCCCACCTATCAATACAACTGGTGAGATCAGGTTTTTTAAGTAAAAATGGGATTCTTATGTTTGTTTTTTGGTTCGGACTGTTGGTGGTGATACCACAGGGAAACACTGGGCGGAGGGGAAAATGAAAAGTTGTCCATTTTGACTTTGCTCCGACATTTTCTTTCATTTCTTTCACAAAGTCCAAGTTGACAAATGTGTTGATTTTGTGTAATACAAATTATACAAACTAAAAAAAATATTTCACTTATTTTCAAAGAAGACCAAGAAAATCAACATGTTAAAACACACACGTTCAGACTTTCTGTAAAGAATCAAAGACAAGATTCAGTTTTACTGCAAGCATATTTTTAATACAAAAACAGAACAAAAATTGTTTATAATTTTAGTTTTTTGTTTTACTTTTACACAATTGACTCCTAGTAACGCCCCTCCATGTTCTCATCATCACACTGAGAGTAGCACAGCATCAAAAGGTGGCGGACTCGTCTCCTGCGCCCGAGTCCAGACTCCCTCAGAGAGACAATAAATAAATAAAAATCACCTTAAGATGTCTTCTTTCTTAGTTTTTCATAAACTTCATCTCTTACACGGAGATAAACACAGAGACAACTCGCCCCGTCAGCGACAGGACATTTGAAAAAAAGCCTAGAAGAAGAGACGCTGGGGGAGGGACATGAGGGAGGAAGCCCGCTCTCATTGGTCCGCTCTGCCCAGGTCTCCTGTCATTCATATTTGTAGTTCTCTCTACACATGAAGGGCAAACCCCTTTGGTCATGGTCTGGGAATCGTAGTCATTAGCAAAAGAGAAAAATGAACCAACAAGGCTGCCACTAGAATCAGCGACCTAGTGAATAATGTTACAATGAAGTAGAAACACACTTTACACACACATGGTGTCGAAGAGCGGAGCGGACATTTCCTTGGTACAAAAATCACAATTTTCTTTAACCATAATACTAAAATCACTCTCCGCGACGTGTGATATGACATGAAACTGAAAAATAAATAGATTCTTCTTTCAAGCTAGATAACAAAAGTACAACTGGATTATAAATTAACCAGAACACAACGAGAAGAGAAAACAAAATGACATTCGCAAATTAAACATTTTTGCATACAGTGACTCAAGTTGATGACCTTTTATTGTTTCCTGTAACAAAGACACACATGATACACACCACGTCTTGTGTGTGTGAGAGAGAGCGTGTGTGTGTTTGTGTGCTGCTGGGTTGCTTAGGGCAACACAGTGTAGACATTAAGGTGGAACTGCAGAGGAAGAGACAATTAGTGCATGCTGGTTGTCGGACTCGGCGAACACGGTCATTAACATCGGGTTAGGTTACACATGTCGTATATTGTCAGTAATGTGCTGTTAGTTGAGTGTGTCACCGTAAAAATAGTCCTCTCTATTGCCAGTTTGTGATTTCTGTGTGTCGGATTGTTACGCCGGCATGTGACAAAACCACACCGCCCTTTGCTGAAATGCACACACAAGGCCGATCTGAGCGTTCCAGCGGTCGGGAGGAGTCTGCTCTGCGGTGTGTGAGTGTGTGAGAGTTTGCCCTCAGCTGCAGCAGCACCACCACCGCCACCGTCACCACCACCGATCCTCCGAGTCTGAGGTTAAGCCGGTGTGTGTGTCGGACAGCGTTTCCTGCCTCCCTGGCTCTCCACACACACAGATCTGCTGAGGTGACGTTTTTTTTTTTGTTTTTTGTTTTTTCCCGCCGACCAGTCAGGAAGAAGCGACATGGCAGTCGTTGCATATTTCTTTTTAAACTCATCGCTGAGGCATCTGGCCCGCAGGCCAAAATAATAACCCACAATTCTTTCTCTTTGTCCTGAATGTCATGTGAGCTTTTTTGTTTGTGTAGCTGCGGTGGTGGTGTTGGTGTGTCGCGCCCCTTCCCCCGCCTCTGTTGAAGTGTGTGTGTCTGTGTGTCGGTGTGGTATAAAGCAGTTTAAAGACTTTCTGTCGCTCTGTCTGAAGAGTGAAACACAAAGTAAGGCAGCATCACGTCAAGTCCGGTGGGGTTTCGGTTCCGCGCTGGTGGGGAACTGTTGAAGACGAAGCAGAAGACTGGAAGGCAAAATGTGGGTCGCTTCTTAAAGGGCAAAAGTCGGTTTGGACCCCACGGACTCTGGCCTGGACTGCCAGACCAGAACTCTGCTCGTCCTGTGCGTGTCTTCAGTCTGTTAGAGCGGGGAAAGAGTGAGAGGGAGATTCACTCATCCTCATCCTTTCCCCTGGAAAATGTCAGTCATAGTGCACAAATTCTCCCTCAGAATGAAGAGCTGGTACACACAAAATGGCCGTCGATTGCGGTCCACCGTCTGTGGCTGGTGTTATTTCTTCGCGGACCCGGTGGTCTTTGGGCTGGGGGCCTTTTTGGAGATGGTGGGGATCTTGGAGGGTTTGGCTCCGCTGCCGGGTCGTCGCGGGGTGTCCGAGGCGTCGGAGCAGACGGAGCGAGCGTCTTGCAGCTCTGATGCATCTGAGGCATCACTGCCGCGGCGGCTGCTGGCTCTGCTGCCCGCCCGGCTGCCGGCTCGGCTGGTCGGACCGCTGACGGTGGATCCCCCTCGCTTTGGATCTGAATGAAGGGAAGAGGAGGAGGGAGGAGAGTTGGAATGAGCGAGCACACTATTATCTGTATCAACTACATTATTTGTATTTGTGCTACGGAAGCCCTGAGGGGCAAATTTATTTTCTGGAGGTCTCATCGAAAGTGTTTCTCTCCGGTGTTTATGACTTCAGATCTGGTGAAAAAAGGTTTTACCACGATAATCTTTGTAAGTTCCATAAATAATTCATGTTTAGGGGAAACGCTTTTTTATGTCAGGAGACAAAATGATTTTTTCCATGTGTGAAACAGATGGAAAAAGTTTCAGCAGGAGATTTTCATTTTTCAAGGCTCATTTTACTCTGAATGTTTGTTTTTTTAAACCCAAGCTGACCTCATAAAAATGTTCTTCTTCTTTTGCCAAAACTTTTTTTTTCCCCCATTCAGTTTCTCACAAATAAAAAGATACAAAATCTCTCAGTTTCAAACATGGGAAAAAACAACTTATTTTTTTCCCTGGAGGAAAAAACATTCCCCACTGAAATTGTTTTCAATTCTGATTCATCCTCAGCTTTACTCAGTGCTCAGTGCTTTTTAGCAAATATTAGTCCGTAACATGTCAACCTACGAAGATGAACACGGCCAATTTTATACCTGCTGAAAATCAGCATGTTAGAATTGTGATTCGCGAGTACGTGATTTGAGTATTCTGCTCAGATCATCACTGTGCCGACAAAAACAGAATTATGGTTTAAAGTGAAAAAAATTCCTACATAAAATACACAAAGAAGAAAAGTGTCCGTCGTCTCACCACTTCGTGATGGTTTGCTAGTTCCTCCGTTCTCTCCGGTTAGCGATCCTCGGCTCGAGTGGAACGTCGGCCTCTTTAGTTTGGAGCCCGACGCCGCCCCCTGCAGGAGCACACAGGAAACATCAGCGGAAGACAACTCGACTGTGGAGCTGAGCTGATTACTGATCTGCATCACGTCAGATACACACGCACATTTTAAACACTACAGGATCATATTACTGCTAAGGTCCTGTTCAGAACAAAGATTTCTGATAAGACCAAACCGTTTTGTTTTGTCACAAATCTTTGGTGTGAACTGGACTTGAACAGAGAAACATCACACACACATGAACACTGGACGAAAACAGACTGACAATGAAAGATCTCACGACAAATGAAAACTGCAGACACACACAGGTTTGAACAAATGATTAATAGAACTGTGTGACTGTGAGATTTTCGTCTTCAACTAATGATTATTTGTTTTGATCATTGAGTACGCTGATCAACATCCAAAATCATCCAGTTCATTCATAACAAAATATGAATCGAGAAGTGATAATTCTGTTCACTGACCTTTTCTAATTGTCCTAATATAAATATATCAATTAAAGCCATTTTATACTATTACACAATTATAAATTAAAATTCTCGGCAATTAATTTATAATCAGTCACTTCATTAACCAATTGTTACAACTCTTCATTAAAGAGGTGATACGATTCACAAAAAAACCTCTTAAACTGCTTTAAAGATTTTGTCAAATTGAACTTTCTCTCCAGTTCTTTATCTTAACACAACACATCTTTATCCTTCTTGTGAAATTAAACCACATCTTCAAACTGTCATGTTTCTGGTTTCAGCTCGATCACATCGTGTTTCTGCTCAGGTCAGAAAACGACCCTGAGAGATGATGTCATCTTTAACTCAAACATGAAAACCACTGAAGTTTCAATGTTTTCACATGACAGCAGGACGTGTCTCTACATGTCACTGTGTGTGTGTGTGTGTGTGTGTGTGTGAGCACCCAGGAGTGTGCGTTAGTGCATCAGCGCGTTCAGTGGGGTGGGGGTCGGGTGGGACAGGGAGGTGGGTGGGTGGGTGATTGGGTGGTTGGGGTGAGTGTGTTACCTCGTGCCCAGGAGTGACGTGGCCGAGATCTGGGCAGCAGTGGCACTTGGTTGGCGTTGGAGTTTTACTGTGTGCCAGCCAGGGCTTGGCATAGTCACGCGAGTGAGTATGGGTGGACTGAAGGGAGGAAGGGAAGGAAGGGAAGGAAGGAAGGGTGGAGGAAAAGGAGAGCAAAGCAGCGGAAGGGAGCGAATGTAGGAGGGAGGGAGGGAGTTATGGAGGGGAGAGGAGGATGGCGGGGCAGCGCAGCGCAGTGTGTTTTTGTGTAACAGCAGCATGATTTCATTTTTTTTTTTTTTTTTTTTTTTTT
>CAEMYA010000217.1:30560-68021 GCA_903131615.1 Diplodus sargus
GACAACAGTGATACAATGAGCGAGTCGACCTGACAGTGAGGATGTTTCTATCAGAGCTCACTGCCTCTAACACACAACAGATGGTGAATGTGACAGATTAGTTCATTCAGGTTTGTGTGGTTGTGTGTGTGTGTGCTCAGTATTATGATACTTCTGAGACTTAATATATGAGCAGAAAAAGAAACGTCACCTCCTGCCATTCATAGACTCTCACCATCATCTATCATTAATGAATGGACATGAAGTGGAAAAGAAACCTAAAAATAAACCTGGTAACAGGATTTAAGACATCTAACTCCATTTTTGATGAGTTAAATTAGATCCTGCCTCAACTCTAAAATGTCTTAAAAACACACTGACGTCAGCTCTCACCCTGGATGATGCGGAGGCTGTCGGTGTGGCGGGGGCGGAGGGAGCGGAGGGTAGCGAGGCGCCGCTGTGGGAGGCCGAGGAGGAGGAGCGGGTGGGTGAGGCGTTGCGGGAGCCCGGTTTGGAGCGTCGACCTCGGGAGCGGAAGGCGGCCAGACCCTGAGAGGCTCCTTCAGGAAGGATGAACTTTTCCCTCAACTCCAGGTTGGTGCGACCGCGAGCTGAAGAGAAACAGAGAGAGCAAGAAACAAATGAGCTGGTTTGTTTGAGCCGGCTCACAGCTTTCCTCCATCAGGGGGCGGCAGAGGCAGCGAGCAGGGTGAGGAGGAGAGTCAGTGCTTCCTTTGGCTGCAGACATCAGAGTCCGTGCATGTTTCGCTTGAGAGTGCACGTGAGCGGGGACGGGCGGGTGTTTGGAGGGGCGGGGTTTAGGGGTTCAGGAAGTTGTAAGTGCACTTTGGTTGAGTTGTTTTTTAAGGGAAGAGGTAAGTGAAAGTGTTTGATCTGAGTGCAAAAGTAAATTAATCTATTCGATACGCAACGAAAGTCAGAAGGTCGTCCACGTGTGGAAACGTTTTGGAGAGACATCGTCATCGCTGCAGGTGAATTCTTCAACCAGCTCCACAAGTTATTCTCCTTTCACATATCAGCTTGCTCATTGCCAATTAAAAAGCTGCCAACAGAGTGCTTATCATACCTTTAAAGGAACGGTTCAATATTTTGGGAAATAAGCTTATTGGGTTTTGCACCACAAGTAGCAACAGCGACTGCTTAAGAAATATCACAGCACACAACCCGCTGGCAAGAGAGCAAAGAAAGAAAGAAAACCTCAATCTAAATCCCAAAGACGTTTCTAACGACACTAATGAATAATAATGAGAACCTTACAAACAGTATGTTGCTTAGCAACTTTAAACCAGCACCATTTCACACAGGCTCTTGACCTTTATAGGCTCCTCAAGGCTCGACACAAAAGAGGAGTGCATCTCTAAATTTCCATTGCCGAAGTATTTTTTGCTCCCTAAAGTGAAACTGACAACTTTTCTCCCCCTACTGTTACCAAGTGGTAGTTTTGTTGGCGCCGCGACCATTTAGACAACCAGTTATTTTAGTTTATTTGTATTTTTTCTCTGAATGTCCAGCATGTCTGGACTGCCAGTCGCACCTCATTTTCCTTGAAAAAAAACAAAACAGGTCTATTGCCAGTTACAGGAATCATTGATTATCTGGTTAAAAAGGTTTTGATTTCTGATATTAAGACCTGTGATAGATCGAGTTTGTCTTGCTTCATTTTCACTCCTCATGAATGCTGATAAAAGCTGGTGGAACAGAGGCAAGCTCAGGCATGACTTCAGCTCTCAATAAGCACATTTCCCAAAATGTCAAATCATTCCTTTAAGCAATGGCAAGATGTCTCCAGTTGTGATGAATGTCATTTCACTGAGTGACGCTCACACTCTCATTGCGTATTTGCTTTACAACATCGGAGGGGTGGTGGGAGCAAAAGCACAGCCTCTCTTCTCTCGTTTTTCAACAAACTCTCCCAGTTGAACTTATTTTCACTTCTTGCTGCAAAGTTGCATCTCAGCTCTGCTGCGTATACACAGTTGGTGTATAAATACATTGTGGGGGGTCATGCCTGGTTTATGCTTAGCAGGAGAGAGCCCAGAGATTCAGGGTTTCTCCCTTCTTCAAAAGACACTCAGCGGCATTCTCGGACAAAAAGTAGTGCAGCAGCCTCAGCAGACAACAACAAGCCTGGAGAAGCCAGCCACAAAGAGAGAGAGAGTAAGAGAGAGAGAGAGAGAGAGAGAGAGAGAGAGAGAAGAATAATAACAGAATGGTTGAAAAGGAACAAAAAAAGTACACAAAAGAACCAGAGAAGAGAGCTAGGACAGACAGAGTTACAGATTTAGAGGAAGCATGGAGGATAAACAGAGTGACAGGAGTGAAAATAGTGTAATAAGAGTCAAGAGAAGAGGGCTACAGCTAGCCGTAGCAGCAGTGCAACTCCTGGCCTCATGGCCCTCGTCCCTAGCATCCCAACAGCAAGGCCAGTCAATTAAACGGGTGCACCCTGCAATTACGTCCCCCTTCAACGCCAGCCAGCCAGGTGCACCCTGTAATTGTGTCTCCCACCAACCAGCCATCACATTTAGAGGAGCTGCGTTGGAAGCGAGCGATATTAGAAACCCAGGCTGGCCACGCCCAGGTCGTAAGACACTCACTGTCTCTTTACACTTCAGTTACAAGAACATTAACTTCTTCATTTGAGCTTAAACTAGAAAATCAACTTTAGAAAAGATAAATTTGTAAGCAGTGTTCACTGTAACATGAAAACACGACAGGAAGAGTTTAACGTTTTATACATTATGTATTCTTTCCTGCTGAGCCTCTCCACCCACATTTCTATTATTAGCTCACCTTGTAAAATCCATATTTAAAAAAAAAAAAGTACTTAAAAAATAATAAAGCAACATATATAGACCAGGGGTTGGCCAAATCCTGCTTTGTTGTGAGTGAGGAAAGCATGACGCAAACATGTGGCACACAGACAAGACTGACATCAATGCCTAAACACACAAACCTGACCGCAGTTAGAACACACACACATATATATATACTGTATATATAGACACGGAGAGGACAGCTGTGGTTAAAGATGGAGACTGACAGCTGGATGGACGGACGGACGGATGGATGGATGGATGGAGAGTGAAAGAGATGGAGTGACAGAGAAGCAGAGAGAGGGAAGTGTAGATACCTCGGCAGCAGAAATAGCCAGGAGTGACTGTCACTAAGAGACACAAGAGACAATGTGAAATAACAGCATGCTCATGGTAGAATGAAGAGTCACACACACACACACTCACAGAAAGATCTTCTTGGAAACACACTCATGCACACACACGGGCACTCTTGAAAATCAGTCCTCCAACACACTTAAACAAACCATAAACACACACACACACTGCCAACCAATGGGGGTCCGGACGGGTGTCAGTGACCCCTGAAATGTGTTTTAAAAAACAGGTCAGGATATCGGAGCTTGCGTGAGTGGCGACAGCCGGGGGGAGGAGAGAGCAGAACAGTGGGGAGACATAACGTTAGTCAGGTGATCACAGTCAGCAAGGCACAGCAACAAGGCCAAACCAACAAACCATAGACGAAGAAGAAGGAAAGATGAAGATAATGACAAAGAGAAGAACAAAACAGAAGAAATCTGGAGGAGAGACTCCAGGAGAGAGAGAGAGAAAAACAGACGGGGCGGAGAAAAGACAGGCAGTTAGGAGATAGAGGAGAAGTCCAACCTATACGAGATGAGATGGAGCTACTGGAATCGGAGCGGAGAATCTTAAGTCCTGGATGTTGCACTGAGGAAAGAGAAAAAGGGAGGGAGGGAGGGAGGAAGAGAGGGGGAGGAAGAGGGAGAGAACTGAGGACCATGCACCATGCAATACTACTGTTTTATACTTAAGAAAGAATGAAAAAAATTAAAACAGGACAGAGGCCGAGAAGAGTGAGAGAATCGGCCGTGGATATACAGAAATAAGACGTGTGGCGAGATAAGATGATGGACTCGTTGAGGACTGACAGAGGACGGGCTCAGAGGGGACAGAGTGATTTGGGGAGTAAGAGATGGAGAGAGAAACAAAAAACACCGACCCGAGTGAGAAGAGGCAGCGTTTCACTGCATCACCTGCTGACAGACAACTTGACAAACTTGAGTCAGTCTCCTCGGTGTGTTTTCCATCACTGTGCTGCTCTGATCTGTGTGCTGTCACTCACTTCTGCTTAGTGGTGTAAATGTCAGGAGCTCGACGCTGGAGGTGTGTTCGCTCTCAGAGACAGTTGAGTGAGAGTATGTTTTGTGTTTGTGCTCGAGCCCGCCGATAATAATGTCTGATTTATATCTGACCTATATATTTCAATTGAAATTGATCCTGACATGCAAACATCAAATACGTTTGTCAGTCATTTGTGGGGCAATACAACCAGAGACAAGACACCAGCAACTCACCTGAAAGAGTTGCAGATTTTTTGCACTTTTCTTTATAGCTCGAAACTAACACTAACCCCAAGCTTACACTTACACGTGGCTTGATATTTATTGGCCAACATTTTTTTTAATCCCGGTTTCTCAGAGCCCAAAGTTATGTCTTAATATCGCTTCTTCTGTCCAACCAACAGTTCAAAATTCACAGACTCTTCATTCACTGTCATAAATTACAAAGAAAAGCAGCAAATATTTAAATTGAAGAAGCTGGAATCTACATTTTTTGCTTGAAAAATGAATTGATAAATTACCAAACAGTTGGAGAATAGTTTTCTTTCAATCAAGTTAACAACTGATGTGATAATTATTTGATTCACTGCGGTACAAAAATGTCGATAAACCACCAAATTAACTGATAAATGAATGATAAATTCACACAAATTAATTATTCATTGATGACATGTTATTTTAATAATATTACATATATAATAGTTTTTCCCACACCGTGTACTTGGTACTAATATATTTTTTTTCTGTATCTACTTTTGCTCTTCTTTTCAAAAAGTTTTATACATAAACATTTGTTACACTAATTTAATTTCTAGTGAAGTTTATCATTTTAAAAGTGCTTCCATGTTTGTTCTTAGTGTTTCTGACCCATTTATCAACTGGAAAATATTCCGCTTATTTTGGTCACAATTAATACATTTATCAAAATTTAGGAGATCATTTAAAACATGATTAATAATCCATTATCAGTCGGGCTCCAGCACATGTATGTGAAAGAAGGCAGACAGATGAGAAAGAAGGTGTGATTACGTGTGTGTGTTCTGTGCTTGTGTGTTTAAAGGAGCGCTGTGCGTGTGTGTGTGTGTGTGGTGTGTGTGTGTGTGTGTGTGTGTTTGTGTGCATGGGAGTAAACGTCACTCACCTCTGCATGGATCATTTTTAACCAGGAACTCGTCCAGAGCCATCCAACCACCTCCGACTCTCACCATCACAGTGCTGCGCAGAATCCTCACCAGACGCAGCTGCTGAGAGTCGCCGAACTGAAGAGGTGAACGACAAAATAAAGGAGGAAGAGACGAAGAGAAATGAGGAGGAAAGAGATAAAATTAGGACAAAAGGGGTGAGAGGAGAAAGAAGAGAGTGAGGGAATCAAAAGAGATAAAGTCAGTGAGTAATATAATAATTCATATACTGATTTATTAGTTTTAAATCATTCATATTATCACACTGAGCAGCCCATCTACCAAATTTGAATAGATGATCTTTTCTACTCCATGCAACGACAGAGAAACCATGCACTGAAAGAACTAAAGAGAAACCCAGCCACCCGAGTAAGAATCACTGGTATTTTTATTATTTTTATTTTCAGTCTTTAACTTCTCAGAAATTGTTCAAACCGCGCAGCAAAGCAGAACTCCAAAGCGATACCAGCACAGAAGGAATTTTTCTAGATTTCTCTCCAAGCAGCTTGATTCACTTCCCAGCTTCAGTCCAAAAGCACACTATATATCACCGAACCACTAATTACCACTTCAGCCATGTCACTGTCGCCTGCTTCACATTGTGCAATTTGTCACGCTCAACACCAAACAAATCACAGCAGGAACATAACTGGAGGGTGAAACCTGCTTACACGTTGCAAAGCCACAATGGAGCGCTTCTTCTTTTGAGTCTTTTTTTAAATAATTGTTTAACGTAGAATTCCAGCAACAATAAAACTCCTTTTTTTTTTTTTTTTTAAAGTGTGCAAACGCAGAAAGGACAGCCCTCTATTGGTGGGGCAATCAGGAAGCAGATTTCACACATCCAATCACAGCAGCCACAGTCACTTTACCTGGTTTCCGAGGAAGAACTACAATAAATCCAGAAGACACGGAGCACGGGAACACAAGGAGAAAGAAACAGAGCAAGAGTGAAACAACATGTACTGATAACTGAGGTCTATAAGGTATGAATGGAACCATTTAAATGTGTACAGGATCTTCAAAAAGCTGGTTCTAAAACGGTTAAATGTCAGTGTGTGTTTCTGTTATATGCAGAATTAGTGGTGTAAGCAAAAAGACACAGTGGACACGGATGCCGGTGGATGTTATGGCAGTGATGATGGTAAGATGGAGGTGAGGACAGAGAAGAAAAGTGAAGCCAGACACAAACATGAGCCAGAACACAAACACTAGACAGACAAAAACAAATTGGTGTACTATTAGTATCCCCAGTGTCCTGCAGTCAGACACTAGATATCATTACCCGGTGAGTAATGATGGCGTGGACACACATACTGTAGAAGTGGTAGTGATACGTGATCCAGCGAGTGCTGCTGAAAGCTGTCAGAACTGTGTTTATGACCGTTGTAAAATACTGCATATTTGCACACAGACTGCTGGGTTAGGAATGTTTATAACCGCTGCAGCTCCTGAAGGTTTTAAACAACTTTAACAATCCTGCAAAGTGACGGATTAAAACCTACTTCAGTGGTATCTTATGATGATTTGAAACATTTTGTTAGTATTTTTACAGGCTTCATTTCTGCCACGTTGCGTCTTGAATTCAGTCTCTATATTATCAGGTTGTTACTCTCCAACTTCAAGAACAATAATTAATTTCAGTCTTTGTCATTATTTATCCTTTCTGGTGAAGAAAACATGAACAAATAACTGAATGTGAGCATCATTCCAGATCAAATTACCTCAGCGTATGGTGGTGTTATCAGTTTAGTTTGAATTAAAGTACTTTAAACTCATTACATCTTCCTCGTTGACACCCAGCAGCACAGTGTGCCTCTATGCAGTCACATTTACACGGTTATATTAATGTATTTGGTGATGAAAAAGAAGGCTCAGCTGACGATCCTGGAGGCCTGTGAGATGTTACATCAATGCTTCCATGACATGTGATGACATGTTATGCTATAGACAGTTAACACACTTATAAATACACCATGAGGGTCATGATGTGAGATGGAAACACAAGAGAAATGCTGTGAAGTTAATTGGTGCCTGCTGGACAAGTGAAGACACAGCCAGTTAATAATAAACTGTCCATTAATGTAAACTGGGTCAAACAGTGTTTGCAAAGTAAAGGACAGTTTGTATTTGGTTTACGGTGATTCATTGACGTATTAAAAGTAAAGAACAAAATCTATGGACATTATTGATCAGGAATTAAATTTTAACCAAAAAATATTGAAATGCTTGACTTTAGTTTGAAATGTAGTGTTTAAAACTTACATCTAGGTGATGTACTGTTGACTTAAGTGTCAATCACAGCAAACTGCACTAAATTACTATTGTATGTGGTGCTATTAATGAAAAAAATAGGCAACAATCATTTGCAAATCCTCTTTGACCCAGTTCTTCTAACAAGCAGACATCCACAATATGCAATCAACATTAACTTTGTTTTCTTTAACAATATCATACATATACATTACAGTTTGTATCTTATTCTACAAATAATGTCTCTGTTAAACTGAACAAAAGACTGAGCTGAACTTACCCGGTATTTGTTCTCTCCTATCTGCTCCACTTGAAACCTCTTGGCACATTTACACTGAGCCACCTGGCGAGTCACCTGCACAACAACAAACAACATGTCAGTGAATGTTTATTGTATAAATATCTCACCATACGTATTTTCATAACTTCATATTTACCTCGTCCTCGATCTTATCAGCGTCAGTTGTGGGTCTGTAGGCGTCCTTGTTGGGGTGCAGAGCGGCAACAAATTCGTAGTAATCGATGTAACCGTCTCCGTCTCTGTCAAAGATGTCTGCCACTGCTGTCATCTCCAGCTTACTGGTGGGAAACTCTGCAACGACGGGAAGTCATGCATCATTTAACATCTTGATACGTTTAAAAACAGGTCATTTCATGACCAAACATTTAGTTACCGATAACCTACTTGATGCCAGAATGCCGTCGATAAACTCCTGACGTGTGATCTTTCCGTCTTGGTCCTTGTCGATGCGTCTGAAGAAGTCCATGACACGAGACTTCTTGTGGTTCATCCAGCGCATGTACTTCTTCCTCCAGACATCGAAGTCAAAGTTGGCAAACTCTTTGAGCTGGAAATCGATAAAGCAGAAGAAAATGTATAGTGTTAGAAAGCATGTGAGTCTGAAGTTTCATAATAATGTTGAGTTGAGTTGAGAAGAACGATACCTCTTCCAGTCTGTCCAGACCATCGTTGAGTTTGCGCTGGCGGTCAAGAGCCAGCAGCCAAACCTGCTGCCACCTGGCACACAGCTGGTTGAGTCGTGGGTTTCCTCCAGGGACCTGCATGGCAGCCTGCTGCTGCTGCTGTTGCTGGTGTTTACCTGAAGAGGAAACACAGAGTTAACAAATCCTGTCAGTTGAGTAATCTGTTTCCAGCACATGCACTCATGCATCATAAAAAAAGAGTGGAAAGGATAATATTTGTCCACTGAAAGGTAAACACAGGTGACTTACGGGCTCCTCTCCTCTCAGCCAGGCTGCTGGGAGCCTCCGCTGGTTTTCTCTTGTAGGTCTTCGTCACTTTGTCGACATCTGGCTGTTTCCTCGTCATCTCCTCCATAAACATCTGACAACAACAAACACCAGCAGTGAATAAGCAGTGATGGACAACGACTGTTAATGGACAGAAAAAACACAGGCAGGTTTGCATCAAAATACCCAACACTATGTTTGGGTGTTTAGTTTAGTGAATGAAGCACACCTGGTGTTCGGTGATGAGTGTTTTGAGTTGAGGAATGTCCTGAGGAAGCGGCTCTTGGTCTCTCTGGATCAATGTGGTCTCAGACCACTGTAGCCATGACAACAGCTCCTCCAGCAGGTTGGCGTTGTTCAGCACCTCGGTCAGAGCTGTCTCCAGTCGCTGCTCGTGCTGTTTGGCCCACGTCAGCACCTGTAGAGAAAAGGTGTGGATTAATATAAGACACTTAACATAAAGTTAAGGAATTTAGTTTTACCCAAAACCTAAAGTTAAAATGATAAAAGATAAGATTATAAACACTATTTAACCTAAGATGCTAAACAGTTATATAGGAAGCATCTAACTGATTCTCAACCTCACCACCTCCCTCCCTTCCCTTCCTCACCTCCTCGAAGCGTGCCCTGATGATGGTGATCCAGTGTTTGATGGTGGTGATGGAGTCTGGGTGACAAACAGTCAGGATGCCCTCTCCCATGCCAGCAGCCTTGTTGACATCTGCTCTCTTCTCCTCCACGGTGCCCATGAAGTCACGATGTGTGTGCAGCAGTGCCTGCAGAGTTTCTGCCTCTTCGGGAAGGACACCACGGAAACGAAGCGTCTGCTCCGCCTCGGAGAGCCACTCCAGAAGCACCTGCACTGCCGTACGAAACTCCTCCGCCTAACAGTTAATGGTAGATAGAACGGGACAGGTCTTTATTAAAGCCCTGTGCATCATTTGTTGACGAGGTTTGATGTTTAAGGAAATATTAAACTTTAAAACATCGGTGCAGCTTTTTGTCTGACCTGTTTGAGGGCCAGCTGGAGGCGAGTTTGCTTTGTGACCGACAAGGCGCACACTGTATCCCAGCGGTTGCTGAGCTCCTGAAGCTGAACTTTGACCCACGCTGTGTCATCGCGGCCAGTATCCATCAGGTCCCGAGCTGAGCGCTTCAGAGCCTGAACGCTGCCGGTTCTTTTACCGAGCTCCTTTTGGAAAGCCTGCAGGGTTAAACAATAGACATTAAATAAAACAAGTACACTGCAGTTATGGGCGGTGAAAAGGTATTTATCGTCTTCTCACACAGTTCTGTTTAGTGTACACACCTTATGTGAGTCCATGAGGTTGGACACCAGATCCAGGTCACCATGGACGGGCTGGTCTTCAGCCAACTGGGGCTCTACCCGGTACAACCAGTCCACCAGGGCCTGGAGAGCCTCTGCAAACTGTCCTGAGAACAGCAGAGCCTCCTCTAGCTTGTGTTGTCTGGATGGAGAAGAGAAGACACACAGATGTCAGTAATCATCTTCCACATGTCACATCTGTAACGAACAGTTGGAAAAGTCAGTTTCATTGCCATCGTTCATCCTCTTTACCTCTCTACGCTCTTGCCACAGACAGTGTCCCACTTGTCGCGGACCTCTCCTACCAGGTGGTCCAGTTTCTGGGTGTCTGCAGGCAGCTGAGCCTTGTCCCTCATGGCCTTTCCAGATCTTACTGTTGTGTCGTAAACCGGCTGCTTTGACCCCAGTGCTTTCTGGAACTCCTGTACATGTAGAGAAGGAAAAAGATTTGTATATGAGAACATTAAAATATTGACCTGATGGACTTTTCTACACATTTGCCTTGAAGAAGTGCATAACGTACCTTGTGTTTGGTCAGTTGGACTTTGATCTTGTCTGGTTCGTTGGAGATCTCAAGCTCTGAGTCCAGTCTTTTCTCGGCTTCTTCTAGCCAGTCTGTCAGCTTCCTCCAGGCCTCGTGGAACTGAAGAAAGAGTTACAAAATTTCTGTTTAATATTTTAATATACACATACCAACTTGATGAAAAAACATTCCCTGTCCCAAAAAATGAAAGGCAATGTTCATAATCTGGATTTATGGGACAACATCAGCAGTTTTTAATCACGTGTTAGTATAACTAACAGCCCAGTACCTGTTTGGCGCGTTTACGGGCCTCATCAAGGTGTCGGCCGCGATCCAGTGACCTCTGGACCAGCTTGTCCCAGCGAGCCTGGACGCTGAGCAGCAGGTTTTTGATGAGTACGACATCCTGCTTCAGGCTGGCAAAGCGAAGCTGAGAACCGGCCTTCTCCAGAGCCAGGACCTGCTCTCTGTGGGTGTTCACTTCATTCACAAATACCTGGACAGACACGGACGAGAGTGCAGAATGTGTTAATGTAGAATTGAATATCTCAATTTTAACAGCAAGTAATGACTAGCTACTCTGCAGCATTTTCAGCCGATGTCAATCTTTGCAAACAGAAAATAAAATGGACAAAAGTGAAGTGTTCACATAACACAAGAACCTGTAACAGGAACACGTTTAGTACCTTATGCTCATCGATCTGGAAGAGGACTGTGTCTAGCATGAGGCTTGGGGGTTGGGCCATGTTCAGGGTCTGTTCAGCCTGGGTCAGCCAGTTGATGGTGTCCTGCAGTGAGGTCTGGAAACCTGTTGCCAAGGAAACGGCCTCATCCAACTTTGCCTGGAAAGTTCAGAGATTTAAATTAACAACAAAGCTATAAGTATAAGTAAGTCTCTTACTAACAGTGATTATAAAAAAGAGGACAGGACAGAGTAATAAAACATTCTCCCTGTGTTACAGTCTTACCCTGCGGTCGTCCATCTTGGTGTTGAGGCTGGCCCACTTGTTCTGCAACATGCCCAGGTTCTGCTGAGTCTGGGTGGTACCGGGTCCTGCCTCCTCTCCTCCACGAGCCAGAAGCATGGACTCTCCCTGATCCAGCAGGCGGTGGTACAGGTCTGCTCGCTGAGTCAGCTGCGCCTGAAGCTCCTGCAGGCAAGGAAGACACAAATGTGAGTTGACACTAAAAGGTGAGTGTTGTTGTGTCTCACTGGTTGGTTTAGAACAATGGAAGCTATAAAAGTTTCATAGTCACCGCATACCAAGTGTCTCTCTGTGTAAACAGAAGAACGTGTGTAAGCGAATACTCTGAGCATCTGCTCAATACTTTGCTGGTAAAACTTTTATGTACTTTACTAAAATCCCTTAATGACAATGAAAAAAATAAGCCTAGCTACCAAGTTAATTAGCTGATGCTTTCATCCAAAGCAACTTAAATACAAGCAACTAAAATAAGTGCATTCAACCATGAGAATACAACCTGAGAACTGCGAGAAACTGACACAAATTATCACACTTATTTCATACAAGACTTAACTAACCCAATAAATTCTCTCCTGGCATCTAACATTCATTAAACTGTGTGGCATTTACAAAAGGCTCCTCGTGTGAGATCGATGCCACATGAAGCAGATTGCAGAAAAGGTGCATCTATGTGTATTGTGCATGATTCTGTGAGCATAAAGGTGTAATGTGATTCTCTTTTACCATGTGTTGCTGTAGCTGCTCCCTGGCTGTTTCAGGGAGACCGCCTGTTGGTTTGGCAGCAGACAGCTGGCTCTCCGTCCTCCGCAGCCACTGGAGGAACTCCTCCAACTCGCCATGGAAACCTTCAGCCTACACAGAAACAAGCGAGGGAGGAGGAGAAACAGGTATAGATTATTTTTTTTTGCCAAACAAGATCTGATGGGAAAGTTACTACTTAAGCTGATATTATTTTATTTACAAATATTGTTGCTACGAATGCTGCTTTAGTTTCTTTTTCCAACTCTGTTTTCTTTACCTGGTGCAGAGCGGCCTCCAGTAGCTTCTGCCGCTCCTGGGTCTTGAGCAGAAGGTTCTCCCAGCCCTGGTTGAGATGATCCAGCTGGTCCCTGAGGTGGCTGGCCTCGTCGCCAGGAGAGGACTCCAGTAGCTCAGCGGCAGCATTGTTCACAGTCTCCACCGTGGAATGATGGGATAGCACATCATTGCGCAAAACCTGGGATAGAGAGGAAATAATAATACAAAGTTAGATTTGCATTTTTAGATGCAACAAGTTCAAAGGTTTTGGAAGTTGAAATAAGAAGGCCAACATTTACTGAGTGGCTCGCCAAAGACACTAAAAGAAAACACATTAGGGCTACAGGACATGGCTGGGCTTCATAAGCATAAACATAGCAAATAGTGTGACAGCAAAACAGTTACTGAGTTAAATACTTTTGTAAGGAACAGTGTCCCTTCAAACAGGTTAATCTACAATGATAAACTGACCAAAAAGAAGTCACAAGATAAGGAAATAGATGAGAAGTCTCAGTTTGTAAGGAGACATACGTGGTGTTTCGCCAGCTCGATTTCAATGGCCTTGGGGTCAGAGCTGACTGGTCGCTGTGTGTCCAGAGTGGTGTGCGTGTGGTTCAGCCAGGCCTGCAGCTCAGACAGGGCATGCTGGAACTGACCCAGGGCCAGCAGGGCAGCCTCCAGCTTGTGCTGTGGTGGACAAAAGACAGAAGGTCGGGCTTAAAAATAGGGACTCAAATATTTGGACTGCAATGAAAAGCAACTGTCAAATACATGCAATACTCCAGAACGCCAACAAAGACCAACATCGACAACTCCCAAGGAAACAGGGCAGTAAATGCTCGAGGTCAGCTACAGAATATCGTGTTCCTAACACAGTTTTGTTCCCACGTGTTTTCCAGGGACAACTCAGTGATGTGGATGATAACTCTTGATGGCCTCACGTGGTGTCATTACCTGTCTTTGGGTGATTTTATCCCCCAGGTTTTCCCAGAGATGTCGGAGTTCGGTCAGCGGCTCCTGGATCATGTCTCTGTCTGTCTGATCTGAAACCTTCTTCAACAGCAGCTCCCCCTGGTGGCAGAGCTTCTCCATGTCAATCTGCTGCTGGTACACCTCCACCTTGTACTGCTGCTCGGGGTGAATGGAGGGATGAGAGGAGAGAAGTGTTTTGTTAGTTCTGATACCTGTCTGATAAAAGTTGTATTACAACAATTTGGGGAAATTGCAACCCAAACTTCCCACCAAATAATCATCATGGACTTTCTAGATCTACATCTAGATTATATAAAAACATATTTTTTGTTTCAAATGTTTTCATAATTGAACGTTTTGTTCAACGGTGAGGAAAAATTAGACTCTCATGCCAACCTTAAGCTCTTCGATCTGCTGTTTGACAGTTCCCAGATCTGTTCCCACAGTCGACATGTCACACAACTTGATCACTGCGTTGTCCAGATAGTCGAACATAGACTGGAAATGATAGAGAAAGAAATTATTGAAAGCTTTAAATTAAATGAAAACCAGGATAAAGGTGTAAAGTAAAGGTGTTTGATGATATTGCTGCAGACAATCATAAACATGGCCTGGCTACAAACCTGCAGTGCGTCCTGGTACTGCACAGACGCTGTCATGGCCTCCTCCAGTCTCTCCATCCTCTCTCTCCATGTCCGGTTCAGGCCTTCCCAGGCTGCATTCATCTGGGAGAAAGACCGGAAGACAAAGGAATTATGTTAGTGGGTCAACATTGAGGAGGAAACAAACAAATACTTTCATGTTTTCAGAAGTAAATGACGGAACATGGTATTGATTTCTCACCTCATCGATGGTCTTCTTGACCTCAGGTTTCTCAGTTTCTCCACAGGCAAAGATGAGGTCAGCTCCGAGGGTCCTGACAAACTCCAGCTCCTCCCTCAGACCGTCCGTCTCTGCCTTAATGGCCTAGTAGAAGGTTAGAGAGAAAACGTATTTACCACAAACAGTGCATTTCTGACACTGTTCCATCTATTACCTCCTCTTTCTATCTTCTGCCTGTCAATCACTATTCACTCACTCCCTCAAGTCGTTCATACCTCAGCAGCTTCAATCTGTTGTTTGATGAGTGAGGGGTCCACACCAGGGTCCTCCAGCTCTTTCACAATATCTTGGGAGTCTCTGAGTGTGCTCAGTAGCGCCGCCACGTCAGCCCAGAACTTCCCTGACAGGTCCAAGACGTCGTTCAGCTTCCCCTCCCTCTCCTCAGCTCGCTGCCGGATCTCATCCCACAGAGAGCGGAGGCGCAGGAGGCGGGAACGAACAGCTGGAGGAGGTGCAAGGGGAGAAAAGTCAGTTTAAAAAGGCTGGTAGAGAGAAGTTGAAGGTATCTCATTGGGTATACTGGGAAATACTTCTCGGCCATCTAGTCTAATCTATTCTAGATAATTTCAGAAAGAGTCTAGTGTTTAGTCCTGGTAAGTTGAGTCTTTCATCAGTGCACTCCCACTATCTCTGCACACTGAGGCCTTTCATTTCCACAAAGTGTGGCAGGCTGTAGGGTATCAAAGCACAGAGTTCTTCAGTGGGCGACATAACAAAGACCCATGTGTGTGTTTTGTCCCACCATGTGGTGACGATGGAAGAAATATGCAGAACTTTACTGCTGAATCTGTTCCATTTCAAAATCTGACAAAGTCCGCTCACTGGCTTTGTGCCAGGAAAACAGTGACTGACTTTGCCAAGTTGATTGTTCGGTCAGTGAACTAGTTGGACTGGAGCCAAAAGTATTCTAAGACTTTAACATTTTTCACCCAGATTACAGAAGCCTTTTATGTGTGCCGACATGTTCGGACCCACTCCAATTTCTGTTGCTCTTTGAACATTAAAAAACATCAGATTGTGTAATATTTTGTTCTATATATAGCCATTATTATCATTACAACACACTGAATGGTTACAATTATAGTTGGCAGCCCTGTTTAGTTATTTAGCTGTTCAGTTGTTGCCCGATTAAAGTATTACAAGATGGATAAAAGCATAATTTAGTCCCCCTCTTAAATTGTTGGCTACATGTACAACAGGTCATCAAAGAATGGAACAAGTGCAGCAAGGGTGAACTTTATTTTCAAAAATAGCGAGATAATTCATGTCTGTGGAAAGCCCCTTGTCCTGTCTGTCAGTTTGAATGTTATCTGTCTGTCATTCACTGTCAGACCAATCGCAGCCACTCACCCTGAGCAGCAGGATCGTCATGAGCAGCTCGTCCGATGAGCTCCTCTCCGCGGGCACAGAGGGCGGAGAAGCTTGGTAGCAGTTTGTCCAGCTCCAGCCCCTGGGCTCGGTGCTCAGCCAGCTGCTCCCTGATCTTCTCCACCTCCGCAGCCACCGAAGGGGGCTGCCGCAGCCGCTGCACCGCCCCCTCCAGGGTCTCCAACAGGGGGTCCATCTTGTCATGAAACTGGGGATGGAGAATTAGAAGAAAAGTTTTATGAGGAGAAGGACGGAGGGGGTGAGGGGGCTGGGTTTGGGTTTCTTGATGGCTGAGTGACATTTTGAAAGTGAGAAAATACTGAGATATCATGTGGGTGTTCAGCCATCTGTGGCACACGGCATTAACTTTAAGGCTTTTTTATTTTATAACTTTTATCAGATTTCAACGGAGGAAAGAAAAAAAAATTATTTCAACAGAGAATGTTGACAAGCCTTTACAGTTCTTCAACAGTATTCAGAATCTCAATATTGCACCTTCAGCATGTCAGCCAGGTTGTGTAACTCTGACAAATCTGGACTTGATCTACCACAAAACAGGGAGCTGCTAATCCAAGACTCAGGATGTGGTACAGGTTCTAGTGAGTTGTTGTTGTGGGAAATGATATTGCTTGATCATGACATACTAAAACAAATCTCATCTAGCCAGGAGGGGAAGATTTTGTGAAACAAAAGGACAGCTAGGATTGGTTTCATGACCTAAATCAAGCCTAGTCTGAGACTGAGACTGAAACAATCATTACCAGAAAGCATGTCTCAGTTTTAGACTAGGCTTAAATTAAGTCTACAAACCGACGCAAAAAGGACATTTCCCAACAGATTTTTATTCAGGTTCTTTTGTCACTCAGGGTTGGCAGACACATGGTTTGGTTCTTGCAGATCACTTAAATCTTAAATAAGATTCAGGTGAAAATCTCAAGCTTTATGAATCGACTGCAGAAATTATAACTTTGTCTGGTTAGATTAGTATTTGATTAGTGATTTACTGGTACAAGATTAGTCCCTCAGCATCGATTCATATTTGATTTATTGACCATATCATGTGGTCCAACCGCAGCCCGAGTGCCAGTTTGATGTTGATAGTCAGTGTCTTACCTCTACCAGCTGGGTGATTGCAGTGAGCAGTGACGATGGAGAAAATGATGGTTGGGGGGGTTGCAACACACACAGCACATCCACAATGAACGAGGGATGGGATGGAGGAGGGAACGGTTGCAAGGATAAGGGGTGGACATGATGAGGGAGATTAGGGTTAAATTAAAGGAGGAGGGTGGAGAGACGAGGATGTGGGTGGTTTAGGATGGAGTGAGAGATGAGAACAGAGTGGAAGTGTAGGTGGAGGAGGAGAAGGAGTGATACATGAGTTGGTTTGAAGGGGGCGGAGGGTGGAGAAACAATACAATGAGTTAAATCAGAGACATGCATACAGTACAGACAGGAGATATCGACTCGAGTGATTCAATGATGTCTCATGAGATGAAGTGCGAAGAGAATATGTGTAAAGAAAACTGGACTTAACACTGATAGATATATTTTAGCTTTTGAGAATATAATATAACATTTTTTATGTAAAGTGGAGTAAGGAAAAAAGTCAATAAAACATCCAATACAAATAAAACTTGCCCTTGCAGGATAAATCCTTATTACCATTTAGATTAGGGCAAACAGCAGACAAAGGCACAAACACAGACATGCTATTCAGTAATCACATCAGTGTGTTTCGTCTGGAGCTGCAGACGATCTAACAAGCTGTAAACAGACTGGGCCAAACATAATTTACAAATTACAAGGTCTTCACTCTGCAGTGGGAGGCAAATTGGTTTGTAGATCAACAAATTAGTTCACGTACAAAATGTAATTTGAGTTTATTGAATTAACTTTCACAGAACCCTTTTTGAAGTCTTCTGACTTTCTGGCACCAAAGAAGACAAATTAATAATAAAACTTATCAGACTTAGGTCTGCGGTTAAAACAGTTCATTTGTCCTCGGTGTCGTACCTGTGCAGACTGGGACACTGCCTCATCTAGGGTTGTTGCACGACCTTTAACCCCCTCTTTGATGGCCAGGTAGCGTCTCTCTGCCTCTGTGTAGCGCTGTATCACAGACGCTCCCTCCTGGAGGCTGAGTTCGGCCAGCTGGGGTCCAATCTTCAGCAGCTTGTCGATGTGGGGCTTGTGCTCTGCGATAGACTCCCTGAGCAGCTGGAGAGTAGGTGAAAGGATGGAGAGGAAATTAAGAACATAACCAAAACACTTTTCAGCTGGTGACAGTAAACTGAGACAATTTTCCCTTACCCTCATCTGGTCTTGTTGCAGTCGAAGAGCGTCTGTGTCGATGGCTGGTGGAGGCAGCTGGGTGATGAGAGTTTCAGTCTCACCCAACCATGGCTCCAGTTCTTCGTGGGTCTCCCAGAACCGAGCGACCAAAACCTGGGCCTGCTCCAGGGCTGAGAACCGCTCACTATGGCTCTGGCTGACTCCATCATAACGATCACTGAGAGAATCCGTCTTCACCTGAAGAAAAAGACAAAGATATTAGTGCTGAGAGCCTGTTGCTGACTAAATCAATTTTCAGTCTCTTCCTCTCGATTCTCCATCTCCCCTTAAGCATCAGTGACTTACTATCAGTGCATCCTTCTGGGCATCACTGCAGGTTTCCAGGATGTCATCTCTGGTGCTGAGGAGCTGATCCACGGTGTCTTTGTGCCGGATGATGTCGATGTTGAAGGCCCTCTGTACTTGCAGCTGGGCCACTGTAACGTCAGGCTCCAGGCTCAGGGGCCCCAGAGATGCCAGTTTACGCTCTGTCTCCCCCACCCAGGCCAGCTCTGCATCCACTGCCTCCTCATACTGGAAGGAAAGTTGGTGTTTAGTGGGTTAAAGTGCTCACAGTAGAACACACAAATCGAAAAGATAACCAGCTCAACATTCAAGTTGAACTACTTGCAGTACCTGCTGTGACCTCTGGATGGCAGCTTGTACCAGTTGCACACGCTGTGTGATGGTTTCATCAGCCTGGCGATAGCGCTGGTTGGCATCAGCGACGAGGCGGTCCAAGCCCTCGCGGGCTCGCCATGGTACCAGATCTAACAAGGCGCTTCCCACCTCGTTGACGGTGTCCAACACCAGGCGCTTCTCTGCCGACACTTTCTTCAGCTCCTGCAAAAGTAACCGTGAAGGATTAGTTTTATAAGAGCAATCAAGCGTGAAATTTGCTTACATTTTGACATTTAAAATACAGCCTAGTATACATATGTAAAGCTTCAACAGCTCTGTTGCCTGAGGTTGACTTACATTATAAGAGCAAATGTGCTGTAAACTGAAAACGCTTTGAAGATAACAAGCTGAAAATGTCATTGTAGAGTGATAAAAACCGGATGGCAGCAACAAAATAAATGGCAATACTTTTTGCAAAAGTATTATTGAGTTCCAAGAGATCAATGTTACTATGGCAACTTGACTGTGGGTGGGTTGATATTGGAACGGCAGGAAATGTCATTACAAAACAGAGATTTCATGAAATAATTTGTTCTTTTCAAACAATTTGTACAAGGTTGTCTTTAAAAATAATCCCTTAAAACGGGTAAAATTCTGAGATTTCAGTCAGTCACTCAAGTTCAGAATTAATCATAAGCTAAAGTTAATAATAAGCCAGGAAGCATTGACTGTAACATTAAATAGTGAAATGTATATTTTATCAAATCTAAATACAAAAACTTGTAGTAATTCAACAGCCTGCAATACCCTGAATGTTTCAAGGGGAACAAAAATGGGTTGCTGCTTGATCTGTGTCTCAGTTTTAATGATTCAGTGTCTTTTCTTTGAAATCACTGCAGAAATAAAGGGATATTAACAAATAGGTATTGATCTGTATGTCTAATTCCAAAAGGCATAACTGCAACCATCTCTCTCACACTGCACCCACCTTCTGTCTCTCCTGGTATGAGGGTGTGGCATCTGGCTCTACATTGTTGAGCTCAGCCTCCATGCTGTCCAGCCACTGGTTGACGTCGTCGTGGGCGCTGGCGAATCGCGTGGACAGCTGCAGGGCCTGCTCCAGGGTGCGGAGGGCCTTGCTGCTGCTGGCCGTCATCTCAGCGTAGCGAGACTTGATGCCATCAAGTTTCTCCTGGATCAGGAGAACTTCCTCGCCTGCGAGAGGACAAACAGGTCAGGTAATGGAATGATGCTTTTATAAATGTTATCAGTATGATCAGTCGGAGAACCAGATGAGCGTATAGAATTATTTCATTGATAAACAAAATATATGTTTTATGTTGTGATATGCTTACTGTGACTGATCGAAACACACTCAAGGCCAATTCCTTGTATGCCAAATTTCCATCTTAATTCTTATAGAATTTCTTAAAATCTATTCCAAACACACTGTTCTCAGTCTCACGGTAGGCTAAGGTTGACAGTTCAGCAAAACTCTCACAGCTGTAACATTTGCCTGACCATCTAAAATATGAGAGTGCAAACAAACAGTGTATTCATGGAGTAGACCATCAATTAACTCTCTAATGGTGCCTGCAGTCAGCATGGCTAGTATCATGAGAACAGAGACACAAACCAGATGCTACGGTTTGGTTCACTGCTGATGTAAAAATGTGAGGTTTGGACATGAAGCTACAGGAAAACACCATTTTTTGTTTTGTCCAGTGTGATTCTCTCACCAAGCTTCACCACATAAAAATCATAATATACAGATCATAAATTAATCTACTGATTTTAGTTATTAAAGGTGCACTTCTGCAAAGAAAATTTTATCAGAAGAGAAAGAGTTTCACTGATAGTTTTTTCTTTATGCCTAATCACACTAAAGAAACAAGCTCTCTTTCTTTTCATGACTGAATAAACTGAATAAACAAACTGACCTTAAAAGGACAACACAATTTCAAACTGTTAATTTTGTTTATATTTGGCGGACCCTGCCAACTTTCTAGCTTCAGTGTTCTGGGGATCTTATTTTCCTCTGAGAATAGCTTGTTTATTCACTTATGGAAAAATAAGTATCTAACTTTAGAGACTTTGAGTTTACATAGATCCCCTTTAATCATCAAACTTCAAGCATGAACTGAAAGACGACCGAGGATAACACTGATTTACATTTAACACCTTTGTCTGTGGTCTTGTTATTACCTGTGGTCTGTTTGAGTAAGGCTTGTCCGTTCTTGATGGCTTGATCCACCGTCTTTTTCCTGCTCACAATCTCTTCATTTAGAGACTGAGAAGAGAAAGAGAGTGAAAGTTAACCTCTAGCAGACAAAAGTATTTTTCTTTGTTTTTAAACCAAAAAAACTCCAGCAATAATTATTTCTTTAACAGTTAAATTGAAAAATAAATAATAGGTAATAAAAGTACATTTGTTCATCATATCTGCTCTATTTTACTTGAGATACAAAAGCCATCATGACAGCGGTTGAAGGAAATGATGTGAATTTACTCATGGTCCCTTGTGTTTCAAGATACTAAACTATATATAATTACATACATGGATATCTATATACTTATATTAAAGAGCATTTAGCTGATTCAAAATATTACAGTATGTTATTACAATTCTACATGTATACTGTAGCTCTTACCCTAAATTACTAACTACTGCTGTCATGTTTTAGATTGCACTCAGTGAACTCATTCAGTGTGTTCATGAAGTCATACCAGAGTGTGCTTGTGCAGCTCAGCCAGCAGCTGAGGCTGGTAGCTCTGGATGGAGACCTGAGCCAGCCTCTGAGCCACCTCTGCCAGCCAGTTCAGCACCTCTACCTCATCCTCCCCAAACAGCTGAGCATTAGCCAGCGCCTGCTCCAGCAGGCCCGCCCGCCTCGTGCACCAATCGGTGAGTTCTGAGTGACCTGATCTCACCGCCCCCACCCGCTCACTTAACCAATCACGATCTGCCGCGCAGCTGAGTGGGGTTAGCGATTGGCTGAGGGACTCGAGGTGGTCGACCTCGGCTTCACGTGAGGACACGTCCTCTTGGAGCGCCTGGGAGTTGTGTTAGTGTGTGTGTGTGTGTGTGTGTGTGTGTCAGAGTAAGGTGGAGGTAAGTGAGAAAAGGACAGCAAAACAATAGAAAAACATAAAAAACTGAAAATATGTGCATGCAAATGACAAATCATAAACATCAATGAATGAATGAATGAATGAGAAGACACTTATAAGGAACTTATAAAACAGCCAAAATGAAAATAAAAAGAACTGAACATGATAAAGAAATGAGCTTGTATAAAAGGTATGTTTGTGTTGTAAATGATGCTTTGTGGATCTTCTTCCTCGTGCTTCCTCTCACAGCATCTTTCCATCGAGTTACACTCAGATTAAGCGTACATGTTTTATTAGGACTGCTGACTGTGTAAGCGTATGTGTGTTAAACAATAAATCATTTCCTACGTTACTTGTCAGTTTAAACAGGGACTGCAGAACTGGAACACCAACAATATTTATAGGTAAGAAAGTCAGCAAGTATTTTCTTGTCTGCAACATCTGTAAGTCTACTGAGTGAACGATGTCTCATGTTGAGCCTTTACTTTGCCAAGCATGACAACAATTGCGAGCCTCTTCCCGTAATTTCAACCTACCTTTTCCTACTGGGTTGAGGGTTTGCGGCCATTTTGTTAATTGTTTGATACTATATGAAGCAGTAAAAATCGACCTTAGTGATCTTTCTATGAGGGGAGCGTCTTGGTAACAATGGGGGCAAGCAGTACCTTATGCTTGACGATCTGCTGGGTGATCTTGGCTGTCTGGGTTCCCATTGGCTCGGCAGAGCTCAGGCGCCTCTCGGTGGCACTCAGCCATTCTCCCAGGGGCTCCAGGGCTTCATGGAACTCAAGAGCCAAAACCTGCAGCTCCTCCAACTGCCTCTGCCTGAGGGACGGGAGGAAGGCGGGGTGGGACAAGATACCAAGAGATGAGGAGGAGGAAGAGGAGGAGGTGGTGAAAGAGAGATTTTATTGGTATTTTATTGCTTTCTTAGATTTTCATTTTTTGCTTAACTTGGACCTGATTTTGCATCATACAGCTGTCAACATTTTTTATAAAAACAGCTAAATAAATGTTCATGTTTTACTATGTATTATTACATTTTAACGTCTTTCTGTGTGTGCAAAGATTTAAAGTATTAAATGTAAGAAAATCCATGACATGACAGATGTTTTTATATCATGCCTTGCAGCATACAGCCATTTATGTGTTGCAAACAACATTAAACTACTTTACATGAACAGTCTGCAATATAAAACCTCTTCACTGTGTCCCCACTTTCTCCCCAAAGAATCATTACTTTCCCAAGTGAAAAGAAGAGCCGCTGAAAATTACTTGTAGACCACAGAAACCAACAGTAATGATACTATCTTTTCTTTAAGTATAGTGGTGCTCAACAGAGCTACACAGAGATGAAACGAAAGAAAACAGGAAATAACCACAGGATAATATGTTGTTGAGGAACACCACCAATTACTTTCCCAAACCACATCTTTACAGCGAGACAAATCTGTAAATCTCTTTTGCTTTCTGAGATATTATCTGTGTCTCATTTTCAACGGATGAAAACGAAAGAATCGATCATTTTGAAGTGTCAACAATCATAGAACGTTTGTCAATAATCTGAGCATCATAATGACCATAACAGAGTAATATGACACCTTAGTATTTATTGCTTCAAGGAAATTCCATTTTCCCTTTCTCAGCTCCATGGGGAATTCTGAGACCATCAGTAGGGTTGGCAAACCAGAGCTTATACGCAGATCCTCCCCACCCTGAAGCCTGGAGATGAGACTTACCTAGCACTGGCTTTGTCGAGCAGGTCAGTCCATCTCTCTGCCAGACTCTGGAGCTGGGTCTGTATCTTCTCACGGTCCTGAGTGTCTGCTGTGGCTGCGATCCTCGCTCCCTCAGCGCGAATCATCTCCACCGTGGGCCGGCGGTCATCTAACAACCTCTGGAGCAGCTGGAGGAAAAGAAACGCACAAAGGCATGGGTCAGCAAATGCATGCCTATATGTTTTCAATGTTTGCTAATTTATTTTGGTTCATTTCATAAATCCTAGTGCTGTGATTTTAGATGTTAAGAGGTCATATTAAGGATGTAGGTGAGCCTTTTCTTTGTTGTTAAATATTTTGATGCTGGCAATAAAATAGTTTTAAAAATGTGATGTACAATGAGGTACATATAGAGGAACATCACTCAGTTTAACACAAGAACATTTGACAGCAGCACAAACTACGGCCTCGAAAATGACCAATAGGTTAAATTAAGATGAACACTACAACCTTCATGAAGGATGGATTTATTGGGCTGATGTTGATATGTAGCATTTGTTTAGCTAGGCACACCTAATAACTGACTGAGCAGCCACCAGCCAAACACTTTCAGACACAAAATGTGATGCTCTAGTAAATTATATTGGCGATGTTCTAAAAAATATTCTACACCCTGTTAATGAGTGTACACTGCCAGATCAAATTTACATAAAACATTTTTTATGATTACATGTTCTGTAATCAATCCACATCTAAAAGCTAATCCCTCCATGTTTGCAAATGAAATTGTGTTTACACTTTACACTTTTGCAAATCAAAAAATGTGCTGCAATAAAATTTGTCCCTGACGTGTTTGAGGCATGAAACAAGTAAAAAATAATCCTTTTCTGAGAACAGAAGATGAAAAGTTTTCCATATTAAGCTCATCTGTTATCAGTTCTTTAAAAGTCACTACATCATCAAAGGACTCTGGTTGGCCGATATCTTTATACAAATCTTTTGAATTATAAATCATTTAATAAGTTTAGGTGCTACTTTTCAAAGGTAGATACAGCACAAACAGTGATTCATTAACCAAAGATCCAACGGTTTAAGATAACAAAAACATACATGGATGCACTTCCTGCTCAGATAGCAGCCTCTCTGCTTTGAGCCAACAGCGCGGTTCACCTTCTGGAATGCACTTCTCTACACTTTACTCTGTCTTTCTGAGCCAAACGGTGACACGACTCTCCGTCACGGATGTAAACACATGTGATTGATTGCTGGCTGCGCCTGCAGCACTCTTATGTGCACAAACACAGGAAGAATATGTTGGATAAACAGGGAAAAGTGTGTCTGAGTGTGTCTCCGAAAACAATGCAAATCCACCATGCATGTGTGTGCGCCTGTTTGTATGCCAGTCTGACTGGCAGACGGTCAACTGGGGCTGTTTGGATGCCAGGCAGACGGATCATTGACTGTGTGGACTGTATGTGTGTTTGTGTGTGTGCCTGTCATTCAAATATCTATTGTTTGTGGTTGAAGGACACTGAGGACATCTGAATATCAACAATGTTTCAATTCAACCCCTCTGATAAACAAAATATTTGTTTTTCCAAAAATGTTTAAATAAATATTCTAGAAAAATTGAAAGTAAAAATTCAAATCCAATTAATTTATAGACAAACTCTGGCAGGATACTTCAAAGAAAGGAGATGAGGATGTGGGAAGCAGGAGCTAAGAGCTCAGACAACTGTGCTTGATGATCACCACTTCAAATCCTCAAAATGGAAAATATGAGCACTCTGACACTGTGAATAAAAAACAGCCCTTTTGAAATGTACCCTTGATGACCTAAAGAAAGACACTTCTACTGCTTTAAGCATCACATCTCTCAAGTCTGTTTTCTGAAAAAAATTATGAAGATTTCTCATCACATGTGTTTCTTTTGTCCCCCTTCATCCATCTCACACCTTTTGTTCTTGGATCTGGGCCTTGACCACGCGGTACTCTGCAGATGGAGGCTTCTGATTGGCCACCAGCTCCTCTGTGTCGCTGAGCCAGCTTAGCAGAGGTTCCAGAGCATCCTGGAATTTCCCACAATGCAACAGGGCTTCCTGCAGCTGGGCGATCCGCTCTGCCACCTTAGGACAGACGAGATGTTTTGTTATGAGCTGGAAAGCCAAGTCGATACAATAAACTGTATCTCTTGGTTGGCACATGCGATTCGTACCCGCTTGTTTAGTGAGTTCCATCGGAGGTTGGTTGTCTCGAGGTCGTGCTCCAGCGCCTGGGTGTCTGTGTGTTTGGCGGCGCTCTGGATCAGACCCTGACCCACTGCGTTCACATGCTGCAGCTTCGGTTGAATGCTGTCCACCTGCTCTCTCTCCACAGCCTGGATAAGGAAGCAAGAAAAGGGTTATCATTTATTTATGTATTCATAAATTAATGTATGAAAGAAAGACTCCAACTTGGAGGCAGAAGTTGAAAGTCAGAAATACAGAGCATTCAATCTGCGTCACTACAAATGGAAAAACTTTGCTACATCATATATATTTAGAAGAGACTGGATACGAGGAGTGAAAGAGATACAGAGGGAAGTGCAGAGATAAGAGAGGAGTGGAAGACAGGAAGGGAACAGGAGAAATTAGGGTGGAGGGAGGAGGAAAAAAGAGGAGGGGGAGAGGGGGATTACAGGGATTAGAGGGTTAGACGAGTAAGGGGCTGCCTGGAAAAGGCTGAGTCGACAACACACACACGTTGTAGAGTACACTAACACACTTGCATGGGTGCACACAACCTTCACTTAATCACACACAAGCATACACACACATTTATGGCATATGCACACACAACTTTGCCTGTCTGGCCACATTATTCACACACACACACACACACACACACACACCACAGTGGAGGGCTGGAGCCATCTTGTGATGACAATAGAGGCAGCCACCCGACACTAAAGACAACCAGACTTGACTTCCCGGGACGAAAAAGTCTGAACAACAGCCTGTACAGTTCCTCTGTCATAGTAAATCTGAGCCACTACTGTATCCACATTCAAACAGCAGGGGTGTTCAAACTTCAGTCCAGGGTTCAACTGGGGTCGTTCAGGGGAGATTTTGGCGGTCCCATGCAATTTAATTGCATTTCCACTCAAAAAGAGAATTTACGGATGCAGAAACAATCTACAACCATTTATACAATCAATAAATCATTAAAGTCAGATGTGATACAAAAATGCTGCACATCCTCTGTTCATAGCTTCACATATGTTAAAACTGCTTTCAATTGTATAGCGTTGTTTATGTAATATATTTGAAATGGTGGTTGGACAGAAAAAATAAATAAATAATGACATTGCTTCAGGCTCATGCCAATTGTGACAGACTAAAATATTGAGTGATCAGTTAAGGAATTAATCAATTATAATAACTAGCAGCAGCCCGTACACAATAAAACACTAAACTGAAGGCCCAACCATGACCCCTCACAAAACTGTATGACTTCTCAAAACTGAAATCTTTCATCTCACAGTTTTGAGCACATCCTTGACCTATAAAACTTGGTTCCTGTCTGGTTGTTAAATGCTGATTTTCTTAAGGGGTAAACAGTCTGGTTCTACCGACTGCTAGTCTTACAATGGAAGAAAAATGTCCCAAAACCAACAGCTCATGCAATAAATGTGAGGGAAATAAAGTACAATCTGCTAAATTCCTGTAAGTCAACCCTCTATATCCAACAATTTGCCAAATCCACAAAACTAACTTTCACAATTTTACAGTATTTCAACAATTCCCTGACCAGAGGGACCACTGTGAACTACCACCAATGAAAATTGGTTTCATTTTAAATGGGAGTCCAAGGCAGTAATGTTGGGGGGGGGTCACTGTTGTGAAAACATTTTAGGAGTCCTGACATTCAGAATAGGCCCACAGAGGGAGAATTAAGCCTGGCGGTTTATAAAGCAGTGGCAGCCAAACCCCAATGGCCACACAAAGAGACAAGGGCACACTCACACTCACACACACACTACAGATTTTGGTAAATCCATGCCTGGGGGAAAATCGCTGGTGCGACAATACTGAAGGGGGTGCAGGGAAAATGTAGGTTTGGGTTTCAGTGAAATACCACTATGGCCTGGAAGAGGCTTCAACAGTCGTGGGTGTCCAGCAGTCAAATAATAACAAACCACTGTACACCACAATACCAAATACAACTGAAATGAAAACATCTGAACACGTAATGGTTGTTCCCTCGTTTTCACAATAAAATCTGAGATGTTTTTTTGACACAATCTTCTTTCATCTGCTGTCAATTCACTCCAATGAACAGCCAGCGGACAGACGAGCAGTGGAGCTGACAGGGGGACTGGACTCAAGTATTCGCACATTTCAGCATGTTTGGAGTTCAACATGCTTCACCTTTACCACAAAAATAAAGCAAAGTAGCACTATGATTTAAATATGCGAAACTAAAAGGGTGCATACCTCTGAATAGTAATACTTCTTTGAGTTTAAGGACAGAATGTGAAGCTCCAGAGTTTTACTGTGACGACTCCTTGACACTATCAAATAAAAAGGCTAATAAAGCCAAACAGCAAATCAAATCCAAGGTTTTTAATTTGTGCCTTTCATTTATCAGTTCTCACACCTTGACTTGCATTTAAAACCTTTCAAAGCCTCAGATTTGAATTTATGATGTGACGATGATGTTTACAGACCTGCAGACAAAATAGTAAGCTGGTCTGGTTTATCGGCTGGAAGCGGTTGAGCTGGAACGTGTTCCTGAGTCTCTGCAGTGGGTCATAATCAGAGGGTTTACAGGTTTCTGCTCATCTGGTTTAAATATGGCATCAAACTACAGGTTCCACATGCCAAGTGTGTGTGTGTGTGTGTGTGTGTGTGTGTGTGTGTGTGTGTGTGTGTGTGTGTGTGTGTGTGTGCGCGTGCGTGTGTGTGTGTGCGTGAACTATGAATCTATGTGGATAATAATGTGTGTGATAAGAAATGATAAAGTGCTCTACAGGTATGAATCTATGAACATATTAAATATGAATGAGCAGTGTGTGAGAGTGTGTTCCGGTCCACTCTGGACGCAGCTGTGTTGTGGTGATGGGCGTCATAGCTGCTTGGAACAGGAAGTCTGTCGGTCAGAACAACAATGACTGCAGCCATGACCTGCTCCGCCCTACGCCTTATCCTGGTTAGTGTGTTTGTGTGTTAGTGTGTGTGTGTCAGAGATAGAGGGGAACAGAGAAGGAAAAAACAGGGAAAGTACACCCATTCATCAGCTAAACATACACTGGGGTTTATATACACTGCCTGTATATAAATGTGTTACATGTTTTGTGTCCGTTCTCCGTCCTCTTCTTATTCTGTCACTCTCTTTTTGTTCTCTCTCTTTCTGCTATTTCTCTCCCCTCATCAGCTCAGAGTGTTTGACTCCTCTAAACCAGAGCTCTGGAAAATGGCCCACATACTTGTCATTCTTCCCCACCTCAGCCAGCACGCAGCAACACACACACGCACACAGCCGACGGAGCTATCACCACCATACTTGTCATCCTTCCTCCACCTCCGCCTCCTCTTCCTCCTGATCAGTCATCTCTCTACCTCGTGTCTTCCCTTTATAACTCCCCCCTACTGCAGCTTCGTTCTGCTCCGTCTCTCCATCTGGCTCTCTCACTTCAGCGGTTCAGTGCGGACAGGCGACAAAAACACTGGGATGAAAGTAGATCTGACTGAAGCCGGGGAACAGCTAAATACCGTTTGCAGTGATATGTCTCGTCAAACAGACATCAGTTTGAAAGGCTGTTAAAATTTTTGGGAAGATGAAAGAATTCACAGATAATGTTTATTAAACAGCTGCAGGGATTTTCAGGGGTACAGATTTTTGTCTACTCTGTGTCTGAATCAGTGGATAAAAACTTGGCAGTCAGTTGAATTCTGGTAAATCTCTCAGTTTTTAGTCTGACAAGTCTGACACCTTGAAAATTTAATAAAAACATCTGCAGAACGGCATTAAAAAATTAGATGACTTGAGAATGTAGCCAGTAGATAAAAATGTCTGCTTAGTGCAGCGATGCATGGATGAGGAAAAAATATTGTTGGTTCATAATCTCAACCTTTTCTCCAAAACAAAAAAATATTCACACCTGCATAAATTCAGACCATCACCTTAAAGTGTTATTTATCGGCAGTTTTCCTCTTCTTCCTCTACATATTCGGGACTGTGTGGATGTGGTTTGACCAGATTTTCATTCAAATGTCGCTAAATTCTGATGTGGCATCACCTTTTTTCTACCTTTGGCAGATTACTTTGTGTTCATTTAGGAAACCATCAAAAACTGTTTTTCTTATTGGTAGCAATCAGCTGCTCAAATACTGTGAAGGAGTGTGACAGCACATGACTGTGATGCCAGTGTTTAAAATGCAGATAGGGCAACACTAAGGTCATCAAACCTCAAGACTGAAAATTGTGAAAATCTGGTATCTGACTGTGTGAGGGATGTCTACTGTGCATAAACATATGCATGGATGCTCTTCACTTAGCGGTCATCTGTCAACCTAATAACTCAGAGGAGAGGATTAGCTGTGTTGATGGTGTATATCTACAATATCATTCAAGGACAATCAATTTCTTAATGTGGACAAATAAACATGTAGCTTGAGATTCACTAATGACAACAGATAGAAACCTGACAGCTTAACCGCTACTGTTGCTATTACAAACATGCCAGCGACACAGCGGTTTCCAACTTGTTATCAAAGCATCAAAGATGTTCTCTGAACTCTCCTTTCATCTTCCTCTCCCTTCATAACTGATTTCCATAACTATGTGATCTGATGGCTTCACAAAAACAGCTTGTGAAGCATAGGAGAAAACGTGGAACGGGGAAATAAAACTGATATGCGATTCAAAACAGACAGGAAATGTGATCCTCTATTTAACCTGCATGGGAGTTGGTGTATATAAGCAATAAATAGAAAAAGCAGAGGGAAAAAATGTCCAGCCTGAATATCCTGCACCACGGGTGAAGTGTTTCTCCTGAAAGCAATATTAGAAGCCAGCAACAGCACTGCTATTGCTTGCTTTTCCTTTACCCTCACCCTCTTCTGCCTCTATTCCTGCCTCCGACCTCGTCTCTCACTCTCTTCCTGGCTTTCAACCCTCATCCTTCCTCACGTCCTCCTTTCTCTTTTAATGGAACGAGGAATGAAAGGAGGAAGGAAAGGGTAGAAATCTGTTTCCAAGCTAAACTCACAATTTGCCAGAACAGCTTTGCTTTAAGCCCCAGATTGACCAATCTCCGACAAAGGGATGAAGGGGTTAACGGGTTAATAAATCCCATTTGAAACCAGTGACCTTATTTGAACATCGACAAACAGATACAAATCTCATGCAAATGTGGCCTGCATTCAAAGCATGCTGGCTCAAACTTCACTATCCTCTTTTTCTTCCCCTTTATTGTTCCAGAGAAATTCCTTTTCTCTGTTAGGGATGTAATTTTTTTTTTAACAAAAACATTTCTTTCATTCATGCTATCAATGCGCTGCTAATCAGCTCCCTGTGAGACAGACAAAGAGAGAGTGATATTTGAATTCCTTATTCTGGGGTTATGGAGGGTCCTTGGAAACATGTTCATACCTAACAGGAGAGCTCTGTTACTCTCCAATTTTTTAAAAGCTCTGCTGTCTTGCTGTCAGAGATGCGGACTGGTGCGCAGACAGGCACACAGACAAAAATATGTAAAATCATTTAAAAAAGCTTGAAATATTTGATCTACTTTTTTGCATTTTATGCAATTCTATGTTCAATTCCAGCGAGAGATCAATGAGTTCCTGCGTTCGCTTTCATGCTTTTCTGTGTTCCCGAACACGTCCCCCTCTTTCTCGCTCCATCTTTCGCAGGTTTATCCCGGAGGCGGTTGTTCAGTACCAGAATTATCACATCAATCAAAGCGCAAATGTACGAGCTGCAGACCTGAAACCACCTGGTTCTTTCTGTGCCTGCTTGTCTCTCTTTCTGCTTCAACATCTGTCTTTCAATACCTCATCTTTTTCAGACTCATTTATTCGTATTTCATCTTGTTTTGGAAATATTTCGGAACAAAAATGTGTTTATGTGGAGATTTCAAAAACCCACTGTTAACAGCAGTTCTTTTTTAGAGCGTCAGAGTTGATTTAAAACCCAAAAGCAAGACATGAATCTGGCAAGAGAAGTCTACTTACAGTAAAACATAGGTTATAAAACAAAAACCAGTTATGAAGTCCAAATCTGTCTGAACTGCATACAAATCCTGCTCTGTCCTCATTCATGTGGACATGCAGCTTTAACAACCTGTCTCTGCATGGCAAAAATAAGTCTTCCAATTTTTGTATGCAATATGTGTTGACATTTTCATATTTGAAGACCCTTTAAAGCTTGCATCTACACACAGCAACAACAAATGCATATGGGTTATGAATGAAACATGCAATTTCAGAACTGCCTGCCTCTAAATCCAGCCATCGGTCAGTCTGTCTGTACTGTGCGTTCCCCTCGCCCCAATTCATCAAACAGCATGCAAAGCCAGTCCATCTGTCTGTCTGTTTGTGGGGCACACGTACATACAATGTGCCTTAAAATTAGCGCCATATAATCCAAAGACCTCCTGCTTGTGCCTGCCTGCCAGCGTAGCTCTTTTATCGTTGCACCAAAGCCCCATGTAGCGCTAAAAGGTGCTCCTCCAACATACAATAGCTTCCTTCACCCAACCTGTGTGTTGCCTTTCTAGACTCTTTTTGTGTCTGAGTCTTTGTCTTACTACATTCAGTGTGTCTATCTTAACATGATCCATGAAAAAAACGTGAAAATTGCCTGGTGCTTTGTTTCAGCATAAACATACACGCAGAAGTACAGAGAGCAGAAAAGAGATAGATACTGGGCAGTGGAGAAAAGAAAAGAAATAAAAGAAGAAATCAGAAAGAGATGGAATGAAAGTGGGAGACAGGTCAGTGCACAACATTCAAAAACAAAACAGAGGGCGAAAGACAGGACCAGCAACAGGCAACACAGTCCAGCCCACAGTTCCAGTGTTAGCCCTGGCACATTCTTATCTGATATCTGGGTTTATATTCCCCAGACAACTTCACACACTGTTTGTGTAGCCATGTTGGCAGAGGCAGCTCCCCTCACAGAGAGCCACAGTATTTACCTCTCACCTCCTTATCTCAGCAGCAAAACCACCCGAGCATGGAGGAGAGGAGGGGGAGCAGAGGGAGGTTTGGGAGGCAGAGAATGAGAGTCAGTTGAGGAGATGTGAGGAGCATGGCTGAATAAGGGATTTCATAACACCACAAGTGCATGTGTCAACTTGCAGAAATGTGAGCAAAAACTGGTTACGAGTTAAATTTCTAAGTAGTCATGCATCATTCACTAAAAAATAATGCAAGAATCTTCTGTGGAGGCACAGTGTTACTGATAAGCACTTCAAGCTTTTTAAATAATTTTCTTAGATAAAGTGTGCATTAGTAAATTCTAGTCATCTCCTTTGGGGTCAAAACTTTTAATTGGAGACAAATTTTGGGCCTAGTCATACTCTCCAAAAGCAACTGTGCAGCCTTAGAACTGTTAAAAAGAGATCTACAGTTCACATGTCTGAGGGTTTAAAGACTTCGAAGTTTCTTCTGTGACCTAGGAAACAGAAATGTAAAGCTCCGAACCCAATTTCTCTGTTTTCCTTCAAAATGTTTCTCTTTCTGACTATCAAATGCTTTGCGCCTGATGTTGTACAGATCATCTACAATACAGCATTCTGTATGGCTGTAATTCTGTGAGTTAGAGCAGAGGCTGAGTGGACTCGAGATCTGATTACATTAAACTGAAGCCAGAGAGGCTGTGACTGCTGAGAGGACAAACAGGCGTAGACTGATAATATTTAAAGACACAAAAATCCGTTACGAACACAAACAAAGACACACACACACACACACACACACACACACGTAGTTAAATATAGAGTAAATGAGTTCGGTGGACTGGTCGGCGCAGGCAACTTGTGCCTGATGGAAACTATAATGTAATAAAAGAGGACCAGTAGTTCGTGTTGTCAGCATGGGATCAGGTGCATCAGTGACCACCCAAATCACGCACGGCTTGTTTGTGATCTGCATGGATGAGAAATAATCAAGTTTTCTCTGCCTGACCTCTACCAACAGGCTTGCAATGGGATTACTGTTAAAAATAGACGAGACTTAAGTTTGATGGAGCGATTTTGGTGGTGAAGTGGACATGGAATTCAAACACTGATTTTTCACACATCATATAAAAAAAAAGGATCCATCAACAACAAAAGCAGAGCTCGGATCAGGCAAATCTGAGGCCAGACACTGAGTCATAGCAGAGCTCCTAGAAAGCACGACAGCCTGTCAAACACTCTGTCACACTGAGACACTTTGCACGTATACACACCTTTACATGCAGCCCACACAGCCAAACACAGAGGTAGATGGGAGAGGAGTGACTCGACAAAAAGAAAACAAGTTGAAGACTGAATGCAGATTAATGCAGAGAGACCAGACTGAGACACAGTCACACTGACAGTCCTCTGTGTCAGCTTCGCAGCGAGTTAATCTCGCAGCATTTATGGAATATCAATTTCAGACCCGCGTCTCAACACAGCAGCAAAACTGTGTACACTGCGACAGTGATTACATTCCCTAAAACCAAATCAACCCAAATTCTGAAACATGGCCAGAAGCCTTGCTCCATTTACAAACACGCAGCCTCATCAAACGCTGACCTTTCTCGCAAATTGTTTAAACAAGAAGGGAAACTTTGGCCGGCATCACTTTATGTACATACACAGCTGGGTCACACCCAGCTCCCATGACTTTGTATGGAAACACAGCATTCTCTACTTTATATACAGACAGTGTAAACACAACAACAGCGTGTCCTTTAGAGAATGCTGCGAACTCTGCGCTTGAGATCAGCATTATAAGTAGGCCCGCAAGCACAGACGGCTCTTTTAGCTTCATACAAAAACATGTGATCAATCTCAAATATGTGCATGCACTGTAGATTAGCACTGACCCCCAACTCAAACACATACCATGTGCACACACACATTCTGAGCAACCCCGAGGGTAGTTTCCCATAAGTAGCAAAACCCCCCACTGAGCATCATATTGCAATCGTTTTAAGCCCTACTACTCAAACACAACTAGCTAATTATGGCGTCTACATAACTTCACCCCCCCACATACATTTTCCATGCTATGTCTACATCAGTCGTACTCAGCGCTCAGCTACCTGACCCAATTCTTTTTCCATGCTACGTCTCTGTGTGTCCACATGTCCACATCGAATGTATTCATCGCTAAAAAGAGATATTTGCTCAGCTTTCACTCCTTGTCAATCAATTCTCTCTAAGCATTTAAATGAACCAGGGTCTCTGTGGTTTATTTATACTAATTCTTTCTACTCTGCGATTTATGGAAGCCATATTCTAGTGTTATATCTGTTTAAATCACTCTGGATTAGTGCTTCTGCTAAAGCTTGAATATATAAATATAAAAATGTGAAGTAAACCACCTCGCAGATGCAAGCTCTTTCTTTTATGTCTTTTCCCATGTTACTGCAAGATTGCACGGTTCACCTACAATTTCTCAATTGTGTACCAGCAACTGCACAACAGAACCACCACAGTCTTCTGAATAAAGTCTTTTATGGAAATCAATCTTATCAATGATAAAAATCTGGAATGAGAGCATACCTCTGCGTCAGTGTTGGAACTTGGTAATATAGTCGTTGATTCATTCTCGGCATTAGAGCTCCATCCAGATTCTAAGAGCGTGTCTGTGGGACAAGCTGTGTCCCCTGTCTGAGGCCCGTCTTCCTGGGGCCTAATGGCCAGTGCCTGGCCTGTCTCTGTCTGTGTGAATAGGCTCTGTAGCAGGCCAGGCTCGAGTTGGTCCCAGGCCTGGTCTGTGGACATTAGTGGAGGAAAGTCCAGAGCAGAGCCATCAGACTCCCAGTCACTGTCCCCTGTCATAGAGCCCAGGACAAACTCTACCCCGTCCATCCCTGACTGGGTCCCTTCAGAGTATGAGTCCAAGTCCATCTCCTGAGTATCTTCACAGGCTGAAGAGACATCTGAGGGCCCAGGTTGGGGCCGTTCAGGTGCTGCCATGTAAACAAAGCTGTCAGGGGAAAGTAAGGCTCCCTCCTCTTCCGTGTCTTGGCAGCAAGGAGGTTTGGGGACGGGACTTGGGGGAATGGAGTCCTCAAGAGGAGATGGGGGACAGTCAGTGGGGTACTGGGGAGGTGCAGACACAGCCAGGTAAACAAAACTATCTGATATCACAAACGCCTCTGCATCTTTAGTATCCAACCCAGCACCACAAGAATCTGATTTAGACGGGGACTGAGGTAAAGAGGAAGTGGGCGTTGAGTCTGTATGTTGAGAAAGTACGAGAGGAACAGAGTCGGATTTTGGGGTACTAGCTGTCACTGCTGATGTAGTTTCCAGATCTAAATCTTGTCCAGGCATGTCCAGTCCTGAGATTACATCTGAAGTGGCAACAAAAGTCTCTGAAGCAAAGCATGTCCCTTCTGTGTCACAAGTTATTGCCACCACAGGTTTGCTAATCTCTGAGGGGACTGGATCTTCTTGACAGGAAGTTTCAACATCAACATCCTGTGTACATTCACTGTCGATTTCTTTTTCAACTGTGTGCAGAGGCTCAAGGGAGTGATCCATGAGAACTCCCTCGCTACTGTCCAAACTTGGCTCAGATTGGTCATACACATCCCACTCTGTTCCTAACTCATCTTCCTCTTTCAATTCTCCCTCATCCTGCTCAACGTCCTCCTCCACCTCCTCGGCGTAAGGGTTCAGAGGGCTTCGAGATGGAGAGGAGGCTCTCTCTTCACAGTCATCGCTATCACGCTCAGATGATGCCCCACTATCTGGATCTGTTTCAGTCTGCTCTGGTCTCCTCTGTTCACAGTCTGTCTGAGTAATATCACTAATAGCAGTTCTGTCGGGTTGGGACATGTGGACCCCGCTGGAGTCCGACTCAAGTTGTTGGCCAAGAGCAGAGTCTGTTGGGTAACTCATCTCCTCTTCCTCTACTTCTGCCTTTTCCTCGTTATAGTCAACATCACATTCTTCATCAATGAAACCATGCTCCTTTTCACAGTCTTGTGCACGCACCAAGTTGAAGTTCGTAATCTGTTTTATGTGCTCAGAGTGATTTAAATTAGAGTCTGTAGTGATATTTTCTAAGCCTGGTGCAATGCTATCAGGCTCTACAGAGTTAACTTCATCTAGAGGAAGAGTCCCTTCATAATCTACCCAGGCAGTTGTTGTTTCTTCCTCTCTGTCTTCTTCCTCTTCCTCTAAACAAGGAAGTGTGTAGGGATCAAAAGGCTCAGGGTCTACACTCATCTCCACCCCCTCCTCTCCTTCATCCTCTTGACATTGCCTCTCCAGCTCTAGGAAGAGGTCATCTGATTCAGCCCCTGAGCTGGGGCAGGGGGAGACACTGGGAACCCCAGGGCCTCCAAACCCTGTAGGGGGGGTCAATACAGGCCAATGTCCAGAGGAGCCTGTTAAACTCCATCCCTCTGATTCCAGTGTTTCCCTATTCCAAGACTGGTCAATTATCTCCCGATTCTCTAATTTAAGAACTGCCTCCCACTCTCGCTCCTCTCTCTGAGCTCTCTCCTCCTCTGCTTTATCCTTTTCTTTTTTCCACGCATCCTCCTCCTCCTCCTCCTCCTCCT
>CAEMYA010000217.1:78692-118431 GCA_903131615.1 Diplodus sargus
ATATATATACACACACACACACACACACACACACACACACGTCTGCATCATGAACTGGAGCTAAGAAGAAACAGACAAGAGAAGAGTCCGTCTCCCTCTCTCTCATTGACCCAGTAATCCTCTGTGAGATCACGGTTGGGAAGTTTATAAAATAATCTGACTACATCACCTCCCACTCCCATGACCCCTTATCCCATGGCTGCCCTCCACCCACCAGCACACACACACACACACACACACACACACACACACACACACACACACACACACACACACACACACACACACACACACACACACACACACACGCACACACACACACACACACACACAGACACCAACTCCCGAGCCCCCTCGTCTTTCTAAGCATCGGCATGACATCATCCCTCTGGATTGGAAATGGGGTCTGTTGGGGGAGGGGAAGGAGGATGAGGAGAGGGGAGAGGGGTGGCCTGGTCTGTTTTGGAGCCAGACAGACATGTTTAGGTTTGAAATGAGCCGAGCTGGATCGGTTACAGAGAAACAGAGAGCGAGGGAGAGAAAGGTGGAAACAAAGTGGGGCAGGGGGGTGGCTTCAAAGAGTGGACGAAAGAGATTTTCACGTCCTTTACCCCCTCTCTACCTCCTGCAGACTATTAGAACAGGATAAAAGCAATATAAACTACAGTAATAAGAAGATAAAAAATGAAATAGAGTCACTGTGTCTTCCTGTGCATCTGTAAGCCCGCCTCGCCATCCTGCTCTCCGTTACGATTTGCCATCTTTCACCCTGCTGTGACTCTTATTTTTCTGTCCTTTTCTCTATTCTTGCTGCTAACCTCCCTTCGTTGCCCTCCTATAAATACCCCTCTGCCCCCAGATGAAGTGACAGACCATTTCTCCATGCTCTACATACCCCGCAGACAGTAGCTATTATACATTCTGGTGCCCCTGCTATTACTTTTGCACCCAGTCTGCCACCAGTCTGTCTGCACCTCGGCTCGCAGTTCACAGCTTTAATGGAGGAAAATCTTAACGAATAACACGATTTAACACCTACGTTTGGGCTTTTCTTTGCCAAGTCATGCCTTGAAAGGTTTGGGTTTTTTTTAAATTTAATTGATGTTTCTAAAGGATTCATAAAAAATTAAACAGAACAGGCCACATTAAGACAAGCCAGTTCACAAGCAAGAAGACTTTTTGGACACAAGAGTAAAATATTATAAACAAAACAACATAAAATTAAAATCAAAGGTACATTCACATACAATTCTGAATTTAAAGATTCAGTGCAAGTAATCCATTTTGTCCAGTTGCATCCTTACTACATACATATTGCAGGCGGGTCAGTTTTTTATCAACACTAGATAGCCTTTAGATAGCTACTCTGTTTTATTATCAAGGATTTTTATTGCAACCAATTTAGTTAAAATCGCTGTTATTTATTGTGCTGTTTTATGTTGTGTTATGTCCTCAAAAAGAGACTTTTATGTTTTGTGATTTTTCACAGAGTGTTTTAGCTGCTCTGTGGTTTTTTTTGTCAACCTGCCCAAGGACAACAGATGCAAATTAGCAGCTCACTTTCTCTGGTGCAATTACTTTTAATTGTACGCTGTCCCTGTAAAAATAAACAACAAGAATTTAAAAAATATTCTCTTTCTGTTCCTCTAGCTCGTTCAGGCCCGTCAAATTAATACCTCAAATATTGTTCCAAAGATGCTAAAATGCTAATTTTCTTGAATCTGATGCTGAGATTAAAGGGAGAACAGGCTTTGAAAGCTGGTTCTTAATGAGTTTCTGTGGTTAACATGGTTTTCTATATGAAGTTGTTTTTTTCTTTAATCAGGAAAAAGTACACAGTTGTCACTGAGTCATGGATCGTGATGACTAAAGTATTTCTTCCAGCAGATTACTTGCAGTGTTAGTACACCTGTAAACCTACTCACTGATGTGATTCATTGAGCTGCACACTAGACAATAAAAAAACATGCAACAGCCTCAAACTCTTTGTCTGATCTGGCTCTGTTTTTCAAGTGTAGCCTATTTAGCTATTCACAGTGCTCTCTCTGTTTCTCTCTGAACCTCTCCCTCCCTCCCCTCATCCTTCCCTCCTTCTCTCAACACCTCTTTATCTCCCCTCGCCGTTCGTCCTATGCTGCACATTTACTCGGCTTGCTCTCATTAAGAGACCGGTGAGGGGGAAGAAGAGAAGAAAACAAGCAGACACAGAGAGGTTAGTGGGTCGAGAAAAAGATGTGAGGGCAGTGAAGATGTTTCATTAAATATCCAAATTAAGAAAGGTACGACGACAGAGAAAAAAGAAGAGGAATGTAAAAGCACGAACAAAGATGAAGAGAAACAGGAAAAAAATCTTCTTTGATCCTCCCACACATCTTAACAACAGTGGAGCTGTTAACTCTCAAGGGAACCAGCAGGAGTCCTACTACATTTTTTAAATGCATGAAAATTATTAGCGCTTGTATCACATGAATTGTCAATCATTTTCAAAAAACTGAGCATCACAGCAAACGCAGATAGAAAGAACAACAATTAAGTGTGCTGGTTGTGCATGAGGATTCGTGCATATTTCTCCTGAGCTCTCATACACTTGCATAGTTTTCTGAAGTGGACAGGATATTACATCATGGCAAGGAAATGTGCTCTTTAATGATAGTAGTCAGACTGAAAGAGCTTTCTGTACCCATAAAACGAGCAGCGGAGTAACGCAATAAAATACAATGGAGGTGCCAGCAAAGCAAATTCCTGAGGTCAGCTCCTATGCAATTCAAGACAGTTAAGTGGAATTTCTCTTTAAATTCAGAAACAAGCTGCAGTTGTTTTGGTCCTAATGTAAAAATAACACAAGAAGGAGACGATATACTATAATCTATTTATGTGAAGCCTGTTTTCGGGCTCTTTTCTTGCTTCGTTCCTCAGAAGACATTATGACCACACGACTCAGTACACACTGACTTAAAAACAAAAAAAAAAATGAGCCACTGATGTGTTTTTGTCTATTCCCAACCAAGGTAATTGTTGGTTTAAAGCATGACATCATACAAAGGTTTTGACATGCTTTCAATCATAAATTCCTACTCTACCCATGTCGTAGAGCTAAAAGTGCTGCTTCTTATACAAAACCCCTTTTTCAAGAGGACAGAAACATCTACCCACACAACTACACCCTACAACTCACTCGCAATCTACAAATCTCGTGACAGTATCGGCACGGACACTCTTAGATCCCTTTTAAAGGCAGATTTCAAGGGTTTCAACTCTATCTGATCAGAGACCAACGCATAAGATCTCCACGAGCACCATCTTAGTGGGGACTGCATCAACAAACACCATCTTGAACTACAATAACTGTTAAATGCCTGAGGTAAAAGCAACATCAACAACAGAGAGGCAGCACAGAGATTCCCATGCTGTTACAGTATGTGATGTCAACCACAAGAGAAGGGAACGAACGAGACAATATAAAATCAAGACCGATGCCCATCACCACAATGACATGGCTGACAAGTTCAAAACGAGCCTGAATGCCATGAAGTGGGTATACATGTATATGAGAGAGAGAGAGAGAGATCAAAGAGAGAGAGTGTGTGTCTGTGTGGGAAACTATGAGAGAGCATCGTAACTGTCCTATGAAGGAGAAATGCTGTGTGATTCAGCAGCATGTCGGGCATTTCACAGAGATATGTGACTCAAAAAATCTGTCTCTGACTCCTTACACCACCACAGGAGTCACACACACGCACACGCACACACACGCACACACACACACACACACACACACACACACACACACACACACTCGTACCTCATGGTCTCCAGAGGTATGAGCAAGAGCAAAAGATGGATACAGACCTCCTCGGAGGCTCTACAGATATTGAATGTCACTATTCATGACACTGGACACACAGGCGCTGAATGCCCTGAATGTAAGCTAATGTTACGCTGAAAATGTTCTGTTTAACTGTGCAAATTAGTTTCAACGGGGAAAAAATATGTGAGCACAAACAAGTGCAACCTCTTCACCCTGAACTCAGCTAGATTGTCTCATGTTTTTCCCACACAGTCGAGCAGATATCATAACTGCCTCAGCCAATGACAAATACACTGTGTGCTCACACACAAGTATGTACTATAGTACGTGCCAAAAAAAACTCTAAGCCAAACCAAATGGAACAAGAAGAAAGAGGGAATTACGAATATAAGTAACGACTGCAAATCAGATTCTCCGTCCATCCACAACACATTACGCTGCCGCTTTACATAAAGGCTTCAACACACTCATATCCACACACATCACATCCATGTTAGTAACCAGCAAAAAGGCATTCCTACCTTAAACTCCTGCAGCTGCTGTTTGATCATTTCCACCTCAGTGCCGACCAGGCCTTGTGCGTTCAGTCCCTCTTCGGCCTTTCCCAGCAGGCCTTGCAATTCGTCAACCTGCCTGTAGAACTCCTGAACTCTCCCAGCAGCGTCTTCGATCTGGTCCAACCTGGCCTGGCCGCGCTCGCTCAGCTGGAGAACAGGGAACAGAAAAAAAACCGTTGTGACTGGATGAAACCAATTTCACTTTTACTAAACAATGTTGCATCCAAATTACAACCACCGCCATCATCATCATCATCATCTTCTGTCCCCCTCACCTTGCCAGCCTGGCGGTTCAGAGCCTCTGTCTCCCTCCTGAGAGCCAGGAGATCAGGGGAGGAGCCTTCTCGCCGCAGCATGGAGGTGCAGTCTGAAGAGTGACCCTCCAGCTCTGACCTGAGGTCAGTCAAACGTGTCAAAAAGCCCTTTAGGGCGTCAGCCTGAGATGCCAGGGAATCTGCATCGCGTCCGACTGGGCTGAGGGAGTCCAGTTCATCATCGAGGTCGGCAAGGCGTGAGAAGACATCACGAACATGAGACTGGACCTCGCCGACGCCCTGTAGCCGAGACTCCAGGGTGGAGCAGCACTGCTCGATCTGATGTAGAGAGATGGACGGAGGATAAAAGGAACAATAGGTGGTTAGGAGACGTCCAGTGATTTTTATATTTCATCAACAAGTGCACCACAATTCCAGCAGAAACATTTTCTCTCTGATCACTGTAGTACTTCTGGCATGGCAAACCATGTTGTAATTTGCCACCAAATGGCCAATAAAACCAGAAATTTACCATGAATAAAGGACAGTGATGGTATCTGTGTGATACAAACAGATGAAGCAAAACACATACTAATCTTTTAAAGAGGAGCCTGTGTGGAAATGTTTTCCATGTCAAAACTGAACAAATCACTGGAACAGAATAGCATGCAACGAAACCAAAGAATGACGCAACACAACAACAAGTAAAAATAGGCTCCGTCTATGTAGGTGCGAAAAGAGACAGTAGAGGCATTATCTAAGAGTCAGTCTGCATCTCCACCAGCCGAGGAACTCAACGACATCAGATCAATATTTCAAAAAGAGAAACTAAACATCTCTGTATATGACAGTGCAGTGTTCTTTTATATACAGTCAGGGTTCGTCTGATAGCTGCAACCTTAAAAGGAATATTTGGAGGCTGGATTGCAGAAAATAGATGCAATACTGTGGGAGCTGAATTTTCCAAACTCAGGTTTACATTTCAAACCGTGATCAAGTGCTGAATGTCTACAGTGACCATATAAGACTACTACTGTAACTCAAAAAGCCAAACTCTTCTGACAGCTATGGCTGTTCTGCTCTCGCTCAGCTCACTGACACTTGTCTGCTCAGCACCCCCCTCCCCCGCCCGCACCCCGCAACACACACACACACACGTGCACACACACAAATTAGATCTGACACCATCTCACACTGCAACCCTTTGTATAAATAGTTTCCCCCCAGTTGTACAACTTATTTTCCCTCCAGTTAGCATAAATTGTCAAGGTTACATTAATTCATAACTTTTACGACCCCTTTCATCTCTTTCGGCTACCTGCTGGGTCGAGGACTCTGCACTGCTTTAATATGTGGGTCGAGTACGTTTTGGACATTCACTAGCTTTCATTGGCGATGTCTGGGACGAGGAACCTCCCCCACAAAAGTCAGTTATGAAAAAAATGTGAGTACGTTCTTAAGAGCTGACACTAAACCACAAAGAACTATAACCACAACCACCTGAATCTCATCAGTGCACTGAACAGTGTGTTCGAAATTATACTGAACATCCAGTAACTCAAAACATGAACCAGTGTCCTCACATAATGTAATTGTTTGAAGTTTGTTTACTGTCTAGATTTACCCAATAATCACTTTGCTAGCCTGGAGGATCTGGAGCATCTTAAACAAAAGAAAACAACACGTTTCCACTTTATGCTTCTGACTATGACCCTGCCCCTCACCTTCTCAGTAACGTCATCATAGTCTTTCTCTGTTTCTTTGGCCAGCTCCTGAAGTCTCTGTGTGCCCTCAGTGCTGCCTCCTGCTGTCTGTGGTGAGTCCTGTACCAGCCCCTGGGCCAGGTCTCTGAGGTAGACCACCTGAGGCTTCAGGGACCTGAGATTCTCCTGCTGACTTCTCAGTCGCTCCAGGCTCTTCGCACTGCATGCCTGAAAGAAGTAAATATGAATAGTTGTAATAATGATGCAATTACATTAATGCCGTTATTAAGGAATGATGAAAGCGACATGTGGACAATGAACACTAGTCTTGGTACCTGTGGTCCCAAAGCCTCCTGGACTTCAATCTGGTGCTTGGCGGCCTCCAGCCTCCTCTCTGCAGCCTGTCTGCCCTCTTCAAACTCTTTCAGGCGACAAGCCAGCTCCTCCAGCTGCGAGGTGCGGTTATGAAGTCTCTCGCCCAGTTTGTCCACCCTTCGGTTCAGCTGGGCCTTTTCATCTCGTACCTACAAAAATTGTTTACATTACATAGTTTTCTTCTTTTGCTTGGTTTCGGACTTTTAAATCACTAATAATACTTCAGCTGAAAAAAATTAATTCCCCCAGTTAAGCTAAAACGCATAGCAAGCCAACACATAAACAAAACACACGCAGAGCAGAACTCATGGAGTGAAATCAGTAAAACTGTGTACCTCTTCCTCCCCGATGCAGCACTGTTCCAGCAGCTGATCGGCTGCAGTATTGAAAGCCTCGAGGAGAGGTTGTCGTCTTTCGAGGTCCAAAGATAGACCTCGAGCCTTCTGTAAAGCCTCGTCCAGGGATGATGCGTCCAATGACGGCTGAATCTCTCCATCTTTCTGTTCGCACTCTGCTAACCACGGTGTCAGCTCGGTCTTGTGCTGCTGGTAGGTTTCTGCTTTGCTCAGGGTGGTTTTTAGTCTGTTCTCTCGATCGGAGATTCTCTGGTTCAGCCCTTCCCAGTCCTGCCTCAAGGAGGCCAGGCGGGACTGCAGTGCTGACCGTTCATCTCCACCTGCAGGCAGAGTGGCTAGCAGTGACGCTCCCTCAGCTTGAATGAGCTCGTAGGAGCCTCGTTGACTTGCGATCCCTCGCTGGAGATCACTCGTCTGTGCCAGCAGGGAGCGGATGGCCTCGGACTGACAGGGCAGAGCGTCCGTGGATGATTCTTTGGGATCTGCCTGCTTGTCCAGCCAGGAGCGCAACTCCTCAAACATCTGCTGGAACTGCTGAGTGGATGACAGGGCGGTCTGGAGCTGAGACAGACCGTCAGCTAGAGGAAGAAAAACAGAGAAAAGGGAAACATAAACACTTCAAAACAATTTCAAACACAAAAGGACAAATAGGACTTTTTGTTTCATTTATTTCAGTGGATTTGTTAGTAGGATTTTCTTATCATCTAAACAGTATTCCCATTATGGCTCAAGAGGGATTACGTTTGAAAGAAACTGTTTATTGAACACTTATCTTTGTAGAGAAAATCACTACAAACAAATAAACTGTGATAAAGACACCAGAACAGTTACTATAGAGAACACTGGGTTGTATCAAACCCATTAAGAACAGTTACTATATAAACCACAGAAACTCCACAAACCCGCGCGCTCCTCTAAACTCTTCAGTGGTCCGCTGACACTCTCCAGTCGTTTACTAAGCTCTTCCTTCAGGTAGGGTTCAGCCACAATGGCGCTGAGCTCCTGGCAGAGCCTCTCAGCCTCGGCCAGCTCAGTCCGCCGTCTCTCCAGCTCTGATCTGATCTCTCCGGTTTCTTGCAGGCGACGTTTCAGTGCCTCGGGCTGGGCGCTCAGTGAAGCCTGGGCATCCAACCTCTCACCGAGAGCAGAGGCACTGGAGGAGAGCTCTCTGAGCAAAGCCTGGTGGGAGACAAGGCGGGTTAGAGAATCATACCGTCATGCTGACAATAAAACTATATTATTTAACCATGACTAATAAGTCATACCTGGTAGCGTTCGCTGGTTCCTTGGGCCTGGTCGATGTGGTTTGATCTCTGACTCAGTCGGCTTGTTAGGTCCTCCCACTGCTGGGAGATGGAGCCCAGTTCAGAACGCACCTCCTCTAGGTCCTTAGGGTCCTGAGCAGAGTCACCAGTCTGGGAGAGGATTCCCTCTGCAGACTGGGTCAGCTGGTCAAACTGCGGCCGTCTGGTCTCAAACTCACGCAGCATAAACTGTGAGACAGAGGAGAGAGCACATTATTCAGTGATGGGAGCCAGTTTTGTGTTTAAAACAAAGGGAAACCTGAAGATCCAGGAAAAATTCAGTGACATTTTGACATTCTGACCTTATAAAAAACAGATGCATATCTTACATATTGCTTTGTGATTTCAATACTACCACGTGTGACCAAGTATGCCAAACCTAAAAATGTTTTCTTATCTTCAGCTTGCTTCATCTTTATTGACTGCAGCGGATTTAAGTCTCAAAACAAGAGACAACCAATTCAATAAATATTTATAGTTCATTCAGATCATAAAATCATTGCTACACATTAGTCATTTTCATCATCGTCGTTTTCTTTGATGCATTTCTTCTCATGCTGGATCTTCTGCATCTATGACCACAGTGTGTGTGTCCGTGTGTATTGATAACTGCCGGCCTTTTGGCAGTATCTCTGTGATTCTTCTATCACATACCTGTACTTGTTGTTTCTGTGTGTTGAGCATGTTTGGGTCGATGCTCAGCGGTCCCAGCACGCTCATCATCAGTTCCTTCTCCCTCAGCCACGGGCCCAACTGACTGGCTGCTGAGGCGAAGCTGCCCAGCCTATCAGCACAAGTCTCCAGTTCGGTCTGCCTTTGGGCTGCAGCCTGATTGGCTGTCTGCCAGCGGGAGTCTGGGGAAATGGCGAATCAAGAAAGGAGTGCAATAAACTTATACCATATGCACAATTTTGATGAATGTGTATATATATTTTACTGTAGCATATTTATTGTTTCATATTTTCTGTCCATTTTAATGCTTGAATTAATGGGACATTTCAATCAAACAGTGACGGTGACGAAACCTCCCGAAGCCTCTTGATTTAAACCTGATTCAAAGTGAATAACACTGATAAAACAATACGTGAGTTTTTCTTCCTCTGTCCCTCCTCCTACTTCTTCTGTCTCTTTCTTCCTCTCTGACTCATGTTCTAGGCATCCAGCAGAGTGTGAGAGTGTGTGTGTGTCTGTGTGTGTGTGTGTGTGTGTGTGTGTGTGTGTGTGTGTGTCTGCGGCCACACGGCTTTGAAAAGGCATTATAAAATATGAAATATAAAGGCCCCCTTCTTGGATTTCACCTTATATATTTCTGTCTCGGTTACCTCACAGAAGGCCCTGGTAAAAATATCGAGTATGCGAGCGCTGAGCGAACAAATAGCTTTGACAGGAACACTTCCCACTCTCTCCCTAGATAATATTGATCTCAATTCCTCACAACCTTTTAGAAAAATTATTACAAATTCTAAGGCACTGTGCCACTTTCTTTTAAACTGTTTTCAAAAAAACGCACTAGAGTTAAAATGGCTACTCTTTTTCCTTTACTTCCTTGTTTTGAGCCTTGCTTTTATTTTGCAATTACTATTATATATTTCCATCATTTCTTTAACAAACTCTTGCCAATTTGAACAAATTTACAGACAAGCCCTGAAAATATGGAAATGTAGTGTACGTTGTTGTACCAGTTATTTTTACATAAATCTAAATTCTGAAGTCACAAAATATCAGATTGTGATCTTCAAACAGAAGAAGATGCTCTCACTCGGACCTTACATGGAAGTCTTAGCCCTCCCTCTAATATTGTTTCCATCACCCTCAGATATCTACCGGTCTGATTCTCTCTCCGATGTCCAATTAGGTTTGAGCCCTTTTGTATGGTTTATATATATTTCTTCTACCTGTTCATGTCCAGCTAATGTTGACAAGGTTCTAGTTCTCTTTTTCTTTCATATTCATGAAAAAGCCCAACAGACATGAGGTAACATAAACTCACTGACAGTCCTAACAGATCACATTCCTCTAAATGGAAAGAATTCTTTCCCTGTTTCACTAACTTGCTTCTCCTTTATGTCACCTCCACATGACTCCCTCATGTTCTCCCGACACAGGTTCTTTGTAAACTGTGCTATAAGCACTGTACAGTATTTCTATGACTGCAACAGTAGAGTATATCCAGCAGCTGTTGTCTCCTGGCCATGTCTTCAGTAACATTTAGTTTCACCCATCCTTCTACTTAAGTTTTTGCCTTTGGGCATCTGCATTTTATCGGTCAGAGCTCTGAGCTCTCAGTTTCTGTAAAATGGCTGTCACATCATCCCGCCATATGTCCTCATGTCTTTCTTGTCATTTGCAGCACATACCTATCTCTTGAAGCTGCTGTTTCCAGTTGTCTGCCTCAGGAGAATCAGGATTGTCAGCAATCAGCTTCCTCAGTGTGCTCTTCAGCTCATCAACCTTCCCAGAGTGTTCAGTCAGCTCTGAAAGCAGGGCCTAAAGAAGGAGAGGAAGAGGACAAACTTGAAACCCCTGTAGCTATGCAGCAGGATAATGATACACTTTTAATTAGATAAAGAAAAGATAAGAGTTCTGAGGTTTAAATTTATCACATATATAAGCAATTGAGACAATCTTTGTGTTGATTTGGGCACTATGCTACTGTTTTGGGATAAGCTTCACAAAACATACATAATAAAGAGACCCAATCCTTTACCTTGTTCTCCTGGGCCTGGGCGCGTACCACCTCAGGTCTGGAGGGAGAAGCGGTCTGTCCTTGTTTCAAGCTGTGCTCTCTGTCTGTCAGCCAGCTCTTGAGCTCCTCAGTGCCCTGTCTGGCTTTCTGCCTCAGCTCTAGCGAGGCCTGCTGGCGACCAAGACGCTCTTTCAACTCCCCGCCCAGCGCCTCGTATCGACCGTTTACATCAGACACGGCTACCTGGAGCTCTGTCAGGTCTGAGAACACAATGAAAGAAAGGAGACAATTGCTTAGCCTATAATAAAATGGAGGTTAGCAGCAGGGCAGATACAGAAAAAAAAACAGGTAAATCTTGGTAGAATTACGTCAACGGATCTAATACTAACAAGTAAAGTAGGCTAATAAGAACTACAGGCATACAGTGCAGGCAGACCAAGGTAGCTAAAATAAATGATGGATGCTGTGGTAGATGTTTAATTTGAGCAAATTTGCCACTGACACATGTTCGCATGAACACAAAGCGACAGGAGACAGGACAGCACAGTACACAGGACAGGGGACAGTGCAGTAATCTCTCAAAGTGACCATTATAAGGAAATCGTAAACGGCTGTTATAATATTTCTTAGAATCCTACTTTCAGGAGGCAACAAAAAAGCAGAAGGGAGAGAAGAAAGACAGAGCTGGAGGGAGAGCTCACCTTTACAGGTGTGAATGCCATTGACACTGCTGGGACCAGCTGAGCCATTGATTTGAGGAGCACCTGGGAGAAAGACACACACCTGACTGAGACATTGCCACTAAAACACACACACCCACGCCGGCATAATCACACACAAAACAGGACAAGCAATGTTCAAATCTTTCAGCATAATGTGGACACATTTAAAGTTCCGACACAAGCGCCAAAAAGCATCAAGACATCCTGCAATCCACAAATACTTCATAGCACACAGAGCTCAGCAGGAGAACTGAGGACGCTGCACAAAAGCCATGAAAACAGATGACAGAGGAGAGAAAAGACATGGAGGATACCCATAGTCTTTATATAACACAGAAATTGAATGGAATTGAATTGAGTGTTCTCTTTGGTGAATTTTGTTATAAGCACCTCTGTACAGTTTGAAATATGCAGCTTAACTGAACCAAAACAAATTACCTGAACAGAACATGCAAATTTATTTCATTCTTTCGGGCCATTCTGTCTTGCATCCTTTTTCTTTTCAGTTCTGTATTTCTCTCAGGTCAAATTATTTTATAAACACTTTGGTGATTTTCCTCCCATCTATATCATCTGTAAATCACAACTAAGTCATGCCTGCAAATATGCACTTATGAGGAGAATCAGAGGGAAGGGTCGAAGCCTTCTTATGTGTGAGTGGATGTCTTTCCATCCCTGTTCTTACCAGTTTTGGCCTGAGGAGCGGTGATGTCGATGATGAGGGACTCCAGCTCTGATCCCGTCTTGTTCAGATCCTGAACCCTTGATCGCTGTGACTCCCAGTCGTTCATCAAGTCCTGAAGGGATAATTCATTTTACTGAGTCACTGAGCTTTAAGAACACACAATAAAGTACCTGGATAAAAACAGCGTGTTCACTAAATGTTTTTCTTTTGTTTAAGTTAAGCCAGAGGATGCAGGGTTTGGATACACACACACACCTTGAGCTGCTGCACTCTTCGCTGCAGGGCCTCTGTGGTGAGGTTGGCCTCTTTGGACGGCAGCTGCTCCTGTGCTGTCTGAAGCCACCTGAGGAGGGAGCCAGAGAGGCCGCGGAACTGCAGCAGCTGCTGCTCGCATGCCTGGATGGCAGCAAACCTGTGAAGAAAACAGAGGACAGGAGAGGAAGGGGATGGTTTGAAGAAACAGCAAGAGAAGTAAGGAAGAAGGAGGGACGCAGAGATGGAGAGGATGAGGAAGAGTGGCATAAGGAAAAACAACAACATGAAAACGAGGAGAGGAAGAAGAGGAAGGGGACATGAGGACAGAGAAGAGCAGAAAAAAATGTAACTTCAATCAAAGTAAAACCATCATATGCTCTTTCTTGAGCTGATTTTACATCTATAAAATAATGAAAAAAAACAATACACGAGCACCATTGAGAGGGATTATTCAAGGTCCACACTGGGCAGCATTAACACAGCCCTGACCTTCTTGTCTTTGTATGCGATTTGTCTCGAGCTATGGCTGAAAAGTGCGGACTGCCCGCAGACAAAACAGCTCTGAGAAGTCGTCTGGCATTGAGCGGTATCATTATCATGCTGCTATTTTCTCCCCCTCGGGGATCGAGGCTGGGAGTCATCCGAGTAGGCCGTTTATAGGACGGACAATGAGCCGTGTCCACTCTGCTTATATTAGCACCCAGGCCTACTCACCAGCTCTCACCGGCCACACAGGCACAGTGCACACATACAGCTGACACACACAAACACACTGCACAGTACTTGGAAACCGACTGCTGTGAAACACCTTACAACACAGTAAATAATCCCAGATGTCATGCATAGTATGTTCTACTCACACTCATGTTTTAGTTTGTACATAATTAATTTACTAATGACTTTATTTATCTCTTCGCATCTGATCAAGACACCTTCAAAGCAAAAGACTATATTGGTTGTTTTTATGTGACTGGCTCACCAAACTCAAGTAAAATGGTATTTATAAATTCCCAGCCCCCTCTGACAGGCTTCAAGTGTGGCTGCTCACTGATACGACGTCAGACGGGGTAGGCATAGCAACTGGTGCCCCATGAAGGCTACAAATTTAGAAAACAAATTTTGGAAATGCCAGTGGCACAGTCTGTTCTGCAGAGCAAGTCACATGATTCTTTTATAAGTAGTTGTATCATATCTAATCAAATCTTTTTTCAGTTGCACTCTCTCTAAAGGTTATCTGGTACGTTGTCAGTCAAACTGGAATTGACCCTCCTCATATTTGAGCATCAGGAACTACACAGGTCAAGGATTGATAGACTCCTGAAAGCTTTGTATTTGCTGCCCCCTTGTGTAATTTATAGGAAACTACACACTTGACAAAACAGATTAACAAAAAAGAACGAACATGTGTTGCCTGTAAGATTTCTACCTTTCGTTGACACTGGCTTCCAGCTGGGTGAACTCATCAGAAACCCCTTTGACATTATCCAGTAAGCTTTGAGTGTTGCTGAAAGCTTTTGATTGGCTGAGCTCTGTGCCGATGTTGCAGAAGGATTTCAGCTGGCTGGCTTCCTGCTCCAGTTCGGACTTGACCTCCTGAGAATAGACACAGAGGCCACAAGTGTTGAATAAACTAATCCACTGATTCCCTTAGAGGCATTAAGAAGTTTTAAAAACTTGAAACCATATAATTCAATGATGGTTAGGAAAATGTGACCCCTCTAATGACCTCAATGGTCTGCCTGTAGTCATCCACGCTGCGGTCTGGCTGGCCCGCCGGGCTCAGAGCCTTCACTCGGCTCTGTGTGAAGACCTGGAGGTCGGTCCCCAACCGCTCGTAGCTCTCCAGTCTGGGTAACAGCCCTTTGAGCTCAGCCTCCCGGTCCACCTGGCTAGCCTGCGCTGCAGCATAGCGCTGAGTAAGTTCGTCTAAAGGACCCTGAAGGCCAGAGGCTGTGGAGGCATCGGCGCTCTGAAGGAGTTTGGAAACAGAGTCTCGTGTTGCTTCCACGCTGCCCTGCCTGGACAGCAGCTCCTGCCGAAGTTTCTGGAGAAGGGAGAGAAGAAGTCTGGTTTTAAAAATTGAGACTTTAAACAAAATCTTCATCAATATATTGATTCATACAATCAAAGAGTTGTAATCAGTGAATGCACTGATGAAACCTGCTGTGCTGCATTATTGATCATATGCACATGTTTTCTTTTGTGTTCTTTTAATTGGAAAATCTGTATTATACTTAAAAATCGTTTTATGTTTCATTAACATAGACTCACTGACTGGTTGCTGTGTTTGGAAATTTTTTTAGGAAATAATTTCTTGATAATAATAGAGTTTCCTCAGTCTATTTATACCTGGTTCTGGGTCAGGGCATCTTGAACAGCCTGTGCGGTGGGCTCGACTGGTCCAGGATTGAGAACCAGTTTGTCCAGCCAGCTTAGCAGACCCTTCAGGCCCTCCTGGACACTGACAGACTGGGCCACTGCTGTCTGCAGTTGCTCTGCCCGCTCTGATACAGAGGTAGAGAGGGAGCCAAACCTCTTCTCTAAACCATCTGAAAGGAAGGAGGTGGCAAAATAAAAACGTGAGCTTTTTAAATTCACTCATGTCATTCTTACACAAATGTGTTTACATATAAATAATGAAAACAGTGTAATCTGATGTTTATTTGTCTGAGTTCATGTTTCGACAATAAAAATGATTACATTTACCTGCAGCACAAAGGATATCAACAGCTTTGAGGGAAGGCGATTCGTCTGTGCTGACCAGATCTCTTCCTGCTCTCTTCACCTTCTCAAGCTGCACTGAACGCTCCGCCAGCTCATCCTGCAGCATCTGATGAGAGGAAACACTTGTCATCAAAATTAAATCCTTTCATGAGCTGAAAATTTAAAACCAAATGTCCCACATACTTTCCGATTTACTATTTCACTTTTTCCAGACATTTCTTGACTCAATTTAAACTTTTTGGAGAGTGCTCAACATGATGTAGCGGCTGGGACAGATGACTTTCAACTGGCTGAGGTCATGAACTAAATGTTTCCATACTCTGAAAATCTGTCTTCTCACTTTGTGTTAATGTTTGTAATGTGTGCTTCACCTGTACTTGTCGTAGTGTGTTCTGCAGGTTTTGAGGGTCCGTCTCTCCACTGGGCTTGGCTATGCTTTGGTTCTGTTCCTGAGTGCTGAGCCATGAGTGGAGGGAGACGACCTCATCCTGGTACTGCTGGTACCTCTCCAGCAGGCCGGACAAACGGCCGCCCAACTCTGTTGACTGCACACACAGTCCATTTCAAAGTGTGAGGAATTAATTATCTGAGCAGAATTTAAAACAATTTCTAGAATGAACTCTGGTAGTATCCCTCACCTTAGTGTGTAGGTTTGTGTATCTGTGGTTAGCATCCTGCAGCTTGTCAGTTACTAACTCCTTGGTGCTGTCCATTGCTGGATCTGAACCACCAGCTTGCTCCAAAGCTGCCTGGATAGAGTCAAGAACCTTCTGACCAGATATGGAAACAAAGCGCAGGTCTGCCTTGTGGCAAATTACGTCTTCGGCGAGCTGAAAATACAGACAGATTGACAGGTCAGCAGGGGGCAATTTTGTGCAGATATGTTCAATATGTCTATCGGGAAAATCATGTTTTTAATGAAAGTGTTCATGGAAAGCGTCACTGTCTAGTTTAAATATCTGGAATTGCTGGAAAAATGTGTGAGAGGAGGATATGAAACACTGCAAATGTGGTATCAAGGGACCCTTCACAAGAAAATTATCCCACAATGCTTCAGTGGAGTTTCTCAGTGGCTCCCAGATGAGAATGTGAGAGTGTAAAATCAGGGCATGTCAGTTCATAGGAATGGATGGAAACCGAGCGTGGAAACTCAGTCTTCCATGGATAATTAAAGATCAAAAAGCAGAGTTGGGCAGTATGTGTTTTTACTCAGCTACACTGGGCTCAAAAGCAGGACTTTACTTCACTTCAAAGCACCTGAAACTAAGCTCAGCCAATATAATCCAAATGCAGAGCCACAGTGCCAGCATTTCCTGCAAGTATCACAGATACCATATGTCTGACTTTAGCGCCATCTTGTGGAGAATCTGCAGCATGTTAAATTTAGTTTGTGCTTGAGTAACTTGGGTGTTGGAGCTTCACACGAACCAATAACAATGCATAGAGACATTTAAATTGTATTATTAAGGTGTGTTATGGTTACCTTCCTGTGCTCCTCCAGCCTGCCCTTCAGACCTTGTGCATCAGTTTCTCCTTCCCCAAGTGAACGGAGCTCCTGCTCACTTTGTTCCAGCCAGGTACCTAACCCTCCATGTTCTTGGAGGAACTTTGCCAGCTCATCCTTCAGAGCTTCAGACTTCCTCAGACGGTCCTTAAATAAATAAATAAATAAATAAATAAATAAAGCAGAGAGCAGAGCAGTATGTAAATTATAAAAATACCAACAATCATTCCCCATCAGCAAAATGTAAAAACCTCTCTGCACATTGTCCTTAGCTTTGGATAATTTCATCTCATAAAATCAATCATTGAAAGTGTCAGTAGAACACTATTAAATTCAAGGAGGTAAAACATCCACATATCACATATCAGGACATATGATGTAGTTCAGATGCATACACGTCAGTATTCATTTTCAGTACCTGGCAGCTCTGAAGCCTGTCCTGGTGCTGGGCCTGCAGCTGATCCAGGGCAGCCCGGAGACGCTGCTTCTCCTCAGGAGGAACAGTGGAGTCAGGTTGTTCCAGAAGGGAGCGAGTTGACTGTGTGATCTGAAGTAGCTGAGCCTGTTGAGACTGGAGCTGCTGAAGCTCGGCCTGGAAGAGAGGTCAAAGTTTGCAGGTTTTAACTTGGTAAATTTGTAAGATGTTTAAGACATTGCTACACATAGATGAGAGATTCTAACCTGCAGCATCTCTGTGTGTGACATCACAGCGCCTCCTGGCTGTGAGAATGGTACGTCTACAACATCTTTGGTCACTCCAGATCCAACTCCTTTCCCGCCTGGTTGGCTCAGGGAAGACAACTCATTCAGCAAAGAGTCTATCTGGCCTTGGGTCTCCTGGAGCTCCTCCTCAGCCTTTGCCTGCAGGATAGTAGAGGAAAGAGTGAGAATGAAGATGGCTACAAAGCTACAAGTAAACGGTATTAAAATTATTACTATTAACACTCATATCTATAACCACCGTCATCCTCTTACCCTTTGTGTGTTCTGCTGTACAGTGGTGTTGATGGCTGAGTTCACCTCTGTCAGTGACGTGTTTACAGAATCTGTCAGGGCACTGTATTGCTCCTTCATTGTTGCTAGCGCCTCCTCGAGTTTCTTCCTCTCCTCTGGACTCAGACTTTCTCCTCGCTCAGCCAAGAGCTCCTCCACAGAGCGGATAGCCTCGGCTATGCCGTCCCGTTTGGTCTTCAGGTCCTTCTCTACTTCCTGGAGAGCAAGGCAAAACAGGTTTGACATGGTCAAAGACGTAAACATGTTCACCCAGCAAATACAATCTAAAGCATCAAATAAATTAAATGACAGTATTACAGTGAATTTATACATGCATGGACAAAATACTAATTTCAGTGTTTCAGGGTGTTGACCTTGAGATTTAAGATTTCACACCTTTAGCTTTTTCTGCTTCTCTTGCAGGACGTTCACATCATCTGACTCTGCTCCTGCTTTCTGACTCGCCAATAAGCCGGCAGCTCCGGCCAGCCACATAGAAAGGCCTTCTAGTTTCTGAGAGCATTCGGCTTTCTGCTGTTGGACCACCTGAGAGAAATGAATGAGGAGAGAAGGAAGAAAAAGACCCAAAAAGACAGAAAATGTGAGGAAACCTGATATTGACATGATTTTGAGAGTAGTCTATTAGTAATAATTAACTGGGTCATGTGACAGCAAGAGACCATTTAAAATCTTTGATCTAACCACCAGTTTTTATACTTCTTAGAAATAAGAGCTTAGTAAATGCATATTTGCCCCTAAACAGAATTTGTGTGTAGTGCACACTTTGCCAAGCTTTGAGCAGATTGTGTCCAGAGTTCACACACACACACACGCACACATAGAGGCAGACAATACAGTCACACATAAACATGTATCTTCACATCAACAGGTTGGTCAAGCAATAACAGACAATACACAGAGAAATCAAACAAATTTGTATGTTTTTTTGCCGTTTTTCCTCTTTCTCCTCTGTACTCAGATGAGACAAGAGGAAAAACAGTAAAGCATTGTAGCCAGCGAGGCTTTTCTGCTATAAAATCTCTAGCCTTTACCGCCGCGACACAAGCGATTTCCTTCAGTGGCAATCTGGAACAGCAAGGCAAACAGGTTAATAAAACACATGTTATAGAGACATGCAGAGTAGCAAACAAAGCTTGTGTAATAAGAGTGAGGGTGGTGATATTGTCCATGTCAAATGGCAAAGCTTTTGCAACAAGAGCAGCAGTGGGTCGCTATCGAGGGATGAAAAAAGAGCTTTGAGATGGAACTACAGGTTAAATCATGGTGAAGGTTAGCTAGTTTCTAGTGTAGTTTGATATGATTTTATAGAATGCGGGTGCTTATCACAACAGTTGTAAGATTTTATGTATGAAAGCATGACAACAGTTTACAGCATGACAAATAAAGCTGTGAAATACAGTATGTGAAAGCTAATTGCATTTCGAATGTATTAGTGAGAGCAGCGTTTCAAACCAATCTGACGCAATCATCTTTTTCCAAACCTCTCTCTCCCTTGCACTCTGCCTCTCTCTGTCCTTCTCCTCTTCTTTCACTCTCTCCCTTCGCTGCCACTCCTCCTCCCTCTCTCTCTGGGCAGAGAGAGCTTCGGCCCAGGCCTGAGCTTGGCCCGATGCTTGGTGGAAAGCCCTCTGGAGTTGCTGGAGCTGCCCCAGAAGCTGCCTGCTCTGCTCAGGGGCCAGATCCTGAGCACGCTCTGAGATGAACACCTGAATGTCAAAGGCTACATTGTTGACCTCATTGGAGCGAGCCATCAATGAGGACTGGAGCTCCTTAAAGGAAAGAGATAGAAAAAGCGTACATGAGAGGAGGAAAGTATTATTCATCTATACGGTACTAAATGGCAAAGATATTCTGACTTGGAGGCAACAAATCCAAATAATTTGTCTTGATCTGTATCTTGATGAGATTTAATAGAACAGTCCATTATTTCATAAGATCTCTCTTAGTACCAGGAAATAATGATGCAAGTTATCAAAACTGGCTATGCATTACTTATACGTTGATGCATTTTTATTCTGTTTGGACAACTTACCTTGCAAAGACTCAGCTGCTGTGTAAGCTGATCATGACTGTCATCTTTCTCTGCCTTTTCCATTTTTTCCATCCCCGCCATTCCTCCGTTCATCCGAGCCTCTGTCTCCCTCAACCAAGATAGCAGACTCTCTACTTGTCCTCCTAGTGACTTCTGCTCAGCTGTTACTGCCTCCTGAGAGAGGTGTCACAGTTATGAAATATGTTCTAGCCTTGTCCTGGTACAGTTAATTCAAACATCTACTTCAAGGAGGACAGAAAATACAAAAATAAGCAAACCTAAAACACAAGAACCTTTCTGATTTTCTACTCCTACTACTACTAGAAGACTACTTATTTTACCTTATATGAGTCTCTATGGTCTTGTAGACTTTGCAGAATACCCATAGAAAGTGCTCTTGCAGCCTCATATCCTCGAGCCAAGCTTCGCCCGTCCTTTTCCAGGGCCAACAAGAGTTGAGGAGGAACATCTTTAGGTTTGGGTTTCAACAGCTGCTCTGCAGCCTCCACTTCCTTGTTGATCGCAGGCTCCAAATCACGCAATTCAAGGTCCAGAGTCTGAGAGACAGATTAGGAAATGAAAACAAACGTTTTCTTGATGCCGTTTGGTAAGAGGCTAATCCTCAAATGTGCTTTTTTTGTCCCACACGGGGAGCTAAATGCTCAACTGAAAGTGCAAAATAAGTTAACCAAAAAAGTTGGCTGGTGGTACATTAATATAACATCACATCTTTATGGGGTAAATATGAATACTCTTTCACCTCAGTCTGTCTGATGATGTCATCCAAGGCGATGAGGCTGCGGCCGACTGACTGCTGTTGCTGCTGTTTGAGTCGGACCTCAATATGTCTTACCATGGAGACCAGGGCAACAATCTGCTGGTCATGCTCCAAGCATTCCTGACGGATCAGTGATGACTGCTGAGTAAGAAAACAATAGAATGACACATACGAACAAACTCCATTACTGATTCTTTGAATGTGTGTGTAATAAATGCAGGAGACACTCTCTTCTAAAGCAATCTTTATGAAATTTCTGAAAAGGAACCTTCTTAAATGATGATCTACTACTTCTTACCTTGCCCATCTTGGGTGTTGTCACTTCTTTTATTACTTCTTGACTGTCTCTTACATCATCCTCTCCCTCTTCCCAGCTCTCAGTGGCTGTATCAGACTCAGGGACTTTAGGTGAATCAGACTCAGTTGAAGCCTCTTCTGCTGATACTGGAGACTCAAGATTTTGCTGTTGGTCTTTCAAAGATTTTGATTCCGCAACAGTGATACTTTTAACTTCAGGTGGTTGGTGCTTTTTCTTCTTTTTGCTTTTCCCTGTCTTTTTACCTGTTTGTAAGCCAGGAACTGTTGATTGAGCTGTAGGTTGGATGTCTGGTTTGCATGTAGTAGTCTCATGAGGAACGTCAAGGAATTCACCTGCAAGTTTGGTTTCTGAAGGTGATTCTTGGGATTCTTCTTTTTCAGTAGATGAGCCGTCTGTCGATAGAACAGAATCGAGAGAACTGGGTTCTTCTGACTGATGTAAATCTAATAGACTCTGTTGACTGGTCTCATCTTCTTTAACATCCTTTTCAGCAGTCTCCACTTCATTTGCCTCCTTACCAACAGTAGGTCTGATGACATCACTGGCTGACTGACCATTACTATATCCGTCCATCCTCTGGTCTTCAGTCGTGGCAGATTTTTTGATCATTTTTGTTGATGTCAACTCAGAATCCGCTTTTTCAGGCGTTGGTAAGGTCTTGATATCAGGCTCAGTTTTGTCTGTCATTTTTTGGCTCTTGTTCTTTTTGTGCTTCCTACTTCGTTTACTTTGCTGAGTTTCTTTAGGCTGTAATGATGGAGTCGCCTCAATATCTTTTTGTATGTCTTCCTTCCCAAATCCCATCTTGTGTTCTCTCTCATCTGAAGAAACCTCCAACAGTTCGGTCTCTCTGTCTTCCTTGACAGAATGTTTCTCAATACCTGTATCTTCTTTGACCCCCATCAGACCCGGTTTGTTTTCTTTGACACTCAGCTCTTCAACCTGGTCTCTTGGTGGACCACTGGGTCTCTTGACAGTATCATCTTTGACATCATGACTCTCCACTCCATCAATCTCAGATGGCAGAATTGGGGTCTTTACATCTTCAACACTTGTGCCTCGACTCTCCTTCTTTGTCACCTCACTGCGCAATGCCTGCAGCTCCTCAGCAGTCTGCTTCTCGCTCACTCCTTTCTCAAAAACCTTTTTAAGAATGCTCTCTTTGGCTTTCAGTATCAAGGCTGCTTTTTCATTGTCTGGTAGATTAGATTTCTTAGGCAATTCTTGCTCTTTATTTTTCTTCACCTCCTGACTGCTGTCTGTTTGTTCTGGTTGCTGAGAGACAGATACCTTCTCTCCAACTTTCACTTTCTGCTGCTCCCTTATCATCTTCTCTTTCTTCACACCCCCTTCTGTATCTTTTAACATTATAGTTTTTACTGCATCTTTCTCTGGCTCAATAGCATCTTCTGTGAATTCCAGAGTGGCTGGACCTGCTTCCTGTCCTTGTTTTACCAAATTATTTTCAGCCTCAATTTTCTTTTCATCCTTAGCTTCACTTTCTCCACTGGGAGGCCCAGTGGAAGCTGCCTGACTACCAATCTGTGATTTCTCATTTTTGTCTTGTGATGCAGGCTCATCTGTGACAACAATAGCTTCAGTCTGCCGTTCAATATGTGCATCAGCTTGATCAATCTGGGATGAATGTTCTATCTCTGGAGAAAGTATTTCACTCTCTGCTTCTTTTCCCTTCCCATTCTTTTTATTCTTCCTCTTCTTCTTGCTTTTACTTTGTGTCACTTTGGAGGTCAATAAATCATCTGACTGCTCAACATCAGTGCTAGATTTGATCTCAACCTTTAAAGGTTTCTCTGTCTCCACTCTTGTACCCCTCTCATCTACATCATCATCTTTCTGTGCTGCCACATCAATCTTTCTAAGAACCTCTTCATTCCACTGTGATAATTCAGTGCTACCTTTTCTTTCTCTGTCATCTCTTGTATCTTTTGCAACAAAACCTTTAAGGTTTTCATCTTCAGACACATGATGAACCACTGATGTGCTTACATTACTGGGTCCATACAACTTTTTCTCCACCCTCACAAGTTCCCCATCTGACTTTAAAATAGTAGCCCTTTTTTCTTCCTGTGAATCTTTGTCAGTATCATATACACGTGCCTGAATGGATTCTGCAACGGAGTCTCTAAGATCTTTCCCCTTTTGTTTTTTATTAGTCTGGCTCTTGCCTGCCTCTTTCTCATCACGCTTCTGTGTAGGAAGAGGCTCTGGTTTATTGATGCCTTCCTGTGGTACTATCTCCTCTATAGTCTTCTGAATTCTTTTCCCCACATTAGTTGCAAACTTAGACAAGAGGTCAAGGGATTGGTCTGGCTCAACTGAAGTCTTTTCTTCCATTGGCACTTCTACCTTGTCCTCTTCTGTAGAAGGGTCATAAAGTGTTGACTGATCTGATACTACTGATGTCAGTGTCTTCCCATCATCCTCTGTAATTTCTGAACCTGTCTTTGAAAGGGTAGATGTTGAAGAATGCTCAGTGTTTACATCTGACAAGTATTCTGGACTGTCTGGGCATGACACTGACATGATAATGGAGGGGCTATATGTATCACTTGATGAGGCAACAGGTGTAGCACTACCTTCATCAACCTCCATCTCCACATTGGCCAATTTCTCCTGAATGTTCGAAGCTATGTCTCTGGAGATCAGGCCCTTTGCAATGGCATCATTGAGACTGGACACTTGCTGTCCAGTGGCAGGAACAACTAAGCCTCCTTTGAGATACTGGTTGGTGGCTATTTCCCTCACCATTTTGTCTCCAACTAAGCCTCTTTTATAGGCCTCCATTAGGGGAAGCCTTTCTCCAGTAGTGATATCAATGATCCCTCCACTGTTGGCCTGGCTTTGGAGCAGTCTCAATGCTGGAACTGGGTCAACTTGCTTTGATGCAACTGCCTCTGGAACTGTCAAATTTTCTCTTGTTTGTACATCATGAACACCTCTGAATGGTTTCACCTCCAAGAAGCGTTTGCCTGTTTCTATATCAATTGTACCCTGGTTTACAAGCTCCGTATACGGCACAATACGTACAGTCTGGGGGTCAAGCACTCCTTGTGTTACAGTAGGAGAAGCCATGGCTTCACTGGCAATATCCTCATCAAGAAGACCCTTAGACACTGCCTCTGTCAATGTCAGCTTACACCCAGATTCAGGGTCTAAAATGGCTCCTGTCGATGCCTGGAAATTGACAGCTTCTGGGTGAGATGAAGGGCTGACTCTTCCTCGGTAGACCCACTCTAGTTCCTCCAGCCCAGGAGCAATGGATCGATCCACTAGTCCTCTATCTACTGCATCTGAAACTGACAGCCTCAGCCCTGAAGCATGATGTACTATGCCACCTTCAGCCACCTGCCTCGCCAACACCTGATAAGCCTCCTTAGACCGAATTAGTCCTTTCTGAATGGCTTGCTCCAGAGGAACTGGAGATTTGGACTCTGGGTCAATAACACCTTCCATCTGTAGCTGTAAACTGGCTTTAGTGAGGGCTGTTGCTGAATCTGTGTCCTTGCCTTTGTATGCCTTCTCTAGCGCCACCAATTCATCTCTTTGATTTTCCTCAATCAGTCCCAGGTTGGCTGCTAGAGTGACAGAAACTTTTTTATCCCTACGCAGATCAACAATCCCCCCAGATGCCACCTGGGCTTCTAGAAGTCGAGCAGCAGTGTTGGGGTCAATCAATCCTGCCTGAGCTGCCTCCCTCACCCCACAGATCTGCCTTTTATCGACATCCACAACCCCTGCAAGGGTTTTATCTGACTTTAGGACACTCCACATTAGGTCTTCATCCAGTAAACCCTCCTGCATAACATCCTCCATGCTGAGTGACTCACCACTGCTGGCATCGACGAAACCCCCAAACAGACCTGCCTGAGCCATTAATTTAACTGCTGTGTGGCCAGGGAGGACACCCTGAGCAACGGCCTCATCTGGTAGCAGCCTTTCGCCTTCATCCGTCATCAGACCGCCTTGTTTAAGCTCCAGGACCAACTTCTGTAATTCGGCATCCTCCACTTCCTTATCAACTGGTGATTCAAGGACATCTATCTGAGGTTCAGCATGCTTGGAGTCTGTCTCTGTTATTTTTCCTGATTCAGTCTGGGAATACTTTATACCTTTCCAATCATCAGATTGTGCTGAATTAACATCTTCATTTGTTTTTGCCACCTTTGGGATGGATTCTTTCAACAACCTAAAATCTCCTTCTGACTTGAGTCGTGCTGTGACTGTTTTTCTTTCTACTGTTATGGTTGTCTCCTGAAGATCAGTGTCTCTGGGTTTGGATTCAGTGGCTACCAACACTTTAGGTTCTTTTGTCAATTCCCCTTCAATATGTTTAGCTGAAGCTGTTAAACTTTCAAGATCAGAGATTTCTTTCTTTTGAGCTTTTACTTTTGCATCTTTACTAATGCCAATTTTGTTTTTAGCTCCAAATGCTAAATCACTCTCTACAGTTACTGAGGGTTTGTGTGGCATGTTGTTATCATTTTCTCCATCAGATCTTTCTTTTTGACTGCTTGTACCATTCATCTCAAATTCTTTACTCAGTGTGACTTCATTGGAACTTTCTTCTTCAACCTCATGGTGTTTCTCACTCAATGTTTTATCTTTCAAACTAAACTGTCTCACCATTTGTAACTTTCCCTGCTCATCTCTGGTCAAACTGCTTTGAGGCTCAACTGGACTTTCACACACTGAATCTCTAGCAACCAGATCAATAGCTTTGACCAACTCCACTAACTCAGAGTCTAGCAGCACCAATCGTTCTCCAGAATGAGCATCCACATAGCTGTGAGTCATGAGGTGAAAGAGCAGCTTGTGTTTTGCTTGTTCTTCAGGATCCATTCCCTGTGTTGGTGCAGAATCCCAGACAGGGCCTTCAGTGGATGATGAAGGTGAAGGAGAGGATGGAGGTGGAGTGGAACTAGTGGAACCCCAGCTCGAGCGGTTAAGAGATGGAGTGCCTGACTGGTTCATGCTGACAAGAACATCAGGGATGTGAATGTCTTTGAGAGAACTGATGACACTGGGCTCAAGGGCCTCTTCAGCAGCCTGGTTTAAAGGCAGCACCTGGAGGGTTTCAGGGTCGTAAAGAGCGCCAATGGCATGTCGCTGCCTTAGGATGTTCCTTGATAGCTCTCCTGAGATCACTCCTTGTTGAAGAGCCTCAACAATTGGCAGGAGTTCTCCAGATTCAGGCCAGAGCATTCCCATGAATGCCCAAAGAGACTCAAGGACCAAGACAGCCAAACGAGAGGAGAGAAGATCCCTGCGGATACTCTCTTCCAAATCCAAGCGTTCTCCACTGAAAGGATCTAGAATCCCCCCATTTTGCAGCTGTCGTGCTAACATGGCACAGGCTAGATCTTGGTCCAAAAGCCCATGACGAACAGCCTCCTCAATGGTCAGCCTGTGGCCAGAACGTGGGTCAGCAATACCACCGCCAAAGAGCTGAGCTTCAAGAAGTCGTACAGTGACTTTACGATCAATAAGGCCTTCCTGGACTGCACGGAAGATACCAACTTTTCTTCCTGACCGGAGGCAGACAGTTCCTCCAGGTTGCTGCTTGACAGGAAAGAGGAGGAGACCTGAGTCATTGTCATGAACACAGCGCTGTTGTAGCTCATATAGATTTAATTTTTCAGCTGTGTTTGGATCGATCAACTCTCTACGCTGAAGCCTTGACTGGAGTTTGTTGAGCACTCTTGGAGTCAAAAGTCTTTTGTCTTCTGCTTGCTCCAAACTCATAATTTGTCCTGCTGAGTCTCTCAGGCCTCCAGTGTTCATCTGAAGTTCTAGAATCCGAAGTCCCACTTCCTCTCTGATGAGGCCGACTTCCATGGCTGTAGCTACTGGTAACATATTTTGTTGTTGGTCATCTGTAGACTTAGCATTTTCCACCAAAACCAAGGCACTCTCTAACTCAGAAAGGTACTGTCTGGTATGGGTGTCAATAAAGCCTTGAGCCAGACTTTGTTCCAGTGAAAGATTGTGAGGGGAATCAGGCTGGAGGAGCCCACCCATTATGAGCTGGGCCTCCAGGAGTACATGGCAGGTGTCCTGGTCAATGAGACCACGTTTGGCTGCTTGGAATACTGGAAATGTTTCCACTGTTCCCAGGTCGATTACTCCAGCAATGGCAATTTGTTTCTAAAAAAAAGAGGAAAACATAATTCATTCAGTTCATATTTAATCTGGTACAATGACAGATCAACATGGTATGGCTCTTTTATCTGGTAAATGTAATCTCATCCCACTATGGTATCATTTAACATTACACTATCATTGTTTTATGTCCAGAATCAAATGGGAGAATAAGAAAAAGAAGAATACCCACAACCAGAAACAACAAAAAACCAAAACAAAGCAGATGTATGTAAGAAAAACTAAAAATAAATATTATATACAGATATAACTACTTTTTATTGGCAGGTTAGTTGTTTGTACGTTTCTTTCCCATATTTTAATTTGTCTTTTCAAAAGCGCTTTGATACTTACCACAGCTACTCTAAAACAGGCACTAAGCATGCAACAAAGCAGCTAGTAATTAAAAAACAAAACAAATGCAGAAAGAGCTTACCTCTTTGCTTACCTTTATCTAAATAAAGGTACCTTTATCTAAATAAAGGTAAGCAAAAACACTCAAGAGATTGCAGAAGTATTTTGAAGAAGAGTAAGATCAAATGTTTGGTGAGAAAAAACTTACAAGGCAACAGTAAGAGAGAAAGCGAGCGCTACTTACCGTACTGGCTTGTCCCATAGCACACACAATAATGTGCCATCTTACGGATCGACAGAGCGAGGCGCGACAGGTGAGAAGCTGGTTGTTAGCATTCTGCATGCCACTTCATTCTGACTCCTAAACACTGACACTAAATCCAACTGATGACTCTAAACTTAAGTTTTTTCACAGTACACACCATTTAAAGGTGTGTTCCCACTTTGCCTAACTGAACAATAAACTCAACAAACTGCTTTGTTTTCCATCTCTCATTCTGATCCATGGCTCAGAGCTCAGATGTCCACAATTCTCCTTTTGGCAGCTGTTAGTGGTTTTCAAGCAAAATGCTGGTTTAAAGTTTCACACATTAATAATATGCATTAGAACAGACAACATTTCTCATACATACACGCGCGCACACACACACACACACACACACACTCTTGTGATCTGGACACAACATGCTCAAATGGTGAGGTGTTTTTTTGCATAGCTGGCCTTTGGTGCACTTTAGACCCAAAACCAAAGTGACTTTTTAAAAACCTTCTATTCTTTAGTGAGTTTTTTAAGTTAGTCGCATAAAAGTCCCCTGGAAAGAAATATGACATTCACATAGGAATCAATAAGGTGCAGCTGTCACAATATAAAAATCATCAAGGACCTGAAATTCTCACACGCATTCAATCCATTTTTGACCGATGTACCATACTGTGTATGCCAGGACAGGGACAATTTCATGACCAAGTGAGAATTGACTGTGAATATGAAGTCTCATTGGTCACCTGTACAGATATAAATGGACTAAACTTAAATACTGAAATGTAATGTGTTGACTTTATGCAGTAACATTTTTTACCACCACAAAAAGAAAAGTAACATGACACTATTTTTTTAGCTACAGGGATGGCAATAAAACGTAAAGGTGCATCTATTTCAAAAAATGATTATTTCTAATGATGGATCTACGGAAAGCAGAGCTCTACAGCTTCTACCTGACTGCTAGCATGACTTGGGCAGCACTGCTCTAGTGCGGCACCACTAAGGCCATGTATTAATCATGTTAGCAGTTCAGCAGATGTGTTTTCTGATGATAATGACAATGATGATGAAGATGACAAAAACTAGGGTGGAAATTAATGACATGACTGCAGGCTTTTAGGAGAACAATGTGAGAGTGGAACACTCCATGCTAAGGCCCAATTCAGACAGTGTCATCTAGTTAATTTTTCTTGCCCTGCTGTGCCCACATTTCCAGTGTAAGTGTTAAAAAAAAGTGGACTGCAGAAGTGTTTTAAGGCAAAGATTACTGCATTTTCTAGGTTGTCAAATTAGTCTTCTATTTGAAACTCCTTCTTAATAATACAGAAGTAGGTCAAACAGAAGTGCCAAAAATAGAAAATGTCATTTTTAGATCAACTGAACACACGTCTGAAAAGGGTCTGTGATGTTTGTTAAACCAAACCAAGTCAATGAGTCGTCAGTAGTGGTGATGTTTGTCAAAAATGCACACTCCGTGAACACACAACATGCTGAACAACACACACACTCTTGCTGCTCCACACGCTTGACCTCACGCTTAGCTTGCAAGCGTATTCAGACTCAAAGCAACATTTTATAAAAGTACCTTAACAGTGACAGCTTGTCAAGCTTGCAAAAGCCGTAAATACATTTTTTGCTAAAAATCTGCAGTACCGCCTCTGTATCTCGGCACATCCCTCCGACCAATATACCTTTCTTTCCTCCTCTTTGGCCAGTTGCTGCTCCAGCTGCTGCAGCTGCTGGGTGGAGCTATCACACAGCTGGTTGTAGGTGGCTGTCAGCTCGTCCAGCTGGGCCTCTACATTAGCACGCTCTTCTAGGGACAATCTGGAGAGGACACAGGGGACAAGGTTAGAGCAGAATAGTTTTGTGTGTTTAATGTGTATCTAAGTGTGTGATGCTGATGTGTATATTTCCCACTGTGGCTTCTGTTATAGATGTCATTAATATTTCAATGGATTTAAGTTGGAGATCTTTTCAGACCACCCAAAAATAATCTCACATCTGGTACAATTGTTAAACAAGCTGAAAAATACAAGTATATTACTGTTGACCTCTGCGTTTGAAACATTCCCTAATATTCCCCATGTTTACTTGTGGTTTTGAAACTAGAATAAAACTCTAAAAACATAATAAATTATTCAAAATTCTAAGACGAGAGACTGGATGCACACGCACTGCTTGTACATAGTAAGAAAAATCACATTTTCTCTGTGCCAGTTTCAAGAACACAGTGAAATTCAAACAGTATGTATAGTGAATGTGTTTGGGAGGCACATGCGATGTTTGTGTCCATGTATGTGATCTAAACTTACTTGCTGGCCTGTTTTGATAGCAAGAAGACCTGTGTGCTCCTTATGGCTTCAGCCACTTCATCCTTCTTGGCTGCTAGCTGTTCACTGATGGCCTTTAGGGAAGATGCAGTACATGCATGATGTGACAACAACCATCAACGATCACTTCAGTGTTTCAATTAAACAAGACAAGGCATTTTAATGGATCAGGCACCATTATCATTAATATACATTTATACAAACAGATGTGAAGTGCACAGACTAAACAGCCCACTTGACTACTTCTTAGATGTCAAATGCCTTGCTCAAAGGTTCATTGCCTATAAAACTATGTGTATAACATCAGATTTCTGTTGTACCTGTTGAGCAGCGAGTGAAGACTCAGCGTTGGGACCACCAGTCCTTCCCTGGAGACCCTTGACCCAGCCCAGCAGATCTGAAACCTGTCCCACTCTGGCCTGCTTCTCCTCCTCCACCTCTTTCTGCACAGATTGAAACATTGTTTTACAAGATACAATTAAAATGATTCAACTAATTTAATCAATTTTAATACGATCTCTTTTTTTACACAACTTCAGACAACCTCATCGTGAAGTGATTTCACTTCCATTTCAACAAGACAGAGATACTGAAGCAAAGCCCCACCTCTTCTTCTTCTAGTCTCCTCAGTGCATCACTGATGTACTTTACATGCTGGGTTGTCAAGGTGACCAGTGCTGTGTAGCGTGTGCGCAAGTCCATAAACTGCAAAGATACACCCAGAAACAATTACAAGACAGTAATGGTGATGGTAAATTATATTCACACCAAAAGAATTAGCATGTACAATAGATTAGTTTTCTAAATATTCAGAGAGAATAAGAGACTTTTGATCCTCACCTCCTGAGTGATGGCGTCAGAGGAAGAGTGCATCCTCCTCCTCTTGACAGGTGACTTGTGTGTGGATTCCACAAAGGCTCTGTAGGTCATTAGCTGTAGTTCATAATCCTGCAGAATACAAGAAGAGTACAAGTAAGTACAACAAGTAACTGTTCAATCATAACACTCAAAATAGTATTTTGGACTTTTGAAATATAGAACTTATTAAATCAAACAGACACTTAGGAATACATCTACACATGTTCTTGATTGTTGCGCCACAGAACAATGCAGTGATAATTTGGACCCCCATAGTGAAATAGCTCCTTCCAAACTAAACAGTGAATATACTCAGAATCAGTTTAACATATTTGCTACACTGTATATGAAAACAAACAAATCGAATCAGTCTCTTACCTTCACTGAGGTGCAGTACTGTTTGGAGTGAGTCTGGCATTCGTCTAGTTTGGTCTGGTTCTGTTCAATCTCAGCTACTAATGCCTGAAGAAAGGAATCCGTCAAAATAAAATATATAATTTATTCAAGGAAACAACATCTGATGCAAACCAACATTTCTCCCACAAATAGAGTCCATCATTCCTCAGAATCAATCCAATGCATTTAATTTTTGTCCTTCCAGGTAACCATCCATTCAGTCTGTCAATCTACAGATCAAAGACCATGAAATCAGGTTAACTCACCGTCTGCTGGGCCAGCTGTTCAGACAGTGCTTTGCTGTCAGTCTGTCCAGGTTGTGTGTTTTCTTGTCTCTCTGTTGTTTCTTCGATCCATTTAATCAGAGCTGAATGGCCGTCTCTGTACTGCTGCAGGGCTGAGCCCAGAGCTTCTAGCTCAGTTTGTCTGCAAAAAAACAGAAACACAAAATATTTCATTGTATGCATAGCCAGAGATAAGTATCCCTAATGTGCACATATGTTTTTTTTTCCAAGCAAGGAAATGGGCTGTTTCATGTTCTGTCATACATTTCTCTAAATAATAAGGACATTGGAACACACGTTCAGTGCCAAAACATGTTGTCAAAACATTTCAGTTTAAATGTATAATAGTCCTCTTCCATACATTCTTTTCTCTTATCTTCACCCTCTCCTGCTCACCGTGTCTCCATCTGTCTCTTGATTCCACTCCACCTCTCTGCCATCTGATTGGCTCTCTCCTGGTAGCGTTCCATCTCAGGACTGCGGTCTGGGTGGAGCCTGCTCAGCCGAGAACCCGCCTCTTTGGCTCGACCTACCTGCGATTGCAGGGACTGGAAGATGTCCTCCTGCTCGGCAAGCTCACCCTGCCACTTCTGGAAAGAAACCAAAGGATGAAGAGTCAAGGTTAGAGTTCACAGCACTTCTCTTTAGCTGGATATAAGAGGGGTTTATGTGATAATATGTCTCTTACCTCTAGCTGATCTCTGAGGTTTTGAATGGCTGCTGTGTCGGCAGGAACGATATCTTCTTCACTTAATCGGCTCTCATTCTTCCTGACCAGGCTCTCTGCTTCATCCAGGCCACGCATTAGGATTTCTATTGTTTTTAACCTGAGGAGATAAAAGGCAAATAAATCATACATTTTGTAAGCAAAGCATACACGTGTATTTCTGAATGAATCAATAAACAGCTCATTTACTTTTCTAGGTAGACAGACGAGAGGTTGTGCAGTTTGTCTGTCTTCTCCACAGCCTGATTGAGTTCAGATCGGAGGACGGGGATGCTGGAGGACGTTGGCTTCTCCTCGAAGAAACTAACGCAGCGACGAGAAACGTCACCCAAACTGGACCGCAGGGTGTCCAGCTCCGACTGCAGTTTCTGGACAAAGAAAGTGATTTTAAGTTAGCACGATGAAGAGGCAAAGACTTATAGACCTGGTAAGTGATAGACAGTTCTAACAAAATCAGAGTGATCTGGTCTACTTCTGGCACACCTTTTTTCATTACATGTCAACACTAATATTTTCAACAACTATCTGACCCATTGAGGCAGATGAATCATTACCATAAATAAAATAACATAATATATTTGCCATCATTTTCCTGTGTTTGTATTAGCACTTAAAATATATCTCAACAGTTAATAAATGTAACTCTCCAGCTCATGTATCGACTTCATAAAGAGGTGTTGTTGCCTGATACAACCAGCAGATGGGGCTCAAACTGACCTCTTGCTCAGTAATCTGGACGGTGATGTCAGTACTGTCACCTGACAGCCGACTGGGGGGCGGAGTTTCAATTCCCCTTAACAGTCTCTGCTCGGCCTCATTGAGACGAAGGGTGATGTTCTGCAGCTCCGACAGGTAGGAGCGTGACACTGACTCATCCTTCTCCACTGGAGAAAAGAAAACAATGAAATATTATTTTGGGCATCAACAGTAAAACTGCAGACATTCTTGTTTTATTCAAAATTCATTTAAGAAGCTACAGTTACAGTTATATAATTTAGACCATGTCACTGTAGTTGTTAGTGGTCGACTAAGTATTCAGATCCTTAAGAGAAGTAAAAGTATTAAAATCACAGTGTAAAAATATGAGTAATCGATTTAGTGTTTGGTTTATATCAATTAAGAAAACATGTAACACCTTCACAATGGGTTTTTTGTTCAACTAATAGTCCAAACCTGTTTAACGCATTAAAAGTATTAAAATAAACTACAAAAGTCAGATAAATGCAGAGTCAATACATTTATAATACTACCATCTGAAATGTTGGGGAGTAAAAGAACCTAAAATTGGTATTGAAGAACAGGAGTAGAGTAAATTTGCTTTGTTCCACTGCACTACTGGTGATTGTCAGTCTAAGTGTTTAAGAGGTGTGCATGGATGGATCAGTGAGGGTATATTTGTCGCCCCCGTCTCACCAGTCTCCATGTTGAGCAGCAGGTTCTGGCAGTGCTGCTGCGCCTGCTGAACCTCCTTCTCAAGCTCTTTTCTCTCGCCTGGCATGAACAGAGCGCTCTCTTTGCTGTCAGACAGGAAGTCGGCCAACTGGGACTCCAAGTGACCCAGGACCTGCTCCCGATCTGCCGGAGACTGACAACGAACCTGACAGGTGAAACCAAGGGAGGGAAGTAAGTACGACAGAGCAGAAGAAGAGCAAAGAAACAAAACACATTTAAAGAAGAAGATAGACGCAAACACAAACAGTGAGTCTCACCGTGTCCAGGTTCCATCCAGAGACGGTCCTGATGTCTTTGAGCAGGTAGTGCCAGGACACCACACTCTTCATGTTTATATGCAGCTGGTGCCACAAAGACATGACCTTCTGGTACAACTGCTCTGTCCTGTACACACACACAATATAGAACATAAGATGAGTATTAAAATCCAACAATAGCTGACTCAATGCATAGAGAAATTTCGAGCAGACTTCTTCAAGTTCTCAGCTGGCTACCTGCTGGCTGTGTCCATGGCCTCCTGGTTCGGTGGTGGGACGGTGAAACACACTGAGGGGACCATGGCCTCGTTCCCTGTCGGACTGATCACCTTCCACTTGGTCCTTTGCGAGTTGTCCTCCAGCACACACTCCTCGCCTCGGGTTATGGTGATCTGAGAGGAGGCAGGGTTGCGAGATGGATGCAAAAACACAAAAACATGAAGCAAGGGATGGAGCAAAAATGGAGGGCAAAAAGATGGGATGGAGGAAAAAAAAGACAAATGTTGGGAATGAGGAAGAGAACAAAAAGGAACAGATGGAGAGAACATGAAGAACCAGATGGAAAAATGACATGAAAATTAAAAGAAAGTCAAGGAATTACAATGGTTAAAAAGATGGCAGATGTTTGAAGACAGGATGGATGAGTTGTGAGATAAAAGAGGAGGAAAGGAACGGAGGTGAGGAGAGAAAACATGTAAACCAAAAGTTGATAGCAACAAACTCATAATGCAACACAAAATGCAAACATTCATGAACTTCATGAAGTTAGCAGAAGCCCTAAAATGATATGACATCAGAGTCCTTCACGTGTGGACTGAAAGCTGCTTTGCATTTCCTAAACTAAAAGCTTTTATTGTGAGAGCAGCAAATATTCTCCAAACTTACACAGAAGTTTAGTGATACCTGGGCCAGGTTTCAAAAATTCACCAACAAGGGAAACCCATTGCTGACATGGTGATTCTAAGAAACCCAGCACAGGTCAAAACAAAGAGATTTGGGGTTAGAATCTGCAAAAGTGAGCTCTAAAATAAACACAAGACAAAGCCATGACTGTGGGGAGCAGTTTCAGAGCTGTACATAAAAGCTTACTGCTGTACTGCCTCCCCCACCCACCACCCTCTCTCACCCCATCCCTGCACACACACACAGTAATACATCAATAATGCAAAGCTATGCACATACAGTAAATACATGGAATGTAAATCAAAGCTTAAAGCTGTGACTTGTTACTGTCTGACTGACTGAAGCAGCCTCAGAGGCATGGACTGTGTTAAATTCAGTTCAGTTCAGCTCACTGATTGCCACCTGCCCTTATCAGCGATCAAGTTTATCCTAATCTTTCTCCTCTTTTGTGCCCAGTATTTGGATTTGATTGTAAAACAGGTGCCTCATTACACATACATTTCCTTTCCATTTTTTTCTTAGGTTTCAATGACAGGAATAATCCTTTCTTCCCATCCTCCAATTACAGAAGCATTTCCTAAACTCATGGCTAGGATGGAGCACCTATCCTATCTGAGACATCATGCCTTATCTCAGAAAATCCTTACTACAACTCTAAATTTGATTCTCCAGTCGACACTTGACCTGTGGTGCCTGTATCTGTTTAAAATGTACATGAGACTGCCTGTATGTATGACAATGTCTGTCTGATTTTTGCTTATTAAAGCCAGCTAGCTTGCTGTAATGGACAAGAAAAGACAAGCATTAAATTTAGGCTTTAATGAATCAGAAGCATTAATCGTGTCAGTGGAGAAGAGGATATACGGTACAAGCGTATATGTAAAAGTTAAAAGGTTAATGTTAGTGTTCGTTTCTCCAACGGACCAACGTCACTTTTAGCCTCCTCAACAGTTAGCTTGAGCAGGCTAATCATAATAGTGTTCATATTGCTCCCATCTTTATTGTCATTGCCATACAGACCCAAAAATCATTACTGCCAGTTATTTTTTTGAAGACTTCAGACTATGTTTCTGTAATGAGGCCCAGAGAGACTGAATAAAAGGCAGACGCAGAGATGAAACTGTGTTTTTGTGTCCAAGTCTACTGTCTGTTTCCTGTCCCTATGGTCTTAATTTCAAAGAGCAGCCAACTTCTTAAATTCAGTTTTATTTTTTAAATTGTCTTTGGTATGCCCACATTTTTAAAACACAAAGCACCTTGCACCTTGCCACTTACTGATTCACTTGTGATTTGTTGTCACTACCCTAAAAATATGAGAGAGAGCCCATCTGTTCTGTCCTACCAGGGCTCAGATTCATGCCAACGGGTTGCTATGTGTGCATACAAAGGTTAATCTACCTGGTTAACTTTTTAATAACTTATTTACAAATAGCCACAATTTAGCATTTTCTTCTGATTTCTTCTAATTTGAAGACTGAAGTTGTGTTCGACTGGACATGTAAACTACTACATTTGATTCATATAGTTGTATTTAGAGTTGTAGGAAATCCAATGAAGGGAAGGCAGACAGAACTACTGATTACCTTATATTAATCCAAGAGCCCGACTAGGGCAAGTATAAAATTAACAGTAACCTCAAGTTACATTACGGACACTAAAACCTGAAATCAGCTGATAAGAGAGGAGCAAGCAGAGCAGTGCAGTGTGTGCAGTGTAAGTATCTGAGGTGAGAGAGGGAGAATATAGGCAGCTATACCTGAACGTTTGTCTTGCCAGCCCAGCCGACAGACGAGAGGAAGGGAAGAGAATGAGGAGGAAGAGGAGGAGAGGGAGTGAAAAAGGGAGAGGCAAAAAAGGTACACGAGGGTATGGAGAGAGAGGAGACACAGGAAAGTGAAGGAGAGAAAGATTACTTTTGGTCACGTGCATGTTTGTCCAGAAGTTTGGATATTAAATATCAGCACACACTGATTGTCTTTAGTATGATTTTTAACCCTGTGGCAGTTTGGATCTTTCTTGTTTATCGTCTTTAGATCACTGATGCAATATACGTGCAAAACCACCTTCCATCTTCACCAGGATACGACACCTCACATACACTATGCTTCAGTGAACAAATTGACCCTGCGGACTCTCACGCAGCAAACTAAAAATAGCAGCAGCCGCATGTCCACCCCACAGGAGTGCTAGGTGCTGGTTTTCAAGAGAGCCCGCAAAGGGGATGAGACAGATGTATAATTGATCAGCTTTTAGTTTCCCTCAGGACATCACAGCTGAGAGTTAGAGCCTGAGAGAGACTTCACTTGTGTCGATGTATGTTATATAAAAGTGGCTCAGAGACGAAAAAACAACGCCTAACTTTTGGCTAATGTTTTTTTACAGAGATCCAGAAAGCTTTCTGAGGAGAACGAAGATGAAGATCATCTATTGTGAGAACCACATAAGTGATACATTCTGGATCATAATCATTATGCTTATTCAGCTTCCAAATTGAGCACTGCACCAATTTGTACTTGCCAGTAAAACAGTTGGAGCAGTTACCAAAAAAGATCCACTGCTTTAGTTTATTCATTATTATGGACCACCTAGGCAGAGGGAAGAGTTTGTGTAGACGTACTCATCAATCTGAGGACAAAATGAAATGTTCAGGAAGCAGCTAAAATAGAACAACCACAAAGTGGCTGTGGAAAGGGGCTTGGAGAGGAAGTGTAGGGCAGAGAGGAGGCGGTTGGTGGTGAGGGTTAAAACAATAGAGTAGTGAGTTCAGTGGTGAGCAGTACTACATGTATACACACAGTTCTGAAAAGGATTCCTCATATAAACCTCATTAACACAAATATGTGTCAGCTAAGATGGGACAAGAGGGACTGGGTTATTTTATCTCAACCGGATGGATGAACAGATTTCTAATTTTTCAGTGTCAGAAACTTAAAGTCACTTTTCTGAGAGAAAGAAAACGTGCACACCAGCATGGTCTTGGAGCATAACAAATGGTGGGTCTCATACCTCTATCTGTCTGTAGTCGCAGATGGCTTTGATGGGTGTTGTGGTTCCCAGGGTGCTCTCTGCGCTGCGGGGGTGGAGCTGCACCAGCATCTTGGCCCGGCCCACCAGGCTCGCCACCGTACTCCGGTACTCAATCAGCTGCTCCTTCTCCTCCTACAGGGCAGGGAAAATAATCACTTAAGTATGTAATTCATCAGAATGTTCAGACTGACTAATGGACTGCAGGCAGATGCTAAAATGTTTTTGTTGGTGTACACGCTGAAAAAACTAAAGAGTATGATTCTACAGCCAACTTGTGCAGAGTGTTGCTTTGAGCTTAATGCTTATGTTGGCACTCTAACATGCTTACTGTTATAATACAATGACATGCTTACAACAGCATGCATGTTCAGGGGGTATAGTGTTCACTGTCTTAGTTTAGCATGTTTGCATTACTAACTTAATTAGCACAGCACAGTAGTGCTGAGCCTGATGGGAATGTCATTTGTTTTGCAGATATTTTGGTCATTAGAGGCAACAGTAGCTCAGTCCTCAGGGACTTGGCTTGGGAACAGGAGGGGGTCCTCTAGCTCAGACATGTTACAGAGATTGAATTGGAAGCTGGAGAGCTGCCAGCACCCCCTTGGTACTGACAGGGTGTCCTTGAGCACTGAAACCCTGTCTGCTTAGAGAGCCCACTATGTAGAAGTCCTGTCACGATGAATGCTCATTACTAGTGTATGTCTGTAGGTCCTGTGTGTGTGCATGTGTGTGTATTTCAGGCCCTACGGAAAAAGAAATGTCAGTCTGGACCACAGTTGTGGACTGATTGACCGACACTGTCATCCCTTCACCCAAACTGCTGGTGTGACACAAAACCGGCTGTCTGAAATATAATAACTAGCCTATTAGCTAGTAGCCCCTGACATGAGTGGACTCAGCTGCTTGTGTTAGCTTGCCCACAAACCATTAAACATTTAAAAGGCGTGTGCTTCACCCTGACAGGTAGAACTACATTTTATTTCTGTCTCACCCCAAGAAGAGAGACTCATTAAGGATTCATTAGAGAGAGACACAAACAGAGACAGGTAGAGAGAGAGGTACAGAAAGATACAGGCGAGGAAGAGGCAGAGACAGAGAAAGATAGAAAGAGTGGAAGCTAAGTAGGGGGCAGCATAAATACCTTTATACATTACACCCCTGAAATGAATTTCACACTGAGATGGTGTTTGCTGCAGTCAGTACTGCTATTACAAATGATCTGACAGTCTGGAGAGAATAAAAACGTGGCTGCATGAGTGATTACAAATTGATTATCACCATGTCAGACACCATCATGAGAAGAATGATTACATTATCAGAGAAGCATTGCTTCAATATTTTTCCTCAAAAAGTCCAGTCAGTGAAATGCTTCACCCGTGTTCGTATGATGACCTTGCACCAAATTACAAAGACCTATTTTATCTACTTTCAGTGACATCGAGTACTTGTGAAATTTAGCTATAACTGAAGAAGTGAACTAAATCAAAAGAGAGGTCAAGCCACTGCTTAAACTCTAATATCTGCCGATCATTGGGTGAAAAGGCTGATCAAATCCTCTCCTCAGGTTTTATGTGAGTTTAATAAAAGAGAGATGGAGCACACTGAACACACTGGAAACTTCACCGACTGGAGCTGGAAACTGATTAACACA
>CAEMYA010000217.1:118818-223568 GCA_903131615.1 Diplodus sargus
GTGTGTGTGCGTGTGTGTGTGTGTGTGTGTGTGTGTGTGTGTGCGTGCGTGCGTGTGTGTTTGTGTGAGGTAGGTGTGAAGATGGCAGTCTCATAAATGTGCCACAGGAGGGATGATTCAGCGAAGCTTCTCTTTAACAGATTACTTCATCCTATCTTGTGGGGTGCTGCAGCTGCCTGAGGCAGAGCACAACAGTCAGGAGGACTCTGGTATGCCAACACTTGTGTAGGTCTCTGTTGCTCCTGTGCTATCAAGTTATAAATGGCTGTATAGAGGCTTGAACATGAATGTTTTCTCAAAATGCTGCATGTGTAGATTTGTTCTATGAACACTGGGTGGCAGTATGATTATTAACCCTGAACACAGTAAACTAGTATAAAAATAAGACTTAACATCCATCAAATAATCATATCTGTATATATCCTGCATTGGTGCATGTAACTTTGAGAGTATTGGTTGGCAGACCAGGTAAGGGTTAGTGTAATGGTATCTAAAGAACAGGGTAAACTAGAAGAACTATACACTGGTACCTTGACTACCTTGCTCAAGGGCAACTGAGGAGGATGAGTGCCTTCAATTAATTATATCTGTTTAGTTAATCAAGGAATTTATTGGCTCCATGAACTGCAATTAAAATACAATTCAGATTAAACATCTGACGGGTAATAGAGTTATAAAATGCTGTATACCACATATTAAGAATACAACACTTCCTGGAGAAAGTTGCCAGAGTTGTCATGTGAAAGTGAGAACTGAAGTAAAAAACAAACAAACAAAAAACTAATATGTGCAGCTGAAGAAAGTAGATATTGTACCATTGAGTCCTGCAGCAGATCTTCCAGTTTGCTCAGTCTGCTGTTCTTGTCACAGGTGTACTGTCTCTTGATGGTTTCTTGGAGCTGGCGCAGGTACGACTCACAGTCCCGAGCGTCACTCATAAACTGACAAAGAGACAGAAAAGAGAAGATCAGAGTGAACTTCACAGAAATCTGTAGAGGACAGTGGACATGGAATTACTTTCTGGAGATAAGCTGTCTGTAACTATTCAATTCCCCAAACTCCAATGGGCACCATGTGGTTGCAGCCAGAGGCTTGGGGGAATAATATAAGGAAGTGAAATAAACATATTCTTTCATTGTACACATTAGGACATTTGTGAGTATTACTTGGAGGTCAATAACAACTTATATGTACACTATATCCTGCCAATGCTGCAGATTTGCTTATGTTTGTCAATTCTCAGTAGAGGGATATTTGTTCTTTGTAAGTTGCCTCACCTGGAAGTACGCCGTGTTGTCTTTAAGGTGCTGCTCGACACACACACAGAGCTGGTTCACCCACTGCCACTGAGTCTGCAGGGCTGCACTGTAAGCCTGATCATACAGAAACATGAAGAGAGAACCAGGAGAGTGAAACATTACTGTCACACAGCAGGTACATACAGTACAACAGTAGCTACAGGGCATCAACACGGATGCTGATCTGGTGTGTACACCTGGTGTGTATTTTTTCAACTGTGCAGTAATATGAAGAGGCAGAAAAAAGATAGAAAATGTTTACAAATCAGCATCGCTATTCAAGAATACAATAGTTTTCGTTCTGTGTTTCTTCTTGGGTTAGGGACACGTTTGCCAAAAAGGTGCACCTTTAAATCTAATTTACATTTAATTTACAGACTATTTAAAATGCAACAAAACAAAAAAATCAAGAAATGCAAGTATAAAATGAAACCAGGAGCATTTAAACCAAAGCATTTGGCTTCAACTGTTCCCACAAATTAAAGGCAAAACCCAACATCTTTAAAGGTCATTCAGTCAGACTGAATAAAGTCAAAGATTCACCTCCACGGTCTGTTTGGCTGGATGGTTCTCCTGACACAGACGGTTGGCCGTTTCTTGGAGTGACCGCATCACTTCTTGTTTTTCATCCAGCTCTAACCTCATTTCCTGTAAACACAACAGGAAAAAAGAATAGCAGATTACAGGATGATTGTAGTGCAGGCGTGATGTAAAAATAGTGTTTCTGTGTATGTAAACTGTTAATTTGAGTCCTGACATATGTGGAAAAACAAAACAAATTCTGAGATAATGGCATTCTTCATAAAATTAATGGGGCTTGTTTAATCTATGGCAGTTGCTTTTCTTTCAATTAGAGACAATAACATCCTTTTTTCCGTTAAGTTCTGGAGGTTTGTGGTCTATACTGTGTGTTTACTGTCTTAGCAGAGGAAAACCATCGAGGCATCTGTTCACCCTCTTCCTTTCACTCACACTGTATAATTCTTTCTTGGCATTCATGTTGGGGTTGTTGTCGCTCCAGTCGAAGGCAATCTCCTCCTCCTCCCTCTCGTTGAGCCAGATCAGCTCCTCAGTGCAGTGCGACACAAATGCGTGCAGGCTCTCCAAGCTCCGCAGGCGCCATGACGAATGTTCCTATGGCAACCGCACAAACAAACATCATTGTCATGCTGATCAGCAGTGCAGAGACAAATAAATGAAAAATAAATTTAAAACAACTCCCTCAATTTTGGGTGATTGTATTTATAATGTTGGTTTTGTTGCTTTTACAGGGATTTACTGAAAAGACAACAACTTTCTAAAAGACCATCAGCAAACAACTGAGAGCAAATATTACTTTGTATTACAGGCATTTATTGAACCATTTTATATGAGATTATCTAACATTAAGAATGCATCTTTTGACAGGCATTACTCTCAAAAATGATATTTCTTTAAACTATTAACAAAAGCATCAAATTAGATTCTTTTACATACCTCCCTACTTAAATCCATAGCTATATTGTATAAATATCATACTATTTGTGGTTTAGAAATATAGAGTTATTCTCAAAGTTTCCTCAGGGTAATGTTTTTTCTTAGGTTGCTCTGTTACATGTGCATTTGCAAGCACATATTCAATTAATACTGAGAGGAGAATGTAATGCTTCAAAAGCTAATATTACAGGGGTTTTTTTAAAAAGGAAGAAGCAAAAGTTATTTTAATTCGAGAACTACAAAGAAAAATTCATAAGCAAAAGTGAAAGCATAGTGTTAGGAATTAATAACACAAGTGAAACCAAAACTATCTTAAGAGACAATAACAGAAGCAAGATGGGGACAAAGAAATTAAAATAGAGAAGGAGGGGGGATTCTGGGTAAAGGAGCAAAAAGGGGGCAGATGCATAATTTTCTGTTTTTTCTGGAGAGTACTGTCATGGCCTAATTGGATTAACAGGGGAAGGGGGTGAAGTGAGAAACAAAGAAAAACGTTACCTAAAACACACACACGCACATAAAACCACAGTTTTTTCTGAGACTGACCAGTAGTTTGCAGTATTGGTGCTCCAGCTTGGCCAGGGTTTCAGAGTAATTATTCTTGAAGTTGGGAGAAACTTTAGCCTGAGGGACGAGACAGTAAAGCTCCATTACAAAGAACAAATCACAGCAGAAAGATGTCTGTCTTCATGTATAACTGATGTGTGTGTGTGTACCTCATAGCTGCGTGCCTCCTGTAGGCTGCTCATTAGCTCCTCGACTGCAGTGTGTATGGTGTTGTGCTCTTTGAGGTTGTTTTCTACAGTGGGAAGGTCTGCGCCCCATTCGGCACGTTCCAGAAGCTCCTGAAACACACACAGAAACAAAGATGAACACAGGTCCAAAAACCTTTATATTGTACATTTTTATCCAACTGATAAAAAAAAATATTCTCGACAGCTTTTTGCTCTTATTTTTTATTTACTTGCTTTATTTCAAGCACTTTAAAGTTTCAGATGCATGTGTTGTTAAGCCTGTAAAGCCTTTTGAATGGAGATTTGATTTTGCGATGGCAATATTTGTGCGATTTAATCTTTATTACTTGAAATCAATCACATTTCTAACCTTAAATATTAAGCTTTTTTTAGTGATCCAAGCCTTGTGCTATAACATTTTATAGAGAATCTAAAATCCTCTTCATGACATTTATATATTTTGTTCAAATATGGAATGGAGCAAAAGCTTCTCCTATGTGAGGATTTGTGGCTTTTCTGTGTTATTCATCGTTTTTAAACTCATATCTTTGGGACACTTTCCTACTATATCTTGACATTGCATTTACTAAATTATTAATCGGAAAATTATCTGATATTGAAAATAATCGTTAGTTGCATCTCTGAATTTCGGTGTTACAGAGACTGACCTGCGTCTCCTCCACCCATCCAAGCAGCTCGTAGATGAACCTCAGGCTTCCTTCGTCCTCTGATGAGGACATGGCCACCAGCTGGGAGCGAGCCATTGGTCGTCTCAGGAGTGCAGCTCCAACTGCTCCCACAGCACCCACAGCTCCCAGCAGCGTCTGCCCCAGTGTCAGGCCGCTGTCTGTGACTCTCTGGCTGGTGTGCTCTGCCCCGGTGCTGCCCAGCGCCTGAGAGAAGTGGCCTTTCCTGTAGACGCTGGAGCACTGCAGTCTGAGGGAGACCAGCTCCTCCTGAAGGCAGGACACTCTGGTGATGTCAGACAGAAACATTTAGTTACTGGAGGGGAGACAGTTACTTATTTCCTTTTTTTTCTGACAGTGATGCTCTCTTAAGGTCTTCTACTATAAAGCCAGACATGCATTATAATCAAAATGTGTTACCAACTCACTGACTACATTTAACCTTTAAATTATAGGTTTGTGGGCAAACTGCTAAAATCAAAAAGGTAAAATGATGCATATGTTCCTGCGATTTTTATGATCTTGAAATGTATGTTCCTGTTAAAATGCTTTCTGGTAAGCTTATAGTTGCATTAAAGGGCTTCACAAAATGGCAGTTGTTCATTTCATTCAGTTTCATAATGTTAGTCTAAAACTCATGGAGCTGCATGCTGATGAGCCACAAAATGGAGTTTCTCTTTCATCATTTTTTCACACCACTGATTCCCATCAGAGCACCTTTATACACTCGATAAACAGCAGCGGGATAGAGAACATTAACCGTAGCAGATAATTATCGGATTTGATGGCAAACACAAAGCAAGTTGTTGACCCAACATTAAGTATAATGAGCTGTTTGTATTCCTGCTAATTGTCTGTATTATACTAATTAATTACACTGGACACTCATTACGTATCAGAGTGAACCAGGTCAGTCACCTCCACAGAATCAAAGCAAACACCATCGACTGTTCACTCTGCACTCACCTGAACGCCAGCTGCTCCACCTGGTAGTATTTCTCTTCTCGGAGGACTTTGAGCTCTTGGTTGAGCTGTCTGATGAGAGACTCGCAGTCCTGTAGGTAGCAGGCCAGTTCTCTCTCACACTGCACCGCCTCGCCGCTCTCCATCCGAGACATGTCCTGGACACCAGAGGAGGCAAGCTTTAATAAAAATGTTCTGTTTGTCTACTGGCTGTACTCGTCTTATGATCAGCTCGGCAAGTTGAGTGTTTATTGAAGGATTTAGTAAATAAGCAAAAAAGTGAAACAAAGGATTACTATAGTAGAAATAGAAATAAAGCAAATTATGGTTACACTACATTACTATATGGACAAAGAATACATGAAGATGGTTGAAAACCCTGTTGTACATCAACAACTTTGACAAGAACATTTTCTAAGCCCCAAAAAAAATAAATATGTGAGAGACAAAGAGGAAAGAACCCGACTGTTTATATTTAGCACGCTTATGTCCAGACTGTGTTTGCAGAAAGCAGGGCGAGTGGTGAGTGAATATTTATTGCCTCGGAGGGGCTCTTGCTTTTACAGCTTGTACACATTAACATCGCCACACCAAATTATCCAACATTTACCAAACATAATCCCCAGGATCTTGCATGTGTGTGTAAGGAAATTGAAAGGAAGTAAGCTACGGGAGGCGCAGCACTCACCGCCTGGAGTGTGTTCTTAGCGAGGGTGAGTTTCTCCTCACAGTCCAGAGCCATGTTCTGGATTTTATTGGCCCTCTGAAGCAGCAGTTCTAGCCTGAAAACACACACACACACACACACACATATATAGATGTTAAAGCAGCATGTTCTTGAAAGTCACACTTGATGAGAAATTGACCACAAGGAGTTGCATCAGCGTTTTTCGTTTAATTATTTGCATCCTGCTGAAAGTAGATCTTTGAATGGATTTGTGTGCATGTGTGTGTATCCGCGTGTGTGTGTTTGTACCTCTCCACAGCTGGCCGTAGAGCCTTCTCTCTCTCCAGCATCTCCAGGATGAGTTTGCCCCACTCCTCCTCGAGGTCATTGGGGTGGAGGCCCGGAGGCAGCTTAATACGACCAAACTCTATCCACACCTGGACACACACGGTGAGTATATATTTAACATCCCATCATGCTTCAGTGGAAGTGTACACACACTGTAGAACACTAACAGACTCCATTAAAAGCCCCCATTACATCAGAGTTATATTTATGAGTGATCACACCACAGACCAACACTCTGGTAACATCAGCTGAGCGAGGATAAAGGAGTGTGTTTGTGTTCAATCAAACAATCCGCTGCATTGATAACAGCAGATCGGAGGAAAAGACTTCGCTTCGGGGAACAAAATGTATGACTCAACTCCCAAAAATCGCACAGATAACAAAACTGCTCTCACAGACATATTTCTCATCCCCCTGAGCTGAACCCCATGATTCACAATAAGCTCTGCACATGGTGCCAAATGTTGGTCACCTTCCCCTCAGACTCTACATTCTGTTCTCTTTTATTCCTCTGTTCATGTCTCACCTCCAGCAGTTTGTAGAGGTGTTCGATGTGACCTTTCTCGATCTCCTTCGCAGGGATCTCCGTTTCTTTGAAATGGACGTACTCGTTGTAAAGTGCCTAAAGGAGGAGAAACAGAAGTTACTGATGAGTGCTGCGGGGTCAATATTATCACAGGCTTTGTTTAAGGTCAAACACCTCGTCAATACGTATCATCAGAGGGTAAGCTTTGTAATCACAGCCTCTCACTCTGGGTGGTCATTAGCCAGTTTCTCAACTGTCAAGCGACGTATTTGACTGCTTGGTTTTTATCTTCCTCCTGCTTTTCTCTCGGCCTTTAGACATCCCATCAGCCATTGTAGCGCTCACAGCAGCATCCTTTCTCACATTGTTCTGTTCCTTTTTCAACACCATGCCTCTTCCCTACAAATTAATTCCTTTTAATCTGAATTCTTCACCTCACTCGCCTCCCACCTCAGTATGCGGTTGTCCATTTAATCAAACCCGTCACCTCCTCCCCTCCCTCTACCCCTGTATATGTTCTTTCGAGGTTTAACAGAAATTGCTCTGTCAGTTCTCTTTCTCCCTGGCTGCTTGTTGTTTAAACTGAAGACAGAAGCTGACAAAACACAAAGGGATTTAATTCTAATCCTTTTAAAGAAAGTATTCATGTTGCTTTGAAGTCATTTAGATTACAACACTTTGGATAATACACCTATCTCTGCCTGTTACTAAGTTTCAGAGGATTTATTGGTGAACTCTACAAACTATTTTCGAGGGTTATAGTCCTTTAAACTTATTAGAAAAGCGGGAGTAGCTATCTACCCTAAAGTGTTCTCTTCCCCCTTCCTTTCCTCTCCTTTTGAACACAAACTCTATAAACAATTTAAAAAGAGACAAACAAGAAACTGCATGCATATGATGTGAAAATAAATGGCTTCAAAGTAAAATTCTGTATCAAACCAATTTCAGGGTCTCACCTTGAGTTCCACAGGATTTTGAGGGAAGTTCTTGTTGGCCATGAGGGCCATGTGCTGGCGGCTCCACTGGAGCAGAGAGGAGAACCTGGACTGGTACTCTGACCACCGCTGGTCGACCTCCTGATGATGGAGGAGAGAGGAGGAGGAGATGGAGGGGGATACGAGTTGTGATTACTCAATGGGAAATCAAATATTATGATTCACAGACTTTGATGAATACAATTTACCAACAGGCTTCATATTACTAAAGTAATTTATAATAGATGACTACAGCACTATGAAATTGCATAATTATTTGAAAGTTCCACATCATTACTCAAGAAGTTTGCACAGTTGAATAGCAAACAGAAATGAGAAAAATACATTTCTGCTGAGAACTGAAAAAAAAAAAGAAATGAAGAAAGGAAAAAACTAATTAAAAAGAATTTCAAAAATGAACAATAAGTGAAGCAACAATGACAAATGATATAATACAAATACATAATTTGCTTTGAAGAACAATACAAAAGCAGCAATATGACAATCTTTACTGAGGATGCATGTGCACTGAAGGAATACAGTTAAAGTCAAAAGAGAAAGATGCAACATCCACCTATAATGAGCTCAAACCTAAAAATGGTTGCACGGTAAAAAGTGTTTTAAATGGGTGGAGCAGAATGTGACATACGTTTGCAGCGATGCCCTCTCCACCCTCAGGGATCTTGGGGAAGGCATCATAGATGGAGGAGACGTAGGTGATGACTGACTTCTCATCTGGAGATGGAACATCGACGTCTGAAGAGAAAGAAGGCAGAAAATTAGACAGAGAGAACTGAAAAACCCTGTGAATATTTCCAAATCTACACCTTTTGGACTGAATTAAACCAACCATGAATAAAATATCAAACTTAAAATACCAAGATATAAAAAAAAATAGGAGCAACGGTTAAACTGAATTACACCATTACTACAAGAAAGAGAATCACCGGCTGTAAAAATGCTAAATCTCAGCTGAGAGAGCAACTCATGATCAGCCAAAATGATTCTTTCCCTAATATGAAAATATATGGCCATAAAGAGAGTATTTACATCTAGGCAGAATACAGGAAGCTACAGCTGAAGACATTAAGGCTAGAGTGGTAAAAATAACAGTATTTACTAGTCAGTCATCAGTTATGGCTACAGCGTACTAATGTTGACACACTTCCAAAATAAATGCTGGAAACAAGAGAACAACAACTTCATGAGCAGCATAAATAATGTGTAGTTGCTGACTTCTTATTTTTTTAAAAATCCCTGGACATGAGCTGCATCAGACGATTTTCAGTTGTTTGTTGATGTTAATTATTATCACCTAACGACGGTCAGAAAGTCGGCCACAGTTTGTTTCCTCAATGCAGTTTGTCAGTTTAAACAGTCTCACCCTCAGCGTCCAGCAGTCTCGTCACCCCGAGCGACTCAGCAATCTCGAAGGCCTGCTCGAGGTTTTCCCGGTTACTCTGCCGTGACAACGTCTCCATGTCAATCAGGTCTGGCCTGGATATCACACACAGATGGAACATGTTAGTGCACCTTCTTCCTCTAAAATAACCATTTAGAAATGTATTAAACACTCCTGAATCACTATTTTGTCGGCTCATCTTGAGCAGATTTGGGCCTGTGTTTTTTTTAATACCATTCAAGCATTATCTCAATATCAAACAGTTTAACTCAGTTTGTGACACTGAGAAGGGTTATTGATGAGAAACATTTGAACTGTTGCCACCATCTACTGTAAATTCAGACTTAATAACCACCAAATATTCAAAAAGGTCACCCTGCCGTCCATCCTCTTACCTGTATCTGTGCAGAAGAGCGTTGAACATGCGTCCATCGCTCCAGGATGAAGTGAAGTTGACACAGCGGAGGCCGGGATAGCCTTCTGTTGCCTGCTGGCTCCATATTAACAGCTTCTCTTTGGCAGTGAGGTCGCCTGACTCGCCGCTCACATAAATCTCTGAAATCTGGAGGGAGCAGGGAGACAGAGCAGGGGTTACTACTGGGATTCACCATTTCTCCTCCGAATAAACATGATCAGAGAGACAAAAAGGTAAAAACAGAAAACAGTAATTCTCTCGTGTTGCTAAAGTCCACAATTCTGAGGCTATTTTGCAGAATCCATCATGGTACATTCACATAAAAAAAAAAAAAAATCTTAGGAATTCAGCTTATGCTTAAAAGATTCCACTGCATCTAGTATTAACAGCTTGAGGCATCTCTGCAGCAGTCTCATCATAGCAACACACAATAGAATAAAACCAGCTTTACTCTCACATAACGTCCCCATTACAGAACCGCAGCCACAATGAGTCGGCAGAAACAACTGCCTGCTGTGAATATATGAGATGCTGGAGAGGTTTTAGTCACTTTGATTCAAGCTGTCATCTCCCTCCGAACCTCTCATTCATCTTCTGTATCCAAATGGTTTTATGTGTTTCTATATTAACGTGTCTGTTTTTCCCAATTTTCATCCTCGCTCCATCATCTCCAGTCTAGCCTGCTCATTAGCTCGTGTGCCCCCACCCACCCCAACACTTTACCTCCTCTCCTTCATCTCCTTCTGTCTCGTGCCTCCCCCCCCTCCCCAACCTCGATCTGTCTCTTCAGTTTTTCTTGCTCTTTCATCTGTTCTGCCTCAGATGCTGATCAATCTGCTCTGTCTTCTCATCCTCTGCCTCGTCTGAAGTCAGTCCTAGCTGAATCACCTCCCCATGATTTTTCATTGATCTTATATTGAACACCAGAGATGGGATCATATGTACCACAGATAGTTTTAATTTTGCATTATCAGTCAGATTTTAGGAGTAGGCTTCGCACAGCTCCTGAGAGCACTTTAAGCACATACAGTCCATGTTTACCAAAGGCCTATAGAGAAGCTTCCATGGAGACAGATACTGTGTCAATGTGTTCTGACCACTTAAGCCATTTTTCCTCAGCGTCCTTCTTCCTCTCAATTTGCCCTGTTAAGGTCCCACTGTCCACGGTGACAAAGGCAGAGTGATGTACATGCAGTCACTGTCAGCGCTTGGCTGCTGTTCTTGTCATCAGTATTCTTCTGCCATCCCTTACTGTCCTACACTCCTCCCTCTCTCACTGTCTTCCTGTCTCTGTCTCTCTCCCTGCGGCTGATATAGAGCAGTATGAAAGTCCAGTGTGTGCCAGGAGACTGCAGCAACAGCCAAAAAGACACGGAGGGGGAGGGAGAGGAGCGAGGAAGGGAAAATAGACGAGAAAGAGTACAAGGCCAGCAGCGGAGGAGAGGGGGTAACTTGCAACTGCATACTGCATGAAGTTACCAGTTTCTCATGAACTAGACCAAACTAGACAGAATAACTTCAGATGTAGCAGTATGTTATCCAGCGCTTAAGAATGCTTACAGGCAATCTGAAAAGCCAACAGCCATTACCGACACAGCCATCCACCATGAAGTGTGTAACATAACAAGCAGGTCAGGATTTCTTTCTGTGTCTCACTGAGTGCACATATTAAAGGCAAAACAAGGAAGTTGTGACTTGAATGGGAATCTTCCGATGTAAATTCTGCTGTGCTTTTTCCTGCAGAGCTCTGTCTCTCTGTATGCATCCACAACCTCCTTTGCAGAGAAACACAGAGCTGGTAATCCTCCATCTGAATATTGATACAGCTTTTTGTGTGAGGGCTGCATCTGCACAGAGAGCCTACACTCCCACTGCAACAGCATCTCATCCAGCACTTACTGCTGTGCATGTCTGCCGTTCATTTGTTCAGAATATGTATATATACAGTATATATTAATCTCACTCTCTGGGAGCTGTCTTGGAGGTGCTCTGACTTTGACAGCAGAATGAAATATTCTAAAAACAAGGTTCAGTTGCTTTGTCAGGAGCTTCTGACTGTATCTCATTGCCAGCTTCAAAGGGCAGATTCTTCAGTGAAAGGAGCTCATTATCATATGACCAAAGTACAGAACTTTGATCAGTTTTATTTGATGGAAGAGGTTGTGAGGAATAGAAACATGCTCTGTGAAACAATGTGAACCTTGAATTTAAAGTTTTTCAACAGATGTACATGTTTCCACAGTCAAGCATGAGCCTCTGTGTGCTCTGTTTCAAAATTGTACAACTTGTCTATTTTAAGGAAAATGAAAATTGTCAATTGTAATGCTGGAATATTGAAACAACTGACTAGCAGACTAGTTTAATAAGCTGTGTAGTCATATTAGCTTACTGGATATTCATCTAGTACATACAGCCCAAAGCCAACAGTAAAGGCCTGCAGGTCCTGACACAGCAAGCCAACAATTTCAGCCACTGAACTCCTTTTATTCTCTTCTGCATCTTCTCCAGTGCCATTCGCACCTTTTTATTAAACATATTCTCGATTCAAACCCATTACATTAGCAAGAGCGGTGTCAAAAATGCTGCTTGATCATAGAATCAGTGTGTATATTGGCAGAGAGGCATTTCCTTTCACACAGGCTCAGAGTATACAAGCTTGTCGGCCGTCAGCTGTGGTATTTGCGGAGTGTTCAAGTCAGCCTTTGATGCAGATAGTTTGTTGATGGGAGTTTGGTGTGTCAAGGCCAGTAACGATACACTGCTTTCTATCCAAAGCTCCCCACCAATTCCACCCTTGGTTGTTCACACATCCACTCACACACCAATGGAAAAGCCATTGGGCAATTTGAGGTTCAGTATCTTGCCCAAGGGCCCCACAATGTGTAGCCGAGGGATTTGGGTATCCAACCACTGATTTTCCGATTTTGGACAACCTGCTCTCTCTCCCGAGCCACAGCTGTCCCCTGTTTTAGTAACATGTAATTAAGTCTACCTGAGGAGATTGTTTACTTTTACTTACTAATTACTCCCAACACAACAGATGTCTTACAGGTGTCTGTCTCTCTTGTAGTTCTCGACTGGACAGCCAGGATTTTGCCGGTCATGGAGACTACAAGATTAGGACAACAAGACTTCCTGCCTCAATGAATGCACATGTGACGAGGTAAAAATCGCTGTGTATTTTTACAGAAACAATAACTCAGTGAAGGCAATCGCCTACTATCCATCCATCCATTTTCGTCCGCTTGCAATCGCCTACTAATTTTCGCCAAGTAGAATTTACAGTGAGACCACACACTCAAAAAAAACAGATCACAGCACTGGTCACATGGCAAGATGAGGTTAATGTCAGCAACACAGGCTTCAAGGGTTGTGTGTGTTCTGTAACCACAACGTATGGATTCATACAGTATACATATCACATACTGTGCAGGTGTGTGCATGTTTGAAGTCATGGTGTTACTGTAAGTTTTAACACCTCTCTCTGCAGAGCTGCTGGGAGTACTGCATCTATGTCCACATGTGATGTGTAAGCGTATGTGTGCATGCACCTGTCTGAATCAGTTACTGCAGGTAATTATAGCACAAAGTGAACAGAAACATAAAAAATGTGTTTGAGATTAGAGGAAGTGGCAGCAGTGCAGCCATGATTCAGTCACAAGCATCCATGATCCACTGGGGGCCCCCTGGGGCTCTGGACCAGGCCTCTTTTAGAAACATGGCCTCTTTGAAGTTTGGGGGGAGAGGAGGGAGGGGGAGGGATGGACGGGGGAGATAACAGTGATGGGAGAATGGAGGGTGGACAGGAAGAGAAGATTAAAGAGGGTTTAATTGTTGCTTAACAAAAAGTACCTCTGTAAAAACCGGTTCTAAGTGCTTAAACAAAAGGATGGCTGGATGAAGGATGGATAGACAGTGATGGATGGATAGCTTCAGACATAGTAAGACGGGTTACATGGATAAAAAAAATATGAATGGTGGGTTTAATGTGTGGTAGGAATCCCCTTGAGGCTTGGTGAAGCAGCCGTCTCACTGATAAATGCGCATTTCAAATCCCTTTTTATGCAGAGAAGGGCGTCTCACAACCCAACATACAAAGGGCAGCTGCACTTTAGACTGAACACAGAGGCATCCTGACACATGCACACAACCCACTCTCAACACAGGAAAACACACAAGACAGCAGTATTGATCATTACTGCCCGTTTAAAACCCCTCTTAAGCAGGGAACCCTGGGGATCTACAGTATGACTGTTTGTGTGTTCTCATGACTCAGCAACTGTGCATCAAGTGAGACATGCAGCACTAAACACAAGCTGACACGACGTCAGCTGCTGGAGTGCACAACGTTTATAATGTGGAGGGGAACTGAACAAACTGTGGCAGCTATCGTGAACAGCGCCTGTTCATCGCCTGTATCACTGCAGTGGCTGCAGCAGCCTTTTCATTTTCAAGGTGAAGCAGGGCTCGAGAGCTGCAAGCTAGCACACAAACTCCCTATCAGATTCTTTCATTAAGACTCAAACATTTCCTAATAAATCAAATAAAATAATGGCAAATGTAATGGCAATGTAAAAATCACCAACAGAATATGAACCCATCTCACTCTTCTATTTTCCCACAAGTAACCTTTTTCAAGCAAACCCACCAGAGTGAGACAAACACAGAAGCACATAGTTATATTGTGTGCCACTGAATTGGTAGGAAATTACTAGTCTCAGTTTGGAACAAGAGGACACCCTGTCATTTGAAGCAATGACCCTTTTCTCACACACACACAAACGCCCGGTCTGTCTGTCTCTCACACTCTGACAGATGTCAGAAGTGGACGAGTTTGTGTTGTGTGAGGAAAATAAGCCAGTGAAGGAGACGCCAGGGAAGAAAAGGAGGGAGGGAGGAAAGAAGGATACTGGGGAGGCCGGATGGAGAGGCAGTCTGTGCTGCGTTGATTAGACTCTGGGGACAAAGACGGAAAGAATGGAGAGAGGCATAGTGCCATTGAAGAGATGATAACATACACACATATAACCCTTCATGACCACAAACATGGTGCACAAATGACAACAAAGGCACCCTTCAAAAAGCCACACTCAAACAAATTGCTTCGACTTGTGTGTGCCTGTCTGTTGCACTTTAAACCACTGGTTTGAAAAGTGGGGTCAAGAGACCTCCATGTTTACAAGCTGCATGACAAAATCAAGACTACAGGAACCATCACTACAGTTATATTTCCTGCAACTCAAATGGTCAAGTAGAAGAATAACTTGTAACTTGTAAAATGTTCTTGATCATATTCTCATTCCCAAAACATTATTTAACTACTATGGAACAAAGTCTTTTAAGAATTGTAGTCAGTTGCTACTACTGGGTATTTCTTGAGTCCTAAAAGTGATTAGTGAAGTCTAGTCTAGGAGCAGGAGAGGAATAATACTGCAGATGTCCAGAGTAGAGCTGTAGCTAACAATTATTTTCATTGTGAAATATGCATATATCTGCAAAATATTTGAGTCTATACGAAACTCAGAAGATTGTACAAGAAAAATTGTAGAATCATAATGTTCCCACATTTTGTCCTCACAGCCAGCCAAGAAAAATGCTCTGAGACTGATGTGTCAATATAGAACCAACTGCTTTTCTTTCATAGACCGAGGCTCCTGTACCTCTGACCCTAACCCTAATCAATCTCACTCCTCATCTCTCAACCTAATCAACCCAACCAAAGAAGGCAACCAATCAGAGGCGGCGTGGGGCAGGTCATGGCAAGAAAACTGGTTAGTGGCCCAGGAGTTAGGAATTTCTGGATTAATAAAATAATTATAGTAACGCTCTTTAAGACGGAAGATGGATTTGATGTGTGGAGACAGGACAGGCTTAGAGGTAAGTAGAAAGTGTACCTGTGGCAGGTATTTTACCGTCGCCTGTGTCTGCACTGACAGGGGACTCTCCATCATGGAGTCCAGTCTCTCTGAGGAGCTACTGGTCAGCCCTCCCCAGTCTGTCTGACTGGGAGTTGTGCCCGCTGTTTCTGGAGAAGTCAGCGGCAGGTCACTGGCGTATCCTGACTCCAACAGAGAAGACTGCTCTAGAGCACGACCTGGAGTATCCAAGTTAAATCCCTTGACAGGCATAGTCTCCTGAATCCGCATTTGGTTAGAGGACATGGGAAAATCCATTGCAGACATGCCGGCTCTACTTTTGTCCACTTCCAACAGTTGGACTTTGAGAATATTCCCTGTGACTGGAGAAGGGGCAGTTGGCTCTCTGTACACATCTACCTCACTGTCACTTTCACCCCTCCACACTGGAGAGCCAAAATCACTGGGGTACACTGTCCTCACCACGCATAGTTTACCATCCACCTCACGGATATGGACCACACCTTTGCGCTCTCTCCCTGAAGGTGTCCTCTCTACTCGTAAAGTTCCTTCTGGACCTCCTTTGACCCCATCATCCACTTTTTCCTCTCTCTCCACCCTCCCCTTGTCCTTTTTCTCCTTCTTTTGTCGGAGTATCCAAGGTTTCTCTAGGACCCCTTGGACTTTCTCCCTAACACGGCACACTCTCCCTCCACCTGGAGTGGTGCTGCCCAGGGCTGGGGCCGTGTTGACTGGTGTGGTGGTAGTGGTTTGGCTTGGGATGCTGGAGACATCTATGATGGCGCTAACAGTGTCTTCCTCCCCTGGAAGGCAGAAAACCCCTCTCCAAGCTGGGCTGGGCTTGGGGGACACTTCAAGTAGTCTGCTGCCTAAAAGGCCCCCTACATTGGCACTCAGTGAGCCAGGGGAAAGGGTATTGCTGTGTATATTAGTTTTGGAATGAATCAACTTGCTATCAGGCACTGTTGTGAGAGTCTGAGCTCTGCTGCTAAAATCTGAGTCTGCTGTTTCTATCACTGCAACCTTTTCGTCATCATCTTCCTCCTCTTCCTCTCTTTCATCTGGCTCGTGGCTTGTTCGTCGCTCAGAGTCCTCCAGGTCTGACTCTCCTTTCCTGTTCTTCTTGCCCTTGTGCTTACGTCTGAAACGGAGGCGCTTCTTTGGTGAAAGCGGAGGGGCTCCTCTGAGTTGCCCCTCCTGAGGAGGCCGGACACAACCCATGGAGTTCCCCATGTTTTGATGGTGACAGAGAACAGCGTATAAAAATAAAATCACGACAAATACAGGCGATTAATCCATCAGAAAGTCAAAATTAATGTTCATTCAGCTTTGAACATTTATTCCAGTTAGTTCAGAGCAAAATCCCATCCTTACAAAACGAAGACACTCGAGAGGAAATGTTCAGATTGGCTGGCAAGTGACTGACAGCTCCCTTGTTAATCTGACACCTGTGAGTAGTGTGAAGTTAGGAAGAGCAGGTTTCTTTCCATTTTCCATTGCACCATCTTAAATACAACCCAGTAAATAAGAAGATGGATGGTAGGAGCTACCACAGGAAAGAGGGAAAGTCTCCTCAGGCAGTTATTGGTTCAGTCACGATGCTGATGTATCCCAGCTCCCCCTGGTCCTTCCTTTTTCCTTCACCTCACCTGACTTGGATTCAGGCAGTGCACTGGACAGCCCTGCTCTCTCCAAGGGCCCTGCTCTTTAACAGTGTTTGTAAATGTGCAGGCAGCCGGCTGCTTTTCCTTGATCCCAGAAGACTTGTGGTTGCAGTCAAGGACACAAGGACACAGTTATGTCAGCAGAGCCGCATGTGGGAGGAAAATAAATGTGTTTAGGGTCAGGCGTCTGATTTATCACCAGGCTTTTGACAGGTGATCGCTTACCTGGTGTAAGGCAGTGTGTGAGGATGATGAGTGTGGGAGAGAGAAACCTATAGTGCAGTCCAGTGTTATTCAGCCCATTAGTGAAGCTCCAGCTGCTTCACACACACTGCATGTGTCTGTGTGTGATATGAGAACTAAGTGTGAAAGTCTGGGTGTGTGCAGTACGTACTGCAGGATTTCTGGGAGTGCTGGAATCGGAAGCAGTCTCAACTAACTTCTCTATTCAATGCCATAATTCCCTTGTAGATGAGAGGTGACTGCTACTCAGTTTGAAAAACAACGCAATTGTCTGCTGCAATTCCATTCAGGTTGAGATTCCTCCTTCAATTCTCGATAAACCACAGACAAAGTGATGTTTAGATACGTTGTCAGTTCCAGCTGCCGGTGTAATCCAAGAGCTCCATCTACACACACATCTAACAGCTATCTAAGGTCATGAATTAATGATACCTCCCTCCTGCTGTGGTAATGTTATTGCAGTGCAAGAGGAGAGAAGTAAGGTCTGTGATTCAAGTCGGCCACAAAACAGAGACCGGTAGGAATCCTATCTGTCACGGTGCTCGTAGTGGAAGTAGTATTAACGGTGATGCTATCGATACGTCCTGTAGTAACGGCGAGCTTGGTGTCTCATTCTGCCGAGGCAGCGCAGTATCCAGATTGGTTGTGGGTGAGAGATAGTGTGCAGTCAGCCAATGCTGCCACAGATTGCTGAAAGATTCCGCCAATACTCTGACAGCTTGTTAAATACTCAATCAGAGCATCGGCTTCCCGCCTCGAAGCTTCTCCTTGTCATCCTCCTACGATTTATCCTGCTCATTGAGCTTTTGTCTCATGTGATTTGTCAATCCTTCTAGCTTGTGTGTGTTCCCACTCTTAAGGGACTGTTGTCAATATGCTGGAATCCAAAACCGTTATCATTAATTTCTCCCATGTATCGGATTTGCAGGAGAGTTCACAGTCTTAACAATGATCATCTACGGCAGCCAGATACCTGTGGAATCAACTTGTTGTAGTCCAGAAACCAACAAAATGCAGCTGTGCGCCTTAGTAGGGTGCCGGTATGAATATGGAGGCAGCTGAACCCAGACAGACTCCACCTTAAGCTCCCCAGACAGCTTAGCATAACATGCCTCTCTCCTGGATACCAGTATTCCCCCCACTTCAATGTCAGACTCCCCGAGGACCAGAGTTGGCGAAGAATTGTGTTGCAGTACTGTCCAATCATAAACCTCCTGTGTCCTGCTGTCAGTCTGCCAGTAACTCAGGCAAGCTTCCCCTCCATCAGGTGGTGCAGTGCGACGATGCAACAGCCTCACAAAATCCAGAGTTTGCAGGAGGTGGGGGTACTTAGCCTACGTCCTATGTTGAAACACAGCAGGCTGGAGAAAAAGACTCTCATGCTGTTTCTCCTCTCTTGTGCCTTTTTTTGTGTCTTAGTAACTCTGCATGTCCCTTAGATCTGATCAAGAAGAGGCATCTGGGGTAGGAGCTGGTCCTCTGTCGACTTAGCTCGGGTCTCGCCAAGATCCAGTTCTAGTAGCAGACCTACTTAAGGTACGGATGTGTATCTGGAACAGAGCCAAAGGGATTCAGTGTCCAGCGAAGGGCAGTCCCGAACTCCAAACAGCACAGCGGCAGAGGTAAGGAGGAGAGGGTCCGCACTCCATGTCCCCTTAAATAACAAAGACGTGCATAGAGTAGAAACAGGAACACAGGGCGTCTCCAGCTAAAAGCAAGCTGTGGCTCCGTCAGACAAGCATGGCTGGATTGATCCGATTGATACGGTTGGGGCTGGAGAAACAGCAAGTGTGTGGCAGTCCAGGAGAGAGTCTGAGTGTGTGTGTGAGCCTGCGAGGTTGGGCGGTCCCCTGGTCAGCTGTGTGAGCCCTTCTGCATACGTGTCCACGAGTGTGTCTTGTCCTGCTGTGCGTTTGTGTTTTGAGGCCTGCTGATCGGGAGAAGCCAGGAGCTCCAGTGACAGCAGGCAGCCTGGACTCGTCTCTCCCTCGGCTGGCTTCACTCCTCTGCTATATCCCTTGCACGCAGACGCCGGCAGAGGGAGAGAAAAGCTTTTATCTCCCGGCTGCTGCAGCTTCACACTCTCTTCTGCTCAATCCCTCACTCTCTCAATCCACCCCTCCCTTCTTGGCTCCCTCCTCCTATCCGCTTCCTCGTTACTCCTGCCTCTCTTTCTCTCTGACTCTCTCTCTCTCTCTTGGCTGTTAGTGAGCAGTTTTCTATGCCACAAACACACACATGCACACACACACACACACACACTTGACCCAAAAGCGTCCCTGAATGACAGCTCGCAACAGGGACGGGGAGAAAACAGCAAGGAGAAATCTAATCAAAATCAGACTGTTGCGTCTCTGCAACATACATGAGAAGAGTTTAAGCACTACCATCTATTTTGGTCGCTTTCCATCTCTTCCCTTCAATCTTCAACCTGTCCATCAAGCTACAGGTTATGAAAGGCTCTGGGGTTAAAAAGAGATGAGCAGGGAGATGGAGGGAGAGATGAAGGAGATTTGAAGGAATTAAGAGAAAGTTGAAAAGGACAGGAGGAAGAAAATCAGGAAGGGATGATGGACGGCATCAAGAGCACAAACTGAGGAATTAGTACACAGTTGTATGACACTCACAATTTATAGCAGAAAAAGGATATGAGTCAATAGAAATGAGAGACTTTTCCATAAGCTAAGCTTTCAATATCACTGGCTGTATCAGATCCATGCAGGCAACATTTTTATTGGCAACATGGAATTTGCAGGATTTCTGCATCAGGGTGATGAGCAACCTGGATTTTACAAGCATGCAATCCACTGGATTAGCCCAAAATAGTCCTTTTCTATCTGATTATTAAAAAATAGAAAACGGTGAGTGCTATACTGGAATATAGTAGTATTAATGGATGGATTAATTGTTTAAATCATTTATGTCATCATATAAATTATTTGTATATTTGGGTTTTGGGCTGTTAGGGTTAGGGTTAGGGAAACAGGAACAGGAAACAGGATAATCCCGGGATAGAAGATTTTCTCCATGTTTCCCACACACAAAGGCATTCTTATTTCACCACATGTAAAAACACAGAACACATATCTAGCTCAAACATACATGGGATCCTGTACACAAGCAGCATGACAATAACACTGCAGCACTATAAAATTCATCACCGGGTGGCACCAACACTGCAGATGTATGAACTCATGGTACTTTGCATATGCAGTAGTAGTAAGTGACTAATGTATGGCGAACGTTTTCACCGAGACAGATATGGATGGAGACCACTAACAGGCGGCGCTCTCAAGTGGTCGAATAGCGAAGGTAATCCATCTTCACTCATTAACCGAAAAGCACATGAGAACACTCCACACAAACACACATGGAAAGGATTGAACCAATGGGAGAAAAGCACTAATCAAGTCCCCAAGGCTTTTATTCCTTCAGTGTGGCTACACGTCATCATGAGCTGTCGTAATCAGATTGCAACCTTCATCTGAACCACTGCACGTTGGACCTTCAGAAGCTCTTTGATCATATATTTAGCGGCTATTTAGTGGATAATTTCACTGAAGCAGTTATTTATCTTGATTTTAACTATCATAATTCAGACTCCATCTGAACACAGTAGAGCTTTAAAAGGCTGAGTCTTTATATCCTTGAATCCCAAAACCATTCTGGAGGGAACATTTGAAAAGAAAGCCAAGTCACAGAATTCTGACCATTTCGGAAAAATTAATTACTGTGAGAAAAAGCACACTTCACTATGGCGCTGCATGTAGATATTTCTGGCTTTTTCAAGCACTTGAGTGCTGCACTGCTGTGTCCGTGTAAAGAACAGCCAACAACGTGCTGTGCCACGTTCGTCAAGGTACCGCTTCCCCCAAGTAACATGACAGAACACAAACAGTAGAGGAACAATGAACTTAAAGACCTTTAACTGAATCATAATACTGAACAAGATTTAACAAGTGATGACAAACGACTGAAAATAAAGTCACCATACAACTTATGTAGTACATTGATGGGCTCAATGGTTTGACCGTGACATCAGATTGTCTTAAAAGGCTTAATTTAGGAGTTTTCCTCAGCACTGGCTGTATGCATAAACACCTGCACTGTCTTGGCATAGTGGTACAGTGGAAAACAACATTCACTTAAGGGCATTTAATCACTTTAAAATGGGCATCTGCACTAGTCTACACGAAATCAGTTTGCACTGACACAGATGGTGATCGATTGATGCACTGCAGGGTTAAATTACTACAAGGAACAACAGCAATAAAGTGACCCTACCAGATGATTCTGCCTTGAAGCAGCTCACAGAAACAGTAATGAATTTCTTCACCAGCCCAGAAATGAAATCACAAGTAATTGGCAGTGACGTACAGCTCGTTTATCCATTCACAGTCAGACACAGTGCAGCAGGAGGAGGGCCCACAAACAGGGACGTCTCACACTGGGATAACTATACTGAGCTAGCTGGTGCCACCTCGTGGTTTGACTGAGTAACTGCAGTCATGTTCAACTAGGGAGCAGCTGAACAATTACGGACAAGTAATAAGATTGATTAATTTCTATCATAGGAAGTGGGTGAAAACAAATAATAATGACAGCTATAGTAGTCCTTGACATTTACACTACGTGCCATTCAAGTTTGATCCCCAATTACGATGAAAATGTAAAATGAATAATGACATTAATCAAAACATTGCAATATTTTTAACTGTAGAACTTGGAAAAAGGTGATAGAAAGCTTCTGCATGATTCAATAAGCAGCATTAAAACGAAAGTTACGGTCACTATCCTGCAAAAAAGATTAAGGTTTCACTATATCTGCAGGGGATATATGGAGAAAGAAACTTCTGTGTTTAAAGCTCTTTGGCCTCAGCAGGATTGCTGGGGAGGCAGGTTGTCAGAGCCAGCTGACAGAGTGATGTAACACACAGCAGCCACCTCAACTTGATGTGCCAGTGAAATAATGACCAACAACAGTCATAACCCAAATGAAAAATGATAGCTCACTGAGTAAGTTGCTATAATTAGCTGATGTGCTGAGTCATTCATTGGCACGTACACATCCTGGTCACAAAGACCTGCAGGCTTGTTTCCAGAAATGACTCCTTCATCATCACGATCATCAGAACACAGCGGCCGGTGGGACTGATGTGGAAATTATAGATTTCTCCACTGATTTGGGTCACATATTTCAGTAACAGTGGATATTTGTGTCACATTGACTCTGAGTGAAATGCAGCAAATAAAACTGTAGTGGCTGCAGGATTATCTCTGCAGCGTTCTGTTGAAATACACTGTATAACTGAGAGATTTGAGTAAAAACATGGTGTTCATACACAGTAAAAAGATGCATCTTTCATTATTACTCTAATTTTCATAGTCATGTTGTGACAAAAAATCTTGTGCATTGCACTAAAAGCACTTGTTTTCAAAGATTTTTAACAATGAGTGTTAATATGTGTACAAGAGATGACAGTGAATACAGTATCAGTTGTGGCACATGTTGCTGATACAGCATCATGCATTTCCAGTAATAATCATTGAACCGCAACCCACTGCAGGGACACAGAGCTCTGTGTGACTGGAGTTTCTCACTGCAGCTCTAATGTAAAACTGTCGTCATATCCTGAACTCAGTGAACTCTGGAAACTACAAAACTATTTGCTGCTCTGCGGACCAATCCCCTCTTTCCACTTATTCTTTTTTCCATCCTTAATTTCCCTCCAGAACTTGTGCAGCTTGTTTCAGCTCTCGTCCTGTCCATCAACTTTGGGCTAGTCCTCACGTCTTCCTCCTGCATCACGTCTTCCCTCCAGCTCTCTCTCTCTCTCTCTGTAACACGATGTTCTGCTGACTCATGCTCACTGAAACGGTTGCCAGGGTGTCGTGCACTACTGTTTCCATAGCAACCAGCTAGCAGTGTCACCTTGCTGAGGGTCACATCGCAGCACGGGCTCGTGGTCAACCATTGCAACAACTGTTTCATGACCTTATCTGAAATCAACGGGACTAAAAAGCAGTCTGTTCCAGCAACACATAACAAGGGAGACAATGAGAAGCTGAGAAAGTTTTGGTCATTTTTAAAAGTCTTGCTATTAAGTTGCTTTTGTCTGTTACATAGCTGTCACGTGTGACTCGGATGCAGCGGTGATGTGAGTCCTGCTATAATGATTTCAACAGAGTACAACCCTGTCTGCAGGCTACAGCCATCCAGGAACATTTGTCGGCAACTGCTCAACACAAGCATCAGAAAGAAAACACAACAGTTCAAATGATTTACTCTGCAGACTTTCGCATTTTATTGTGTAGCACTTTTACCCACAGCTTGTATACAACTTGAGATTAACACCTGATCCATATGAATGTTACAGTACAGTATATGTCTTGTTAGATAATCAGAGTCTACATGGTGCAGTCATTGCACACCAACTCCTGGACCAACTCCAAAGCTGCCAGCATCCTGGGTTAATGAGGATTTATTCTCCGCACTGATGGAGTACCACAAGCCCACAGGCGACATGTTTTTAAAGGGACAATTTCAGTAAAAGACGTGTATGCCTGATGTAAAGGAACAAACTGTAAATCCCGGATCAGGGTTTAAATGAAAGCCTACAGATTGAACATGTTGTTCCCTGTGTGTGTTCTCTTTATGCTTGAGCTGTCCAACAGCCAAACTGAAGCCAGCGTCCTCATTTTAAGGATGACTTCTTGTAAGGGCCCACCAAGAGGTGGTTTCATAACACAGACTCAGAACACCAACACAGATGGAAACACTCATAAAAGTACTGTACACAAACTAACATGAGAAAAGCCAGCAGGTTTCTCCATCCTCAATGGGAGCAGCTGTCTGTACATTCTCACTTTAGACTGTGAAGTAAACCATAATATTGGCAAGAAACACTTCAAACTCAAGAGCACTTCTTGCTCAGAGATTCCACGGAAGAACATGAACATACACAAACACACTTTCTGTTTTCCAGTCAGTGGTGCAAAAAGCAACCTCCTCTGTTTCATAAGTTAACACTGGTTTGCCAACAGAAACACATACACACAGACACACACACACAGAGCTCAGCTTGTACTGGCAGTGATAATAACTGCTGGACAGAGATGCAATGAAATACAGTCCACATTTGGAGCAATTTGTTTCCATTTCAATCCATTTAAAAACCAGATTGTATCGCAGCAGTAATGCTCTGGGCCATAACTCAATTAGTACATTATCAATTAGAGGTATTATTTCATTAAGAGCTGGATATTAGAACCTTCAGCTGCCCATTAAGCCTCGAATGAAGAATTCAAGAAGATATGTAGATGCTGGTTTGACTGAAATAAACATTAATTGAGTCCAACACAGGAAACACAGAGCCAGAAGCTACAGAACAGAATGTGAAGCGCACAGACCTGGAAGTGAAGGATGATGGTCCAGATGAGACCTAACGTCAGCTTGGGGTTCCCGTCTGTGATGTCATCATTCCTAATGTTCACAAGTTTGACCTAGGAAAAGGGGAAATATAAGATTTTTTGTTTAGTTTTCTAAATAACCAAATTGGACAAGTGAGAAGAAAACATGTAAGTTGTCTTTACTTCTGCATGTTAAGGATGAAAAAATCATTCTACTCCAAATATCAAACCCATTATGCTTGAGAGACTCTCTGAGACCTTGTTATATCATGTAGCTTGAGCTTAACCAGCCACAAAGGCTGTCTAATTAGGCCTGCAGTGAAACTCAGAAAGGATTCAGAGGAACGAGAGGTCAGTCCTCTGCCACTGCTGTCTCCAGGGAACGAGACCAGAGAGACACAATTTAAGAAAGATGTGCTCTTGAGAGGATATAACACCTACACGAGACGTCTTAAGTGAGAGAAATAGCTGCAGGTTCAGAGTAAACGAAGAAATGCAGAGTAGGTGTAAAAGAGATTAATTCATGACAGAATGAGCAGGCGAAAATGAACAATGAAAGATGCAGAATCTGCCGAGTACTGCAGATACAGGAAGGATGTACAATAAGGTGAGCATGCTTCTGTTTTAGAATAGCCCTGTCTCTCTTAATTTAAGACATATTCAGTAAAACCTTTGGTACATTTATATATATTTACAGGATGAGCGTTACAAGAAAATGCAGCTCTGTCCACTGCACCAAAAAGCAAATAGTTATCAAACAACTTATGTCACTGTGCAGAGAAAGATGCTGACACTGACTTTAATGGTCAGCAATTGCTAATACCTGGAAATCCAAACACAACAAAATGCACAACAGCAGTGGTTGTGCTTTTTCAAAACAAGGACCCCTAAACTGATACAAATTACACAACTGACCCCATCTGATAACGTCTTTTTTATCTAATTGTCTCCCACCTGATAGGGTTTTTGATTGTACATGTTTAATTACAGAAAGTGCATGAGACTGACCATAATAAGTCATACATTCTGTCATTGTCATATTTATGGATACAGAACCACTGAACTACAGCACTGGTACACGCCAGACTGGAATAATACTTATAATATTTTTCTAATTATTCAAATCCTTGTGGACAATACACAAAGTAAGGAGGTAAGCACAAACTTTTATGTTTGTCTTAATTCACAGATTACAGCCACAGGTCTGGAACAATATTTGCTTTGACTCCTCTGACTCATCTCATGGGATTATAAATAAGCAAAACTGTCAACTGTTTACTCAGTTAATGAGCTGCTTGTGAGAACAACCTTGCTTGCAGGCTCCTGTTGGCAGGCAACAGAGAAATATGATCCTATTCAGGCATGTAAATATAACAACCAAACTAAGAAACTAAGAAGGGACACCATCAGATGCTTCATGAAGATATAGAGTTAAGAGTGCCTTTTTAGGAGACACAACCAAAGGATTTATGTTCTAATTACTCATTTTGTTTGCGCTCCACGTCATTCTGTACACTGAAGCATGAGATATGAATACCCACATTATGTTACTTTGTTTGAGTGCTTACCTGTCTCTGTTTGAGGAAGTCCAGCGCTATTTGGACATTCTGTAGTCGATGAAATCTCATTCGCCCTTTTTCTCTGGGCTGGAAAGAAAAGAAATGAGAAAAAATCATAAGGGAATGTCAAGTAATGGTTTTCAACTTAGTAGTTTTTAGTGATACAAACGCAAGAGGCAGCAGTGAGCGAGCAAATAAAGCTGAATTCAATCCACAGTGCAGTGAAGTAAAAACTCAGCATGGTTGTATTGACATGACATGGTCCTCCAGGGGGCGCTGTCTTCAACAGGAGCTGTTAAAGACATGCCAGAACTCAGGAGCAAACATGACCCAAACCATGCTGCTTTAAAATGAAAAATGCAAACTTCATGTCACACTATTTTTCTCATTTTATTGATTCAACATTGAAAGTTCATAATCAGACACCCAGATTACAGTTGAGAGGGAAGAAAGGTTGAGTATAAGAGAGAGAAAGACAGAAAACACACACACACACACGAAAACATCACAAACACACGCTTGCTGCAAAGAAAACATGAGTGCAGGATGCAGATGTGGGTTCACACTGTGCTGGCAAAGAGAAGGTTCACTCAGGATTAGTCATCACATCAAAAAATACTGAGGAGAGGAGAGGAGAAGAGAGGAGAGGAGAGTAGAGGAGAGGAGAGGAGAGGAGAGGAGAGGAGAGGAGAGGAGAGGATGGTGTATGTGTTTATGAGTGTAAGTTTACATTCTGTGAACAGACACACAGTTTGTGCCATTTCATGTTTTCCTCCACCTTCACTGTTGTTCTTAGCTCTAGTGGATCCCTTTATGTCTGAATGAGTCTAACATTCCATCTGAATAAAAAACAAGTCAATATGCTAAAAAACCTGTATCTCACACTATTCATTTAAATATCCAGTCCTGAAATTTCAATATCCCAAATGTGGCCTTTTTTAAAGCAAATAAAACAACTGATTTTTATCAGCCAAACATAACAGCGTCTCAAAACAGCAAATTCTGTCCAAAAACCTTCAAGTATCCACTCCCTGGTCGCTTCATTAGGTATGATCTACTGCACTGTAACATACAATACAACAACTGATTCACCACAAACTTACATTTAAGAAGATTATGATGTTCAGTTATTGCTGACACTGACAGACAGGGATTAAGTCTACTATCTGTTTATTATTCAAGGTTGTGTTAGTGAAGTGTTGTACTGGACTGCATTACATTAAAATGTGCTTCTAATATTCTCAGGCTTGTATACGGGTGAAAAAAAAATTTGAACCACCTCTCAGTATAATGAAGTCCAATTCAAATCTACGCCCTGAATAATGAATAACGAAACAAAGTTACATAAATACCTCTTTGACAGTGTCGATCAAAACTGAATGTTGTAAAGGTAGAATTTATGGCTGAGCTGTTGCATTAGATTGCATTTTTAAAAAGGTGTGTCTGACTGTGTGTATGATGATATTTAAGCTACATTTTATTGCGCAATTCATGCAAAATAGTTTTAGGGCATTGTTGGGTGAAAACTTCAAATCTTTATAGTGAAAACTTTCCCGAACTTAAAGCCAAGTATTTTTTTTAAGCTGGTCAACTTTAACTTTTCTGTCTGTTTGTAGGGGAACACACACTTACAACATAAAAAAACAAAACATCAAAACATTTGTCATGATGCTGTCACCCAACAGAAATGATTGCCTTCGTGTCACACAGTAAGACAGCATTATATGGTGTCATGTACAGCCCAGTATGCTGGTCAGAGATCAGTGGCACAGCACTCTCATGCAGCCCCACAGCTCCACCTATGGGCCAGAGGGTAAAGCTGAAGGGTCAAAGGTCAGAAGTGAAACAGTGAGCAGTGGAGGGGGAAGAGGGTTTGATTGGAACATACTCCCTGAGCTCCTTCCTCCTCCTCATCCTCCACTCCCAGTAAGATGAGAGGAGGGGCCCGCGAGGCGTATGCCCTTTTCAATGAAGAGCCGCTCTTCTGTTGCTATGGTAACAGAAGGGTCGGAAATGGGAGACAGAAAGAGAGAGGAACAGGAAGAAGAGATGTCGTGTGAGACAGAGGACAGAATAAAAGAGGGTGGGAGCACATAAAAGAAGGGGACAAATATACCGTGACTGAAAATGAATGAAAAATTAACACCTAAACACAAAGTCACTTTAACTCTCACACACAGATCATTGTTCATGAAGGTGACGGTGTCAGAAAGAAGCAGTGTGTGCACTGTAGTAGACAAGAGTCAGCAGTCTGTCTCTGTTAGTCTACCTGTCTGCCTCTAAACCAGCCTGCGTCACGTGGTGGGCCTGCCTGTCTGTCAGAATTAGGACTAAGACTCTTACATCATCGTGTTGGCATGAGTCAGGCCGCTGGAGCTCAAACTGATGCAACTCTGTTTACTGACACACTGGTGATAAAATGCCAGGTTGTTCAACTTTGCCATCAATAGTGTGTCAGCCTGGAGCAGAGAGTCACCTTCAAGCTGGAATAATAAATGACACAACAGTCATGTGTTTGTGCAGGTGAGAGTGTGAGAGAGAAATAAAAGCCCATACCAGGGTGACTCCAGAGAGGACCTCGAGCAAGGAGATCAGGTTGTGTCCATCTCTCAGGTCCTCGTACAGGTCTGTGATGTGCTTCCTCACCTGAGAAAGGGAATGAAGGAGGCAAAAGTGGAAGGGAGAAGGAGGAGGAATGAGGAGTGGAAAGGGAGAAACACAGAGAGAGAGAGAGAGAGAGAGAGAAAAAAGTTAATTCCACACTCTAATCATCCCTCTGTTGACTCAACACTACTGACATCTGCCATCCCGATTGCCCCACAGCTGACAGGGCTGCTGACAGCGGTTGCCAGGCCAACAGAGACGGAGCACCAGCTGTGGCCTCTTGTCTCTGTTGCCATGACATCCCCTTCTCAATGATTGGGGTGGGGGTGGGTTGTCACCGCTGGCGACCGCTGCTGAAACTGTGACTCAGCAGCCTGATCAGCAACAGAGCTTTTTTTGTGCGAAAGTGGGACACTCAGAAAGACAGACAGAGAAAGCTGCAGAGAAATAGTGTTCATCACGTCAGAGTTTCTCCATCTTTTGTGTGAATCAAAGGACTTCAGTTTGAAATGTATAAACTGCATGATACGGACTGAAAGTTGTAGTTGTATTTTGTTTATGAGACTTTATTTTCAACGAGACGATGGCGAGAAACTTCGCCTTCACACCCGCTCTCTTACATAAAAGGAGAATCAAAGATAAGAAAAAAATGACAATGAACTATGAAATACAAACACAAACATACTGCATTATGCCTTTGATGCAAACATTTGCAAATAAACAAATGCAAACAAAGATATAAGACTAAAAAGAGCTTGTTTCTGGGTCGCTTCTATCTGAGCTACTTTCTACTTCAGCAGCTTGTCGAAGAAAAAAACCCCAATAAGAACCATAAAGTAGCTGCAGAAACGCACAGCACGTCAAGCGTTAGCAAAGGAAAAGCTTTTCTTTAACAATTAGTTATTTTTCTTCACTGGAAAGAAGCAGAGGGGGGTTGGCATGCAACAAAGGTCAAACATTTCCAACTAAAGTGCTTTAAAATTGGTGCTCCAAAAAAATGCAGATCCACCGAGGCAACCAAGGGCACATGTCCACCCGCATTATGGTGATTTTCCCTTTTTCACGCTGCACCTGCACTGATAAAAGTTTTGCTGCAGTCCTGGCCTCAGGACAAGAAACTGTGCTACCACATTACACCAGAAGAGGGCAAGACTGTCACAAGAGTAGACCGAGAGAGTAAGCACTGGAGGTCTTCAGTCTCCAAGTTGAGAATTTAATAATATGCATTAAAAAGAGACAACTGTCTTTATGTTTCTTTAAAACAAAGATGTATTTGCTTTTTTAAGTCAGAACAGACAGCTTCTCTTGAGGTTGAGGTCAGAGCCAAAATTATCTTTGACTGCAGCTACAAAAGTAACAACATCCCTCCACTTGTCCTCAATAACCTCTTTTCTTACTTTCCCCATCTATTTTCCTCGTCCTCGCTCATCTGTGTCACATCACGCCCTTCTGTTGCTAACTCTTTCTCTGCATCCTCAGTTGACATCAGCTGTTTTAGAAGGGAGCTGATGGGACATGTGTTAATTAGATGGTGGGAAGAGATGGTGCATTCAACACTGACTGGAAATGAGGTGCTGTTTTTGTCTAATTGTGTCTCAATGTGTCAGAGCAGGCCCACGGTTCCAAGTTGGCTTGAATGAGTGGTTTGTCTCTCTTCCTGGAAGCCCACCCTCTGATCTGAAATGAGACCAAACCCCTGAAAAAATCCCGTTCTACTAATATCCATTTATTTATCTGGACAGTGTCACCGGTTTCCTATAATAACTGATCCTTACTTGGTAGTTTGACCACCAACAATAAATCCTCATCAAAAAGATAGTTCTTCTAATAAATGATGATCATGGTCCAACCTAGAACAATGTTTAAAATGATTATTTTCTTTGCTCTGAGCAGTTTTGTGTATCTCTATTACAGTAAACCACAGAGCCAAACAAGCTGCCTATCAAAGGAAATTTTGATGTTTATATGTGTTTGTTTCCATGGGCGTCCAAAGATGGCCCATCAGAAAGTCCCTTTGCATGACACAACACATCAAAAGTGTACAGTAGACTCCAGTGTGTGATACTCACTACTGTACTGCAAAGACATTGTATGTGAAATTGCTCTCCGACACCCAGCTGGATGTTTCGTTTTGTTTTTTGTGCGTATGTGTGCGTCTTGAGAGATGTGTCGCACGCAGCCAGCTGTGTCTGATGTGAAGTGATGGCAGCTGTCAGATGCCTTCAGTTCCACAGCAGAGGTAATGTTATAGACCACAGGCGAGCTAACGGCACCTGGGCATCTGTGCTGATGCACTGAACAAATCTGGGTCAGACTACATATCTGGATCATTTTAACACCTTTGTTCAGCTCAAAAAGCTTCAAATATCTAATATCATTTTTCACATATTGTATAAATAGGGTTTGACAACTACAGCTGGGTGGCAGGATGAATCATGGCATCTATCTAAATGCATTAAGGATGTGCTATTAGTAATGTCATTCAAACCAAACATCTAAAACTCCTAATAGGTCATGTGTTGCAACATTTCCCCCTGTTCTGAGGCAGATAGGTTGACGCTTACAAAAATAAAGCTTTACTAGAATAAAAAGGAAAATACCATTAGAACATACGAGTTCATGTTTAACAAACAGTGCTCGACTTGCATGTTTAATTTTGAATGACAGTTAAGAGCAATGTGTTTGTTGTCTCAAGCCTGATTACTGTGCAGCTCATTTAATCTACAACATGAGACAGACTGTATGTGGTAAAGTGAACATCTTGTTAGCACACTGAGCTACAGTAACAGCTCACAGCTCTTCATCTCTGTGACCAACCTCTTGTCTCCTCCTAACTTCTTAATCCATGACTACCGGATTTGTGCTCACTATGTCAACAGCCTGCAGGGTCCAAGCCTGTCACTGCATGCCAGCAGGTAGCTGGGAGGCCCGTGTTTATACTGGCCCCTATTTGCATTGTACACACGCACACACACACACACACACACACACACACGCTTGTTAACACCCTTCACACCTGAGCAGCCAAAAGCATATCACACATGACGCAGAGCAAACAGGAAAAAGGGGGGATGATGTCATCTGTCACCTGTCTGTCTTTGTCTGACTCTCTGTTCTGTCTCTATCTTTTCTTTATTGTCCCCCTCTTTGTCTCGGGAGCTTACTTTTTCTATTCTGTCTTTCTTAACTAATCATTCCTCCTCTTGAACTTTAGTTCTGTTTTTCTCTGTGTTTGTCTCTAAATCCCTGCTAATAGGGTGGAGGTTTGTAGAACCAACAGTCTTGGCTGAGAGTCAATACATGATGTAGTGCTCAGAAATATTTCACCCCACTCTCTATTCAAGAACACAATGTTGGGACACAATCACTATTTGAAATATTTCTTCTGAAGCAGATATTTCAACAGATGAAACACAAGTTGTTTCTCTTCTTTTGTATGTTATCCACGTCTTCATGCCATCCTCATCTCATTCCACCTTTCCCTTCATCCTTCTATCTCACTACGACAGTAATTCACAGCACTCTCTGTGATAAAAAACAATCCTCTAACTCTGGATGACCTCTGTGCTAATGTAATGGCTGGCAGTGTGTGTCTGTGTGTGTCTGTGAATAAGTGTGTGGTTGAATAAAATGAAGTGTAAGAGAACAGCAGTTGTTCATGGTGCATTACGCTGCCTGGAGCCACTGTCTGGGTTGCTCCTCCCGTCCTACTCCTGTCTTGTTTTATTCCTCTCTTTTTGGAACAAGTCTGTGAATGTGGGCGGTTTAAAGTGGTTTCTAACTTTTTCCAATTTCCTTTTGAAAATGTCTAAAACCAGCCATTTCTCTCACTCTCAATTAAGGGTGCAACAAATCATTCTTTATTGTCCAATACTCTGTTGACCTATTCATAAGCTGACTGTTAATTAAGGACGCACCAAATTTAATTGACTTAACAAGAGCAGCATTTACAAACTGTAAATTATCAGTTGTCTTATCAACTGAAAAAAAGCATATCCCTCATCTCCTCTGTCTAAGTCTTTATTCTTTTAAAAATAGTCCAAGTATTTGGGGAAAAAACATCACAATTCCCTGAAACCCAAGTTAATGTCTTTGAACTGTTTGTTTTTATATGACCAATGAAGTACAACACAAAAATATTCCATCTAATATGAAACAAAACAGGGGAATCCTGGGATAAAAAAAGATACATTTCACCAAAGCACACGTTTGACACTTTATGACTTGATGGGACCAAACGAACAGTCATAAACTTAAATGTATTAATTTTTCCATAATTGAAAAAACAAACAAACTAGCAAATATTCATATTTTAAGAATTTGAATCCTGAGAATCTTTATACATTTTACTTGAGAAATGACTTTAAAAAAAATATCAAATATCAAAATAGTTGCAGTTGTATTTCTAGTACAATGTCTCATCAATAAATCAGCTAATAATTCCAGCTCTGGTCTCACGTAGAGAACACACACAACAGCATGAAACAGAAAAAACCTTTTACAAATAAATGGGCATGACATCTAAAAATCATCCTGTCTCTCCTGCTGCTGCTCTCCATCTCTGACCTACATTTACAGTCAGTGGTGGGTCTAACAGTGCCAGCTGATATAGAGTTACATTCACAGGCTGGACACTGTGACGACAGTCGCTCCACAGTTATGGGGTCAGACAGACGCTTCATTCCCCGGTCATGTGACAGAAATGCCTTGCATTCTCCTCTCCTCAGAGTCCTTACGCCTGTGTGTGTGTGTGTGACACATGCTATACATACTGTACCTTATGAATGTGATAGAAGTGGCATGTGTATGTGACAGATGTGACAGTATGAACACTTGTAGGCAGCAAAGACAGCTGTCTGTGACCTATAAAAGGAGACACCGTTTCTAAATAGCTACAATAAATCAATGCTTCCCTTTCCCTTCGTTATCCTCAGGAAAAACAATCAATGTCGTCCACTTGAGGCAACATTTAAACTGATGCTGATTTGACGGCAGTCTGGTATTAACATGCATCATTTCCTTTACTGTGACAGAAAGAACTGTAGATTTTATTTACTTTGCAGCTACTTGTCAGAAGTAATTCCTTCACTTGTTTCTTTATTGATGCTCTCAAATACAACGAGCAGAATCCTGCCCAGACAAAGACAGTCTGCAAATCAATAATTTAATATCTGCATTCAAGTAAACACTTTACATTCACAGCTGCAATGAAATATTCATTCACGACTCGCATTTACTTTATCCAGCACTTTGCTTTTGCTGCTAAACATGATTAAAGTGCGAACACGGCCAGACAGACAGAAACCGTTTAACAAGCTGTAACTTCAGAGCCATTACCAACAGTGATGGAGCAAACAGGCAGAGTGATCAGGACAGATGCTCATCTACTGACAGATGCTCATCGTCGGCTGCTCAGACAAGACCACATTAACAGTATCAACAGGATTGATGAAACCTCCCTGTCGCAGCTCAGTGAAGTGGAGGGAGAGGAAACAGCAGGTTTGGTATTTTTCTAATCTTATGCCAGAAAGCAGGAGAGAAGGGACAGAGCGGAGGGTCTGCATGACAAATCTTAAAAACTTAAAATCTTAACTCTTTTATGAAGCTCTTGTTCTGCTATAAAATATGCTAATAATTACCTGCAGGAACCCCTGAGGCTGACGAAGAAGATGGAGAGAGCAGAAATGTAAGACAGATTTTTTCAATGTGCTCATTAGAAAGCAGCAGTAGGAACGAGTCAAGCAATAAAATTGATACCAACCAGGTTACCAGGACACTTCTGAAGCTATTATTGAGCTCCCGCCAGATGAAAGACCTACAGTGCAGCTCCTTCATGACCTAAGTCTTCTCACTTCTTTGATTTTGAAATATATGCTTTTTACAAAAGGTGTAGGAGATCAAAAAGAACATTTATTTTAAAATATATTAAGCCCCATGACACGCATGTAATAGAGGATTGTCTGACATAACTTTGATTCAAAATCAAGTTCTATGGTTTGTTTGATCCGTGTTGGTGTGAGGTAACGTGGTTACGTTTAAAACTGTATTTCCATTGAAGCGGACTTAAAGAGTTCAAATTCAAATCTTCAACATTCAACCCTTAAAGCATTCATACTAAGTTTAAACAGACGCATATCAAACCAGCTGAACTCTTGACTCTTACCTTGATGAGATGCTTGTTGACCCATTTTGTGAAGGTTTTCTTCTGCACCCTGTCCCGCTCATCTGTAGGAGACAAAAATAAAAGAGAGAGGAGGGAGGTTAATTACATAATCCAAATCCAGCATGGCTGCTGCAACAGGCGTGTTTATTCCACCAACTTGCGTAGATGAGGTCACACACACACACACACACACACACACACACACACACACACACATACACATACACACACACAGACACATATCCAGCTCAGAGTGGCGAAGCAATGCACTAAACACCCCCCACAGAGACACTGAATGAAGATGCTGGATTTGTGAATTACAATTAGAGGGGTTGTCTGCAGAAAAGTGATGCTCTTTCTTCTCTCACACACACATTTACATTTGGTAGGCTTAGTAGCTGCTTGTATTGGATTACTCCCTCTTAGCCTCTTTGTTAACTCACACTTTCATTTCATAAACTTGATAAAAGAAACTCTAAGACACAGTCAAGAGTAACCGGATGATACTCATACAAGAACATACATGTGTATTCACAACAACTACTACATATCTTCAGCGATGTAAAGCGGCGCTGTAGAAGAGCTGATGTAAAGATAAACACTTAAGAAACAGAAGGTTATTTGAGTTCACGGACAACAACCAGAGGTCATGTTGATAATAAACCTCTACATCTACAAACGTGACCTCTTGTAAAGTGACAAGCAGCTTTCTTTATCATGTCCTACTTGGATGACTTCATCCTGAGCAAACAAAGGTTCTGATAAAGCTTGAGAAAAACAAACTTTTCCCGCTATTAACTTGGTAAAAAGCCACCTGCATGTTTTCTTTCTACTCTGAGATTCCTCAGTATTTAGTCTGTTCACTGTCTAAAGGTCTGACCTTTCTCTCAGTTTCCACAGCCTCTAACTGAAGTGTGATCTGCAGCTAGGCAGAGCTCCAGCCTGCGTCCTCCACAGGCCAGAGGAGTGAGGCAGCCAGGCCAGGAATAGAGCCTGATGCTGAGGCACAACTGTGTTATCGTCCCCCCCTCATCACCACTTCCACCTCCTCTTCCTCCACACTAACAGAGCCGGTCTTCCTATCGAGCATCTTTGTGCTCGTATCAGTCTATCTGGGAGAAAACACAGACGCTGTTCCCGCCATTCTGTTGAATATCTAACTTCCTTCTGGAGGGATAGTTAAACATCCTTTCAAGTGATACTGGTCAGCTAGTTTGCCTTTCCTTGTCATCAGACATGGTCTTAGATAAGCACCTGGGCTCCAACATTACAGAAAGAGTACTTATAACAATCAGCAACTATTTTGCTAACCAACTAATTGTTTGAGTCAAATATCAAAGCAAAAATGCCAAATATTATCTGGCACCTGATTCGTATAGGTGTTTTACACAGATTAAAACTTCTGAAGAAGTCATGGTGGGCTTCAGGAATTTGTGATGCAAATGTCCTGTACATGTACTTTGGTAATTTGGAAAAATAACCAAGAGATTAATCGATGATGAGAAAAAAAAGCTTCAGCTTCAGTTAAAATCTGAATATAGACTAGCATTCACATACACTTAGCAGCTAAATGACAGCAGAATATTTTCCCTCCAGTTTGTCAAACAGACTCTTCCAGCCAATCAGAACGCAGCCTGCTGCAGGTACCTCCCTTTCTGCCAGCTGTGTATCAGTTGCTATGGTGAAACCATGAGGGAGAGCAGCCGTGGAGAGAGAGGTGGTATCACTTCCTCCTTCCAACATCTTGTTATCTTTACTATCTCGCTCACCCACACCTAAACAAACACGCATGCACACTTCTATAATCACAGTTTGCCACAGAGCGTCTCAACAGCCTGACATGTTCAACAGTCGAGCTCCAAAAGTAGTAAGGATTTCAAAAGAAGAAATTCCATTTAGGATTTAGCAGGTCAAATAACTCATCTAGATGAAAACTTGGGGTCAATCTCAGCACTGAACAACACACACACATACTATGCACATACAGTCCGAGACACTGAGAGGTTTACATAAAGGGCAAGCCCCCAAGCTGAGAACACATATTTCAACATGCTCTTGCAAAATAGTTTCAGAACTGCAACACGCCTTGCTTCTAAAACCAGCCAGGGAAGCTGAGCTAGTTAGCCCAGAGGACACACTCAGGCTTTTACATGTTATAAGGTCACACAGGCGTGTTAATTGGTCAACCGCACTGTGCTAAACAGTCATTACAGAGCCTGTGATGACAGATCTGAAGGTGTGGTTATCAAGGCATAAATCAAGCATGTGTGATCTTACGCATGATTATTTTTACAAAACCGAAACCAGCGGCATGAGCAGAGTTGAGGTATGTGAGTGACAGCCACGGAAAGGCACCCATTCATCTACAGAGGATTGCATTGTTATGCTGTACACACCCCCTCCCACGCGGTCTAAACACAACAAATCACAAACTCACGCCATGTCTCACCTTTTGCCCCGAGACCCACAATGATTAATAGAGACCACCTTTAGTATGACTGTTGTCAACGGTACGTGCACAAACAGGAACTGTTCAAACAGCCAGTGAAACACGTGGTGACAGGAGCCTCTCTGGCCACTGACAGCATGTAAACAACGACTGCAAACACTGCATGGCTTCACTATGAGCATGTACACGCACACAGGGACACACACTGACCTGCACAGCACATGAGCGAGTACAGGTGAGCGTTGAGATGGCATTCGTTCCTGTAGTCGGGCCACATCTTCCACAGCTCTTATGCTTTCCACCTCCGCTAATCAGAGCTCCGTTTGGTGCTAGCGGTGCATAATCCAAGACAGAAGTCAGATAATTATAGCAGTAAGACGTGTCTGGCAACAAGCTGCCTCCACGTATCCTGATGCGGGTGTGAGCCACCAGAGAGCACCAGCAGGTACTACCAGTTTCTCATATAGAGTCTCTACTCCTCTCTCAGTTTAACGTCTCTTCAGTTCACCCGTTCCCTCTCTCCTCGGTGGTAGATGCCATGTCAGCCTCTCCTGCCCGGCCTGCTCCCTCTGTCTCTCACACTCTTTCCCCGGCAGCAGTTGCTCTCACACGTGTGTCAAAGTCAACGTCAGCTCCTCACTCTCAGTCGAAAAAGGACAGCCTCCTTTCCTCCCTCCCTCCCTGTTCACTCAGTTCTACTTCCTCACCAGGCAGTGGCACTCTCTCTCTCTCTCTCACTTGTTCTCTTGCTCGCTCGCTCTCGGTTTCCAGGCCACAACAGACGGTCTGTCCTCAGACTGCAGCTGACAGTGGCTCTGCAGAGCTGCAGGGGTGCCTGCTCTGTTTATCCTTTCTCGGTTTCCTTGCTACAACTGCTCCCCCTCTCTCTGCGTAGGTAAGCAACTCTCCGTGCTGACACGTGCGATCCAGAGGCACAATTTCCTTTTATTATTTCTCTTGTTCAGCTGACTCACTACCGAACCATAGATGTCGAGTAAATCCAAATTTAGATGCGGTTTTCTGTTTTGTCACAGAGCAGAAGAGAGGAGGAATGATAATGTTGATTGAGCACTTCTAAAAAACAAAAAAAAATGCCAGACATGATGTAATCCACTGTTGAGTCCTCTTACGTGCCACAAAAATACCAAAGCATCCAAAAAATGCAAGCTTGTTCTGCCACACTATGCAAACATGCACTCTTTGTGTTCAAGCTGACAAAAGCCAGATGCAGCAGCTGCCTGATAACTCCATTTCTTTTATTACCAGCCTTTACTCCTGCTTTTTCCTTTCCTTAAGAGGCTAACACAAACTTTCCAGCCTTTCTTTTGTAAACCAGTCAACAGCCACGAGGCTTTTCTGCTCCTGGCTCTTGAAGAAAATAGAGGGATAGGCTGTGCCTTGGGCTGAGATGGATCTCAGGCCTGGCGGACTTAATTTAATATAGACAGGAAAACCAGCCAAAGCAGAGCCATTCATCTCATTTGTGCATGTGTGATGTGTGTGTACAACAGGGACGGGAGATAACGAGCACACACATAATGAAGAAGAGCCATGGTCATATTTCTGGCCCCAGTCCAGACTCGTGCTGTTCAGGCAGAGACAATAAGCAGTCAGCAGTGAATACGAGGCCTCTTGCAGGCTTCAGCTCACACTGCCTCATGCGGGACACATCCTCCCATCATGGAAAGAAACATTCACTGCCTGCCTCCTCTCCCAGCTGACAGCCTGAACTCTTCTTCTTTCTTGTTCAGCACTGTCTCTCAAAATAGCTCAGATGTCCAGGACAGCGCCAACGCAGTGCTGAATAATTTCTGCTCTGTCATGTTACAAAAAAATAAATATATAAATAAACAGAGGAAAGAATCAGCCGTGTGGAAGCAGTGAGTCTGCACAGGCTGCAAGTTCAGCGATGACTGCTGAGTCCTCAGAAGGTCATGTGACCTTCCCTCCAAATCAGGAATGATGCAAAGACACGACAGCAGCTCCTGACTCTTACAGCAGGTGTGCTGTGTGTAGCAACACACTGTACCAGGCGTCAGTGACTCGCACACTCTTACAGTCACAACAAGCTCAGACAGACTAACACAAGCTCCTCCTCTTTCTCCGCCTCCCCCTGCTTCTCCTCTGCCTGCGACCTCACTCCTTCATTTCCAGCCCGCCTTCCTCCAGGTCCTCTTCCTCTTTGCTCCCTCTCGCCATCAGGGTCGTCCTCTCCTCCGTGCCTCCACAGTGAATCTCTCCTCTTTCCATCTCTAAGGGACCATCCACACTAAAAATACCAGACAGGGCTTATGCCTCTAATACCACGCAGTGTACTTATCCCTCGCTCCCTCCTTCTCCCGTTATCACCTCTAATCTCCCTCTCTCAGTGTCTGTTCCATCGTCTTCCGGTGTCCTGGCTTTCTCCTCTTCTGATTCAATTGAAATTAAAAGAGGGAGGGACGTTTCTGAGTGTCCTTTTTTTCTTCTTCTTTTTTTAGTCCATCAAGTTATTTCTCTTCTTTCGCTTTCCCTTTTTTTCCAGTTTCTCTTTTATCCAGGCTGGCTCCCAGGGTTCATTTACCCGCCTCCTCCTCCTCCTCCTCCTCCTCCTCCTCCTCCTCCTCCTCTCTGGTGACACTCAAAGGCTGGCAGCAGCCTCCATCCCTCGCTTTTTCGAGTCATTCTTTCTTTCCTTCAGCTTTTCATCCAATTTTTCTGTCTGAGCTACCAACATTGAATGCTAATTGTTTTTAGAGGAGAACAAACTCACTCTAGATCTGCAAATCAGCTGACCGGAGGAGACCAAGTTTCGTATGGGATTTTTGTTGTTTCTCTGTAACCTGAATACAAGTAATACAAATAAAAACAATTTGATCTACAACTACTGATTAGTATACTGGACAGGCGTCACATGTTCTAGACTTAGAGAGCAAGGCTTGGCAATTTCGCAGAAAGTGTAAACCGCCATAATCTACATAATGTGTCAACACAAACCACATTATGCTCATTTCTAACGCTACACACCCACACGCACCCTCGCACGCTTGGCCTACCACTGTGACAGGCTCGGTTTCCTGTGATGAGTAAAGTAAGCTAAGACCGCAGCATCACATAATGTGACCACACACACACGCACACACACACACACACACACACACACATCTGTGTCGCACCAGCTCCACTATCACCTGGAGACACGATTAAACAAGTAGTAAACACGAAAGTCAAGTTTGACGCTCTAGTAAGGATGAGGCCTCATTCTGGTTTCAAAATCATTCACAGGGGCACACAGAGACACGCACATTTAACGGTTTCTGATCAACTATATGAGGTTGTGTATGGATCTACCTTCAGTGCAAACATCACAACCAACTTGTCCAGGATGCTGGACAGGCACCAACAGCGGCCGAACTTCCTAATCCATAAGTGAGGCATGATGGGCACAGCACCCTCAGCTGACCATACAAGTGGACAACATGTAACCCCTGTTTAGTAAAAGGAAATAGCAGAACTACATAGATGCAGTAACACATTAATGTTCCAACGTAACCTATGCCAAATGCAACTTCCTGCAGAGCTTTGGTGCTTAAAGGATGATGAAATGTTTATAAAGTAGAAGTGGTTTTAGCCGTGTTTTTACAATCTTTCAGGTAGAGAGAGAGGGTGAGAGAAAACAAAGGATTTAGGGCGAGGTAATATCAGAAAGGGTCATTTCCACTGTGTGATTATTGCCAAGGATTCTCTTCATTCTTCCTCAAATTATTCGGCCTCTTTGGGGCTCTTTGCCTTGACGTTTCCTCCCTTTAACTGCCCCCTCGTCTCTCTTACCATCACTGTTGCATCCGCTGCTCTCTCAGTATTGATCAACTGCATCGATCTTCACTGTTATGTCATGCCAGATATTTCTCCCCTGGTGAAACTAAAGCAATCGTTGCATTCAGACAAAATTAGACTCGTGCCCCAAACCAAATGTCTCATCTCCAGATAAGGACTAAGCTACAATTCAGCTCAGTTTTTACAATATTAGGAGCCGCCAGATTTAAAGTATAAACATCATATCAAAATAGTTTGAATACAAAAGTCTGTTACATCATGAATATTTGCATCAGGCTTTAACTGAGCATCAGCACTAAACCTACTGTAACTACGAAATCTAGCTGGAATTTGTTTCATGCTGAAAAACCTTTGGTGTTACCTCAGTGTTTACAATCAGCTATGAATATTTAGACACATGACTAAACTTAGCAGCTTACTGGCAGCACAGAAGCTCGTTGTTTGCTGTAGCGCATGTAGTTAGAAAAACAAGACATAGCTGGCCACGTAGGCAGCTGAAGACACACGCCTGGAGACTCCAGGTTGAATTACATGGCTGTGACTATATGATTCAATAGGCCATGAAATGTAACAGCCTTTCTCTACAAAGAGCCAAATATGGAAGACTTTGCTCCACTGACTCATGCAGTAGGAGAAGATGAGATACAGCAAGTCCTGCAGCACAGAATGACTCGTATGAAAGCTGTAAGGGAGGTGAAACAGGAGAAAGCTATATGCTCTTTACAGAACAAGCTGCTTTACATTCCACTCAGACTAAAATAGGAATATGGAGGTACTGCTGCATGCTACAAAAGCTTTAGCATCATGCTAACAACTTCAAACTATTATAAAAGCCTATCAAAAACCATGCAGGTGCTGCGCTGAATGCTAAGAGCAACAGTTTAAATACAGCAGTGACATGCTGACAGATAAGTGCAGTTGACCTGTACAAAAATGACACAGCAGAAGGGGTGGAGCCTAAACAGGAAGCACATGGAGGTAAACTTAAATCATCCTGTTCCCTTTACAAAGAAGAGATAAATTATAGCTGGAGGAGCAGTGACGGAAGAGAGACGTGCAGTAAAAACTGAACAGGTAGAAAAATGTTTAGCTTATACTTCCCTCTCAGTAGCAGTTGAACAGAAACATTAAGGTACAGTTTACCTTGCTCAAAAACGGGTGTCCGGCGACGCCGGCGACGATAAAACCAAATTCCGGCTGCTGTCAAGAAGTGAAAAGTGACTACCAGGATGGGCGTTATGACTGTCGGGTCCGTTAGAAAGTCCATCTTGACTCACTAACTGTTGCTCTGCTTCCCAAACTCTGGCAAAACTTCAGGTAGCTCCACAAGAATAAACTTCCAAAGTCTGACCGAAAAATAAAAAGTTACCACATCTCAACCAACTGCAGGCGTCCAGGCAAAGACTCAAAACTCGTGGTGTCCATGAAAGAGAACTTTTAAAACTAAATGTCATTCAGCAGAATCATGAGGATCCTTCTTCTTCTTTCACTTCTTCTCTGGTGAAACAAGAACAATCCTCCCGTCCTTTCTCCAGCATCTCTCTACTTCCAGGACATAACTGCTGTAGCAATAACTTCTCTGAGTTCTTCTCTCCATTCAGACGCCCTCCCTCTCTCCCCTATGACTCGCTCTCTTTCTCACTCTCTCTCAATCTCGCTCGCTCACTGACACTCTCACAGTGAATTCCATTCCCCTGAAACAAGCCACCAGACTGTAGCCGTTGCTCGGTGCACCGTTAGAAGACTGGTAAATAAATGAAATGGGACTAAACAGACGGAAATGTGAATGTGTGTGTGTGCGCTGAGTGGTTGCCTCATACTCTCTGAAGGAAACCACATGGGAGATACCAATATGCTCTTCTTCCTGTGTGTGTGCGAACAGTAGCTTTATTTGAGCATGTTAAAGATTTTGATATATTAATATATGAATATAATGCACCAACTTTTATTTATTTCACTGAATGTTGCATTTGTAGGTGATCGTCCTTTCAGTGTGTGTACATGCTGACAGCACTTTGTGGACGCTGTGTGCGCTTCAATGTCAGGGAGGTGTGTGTGTGCATGTGTGTTGTGTGTTTACCTCTGTTGCTATGAGTGAGCAATGCATCCTGGCTGTGATATTTATGAGCGACTATCTTTGAATGATGTCTGCTGACTGTGATGGTGTGTTCAAATGCTTCAGACAGAGGGGGTGATCAAACCAAGGTGTGTATGTGTGTGCGTGTGTGTGTGTGTGTGTGCTCACATGTTAGACACAGACATTACAGCGTGATTCAGCATGATTCAGGCTGCAGACTGGAGGGCAGGGGGTCCCAGAGTTATTCTCACCTTGCAGGGAATTGTGTGTGTGTGTGTACGACTGTGTGTGTCTGTGGTCGAGTTATCAACTCGGCTCTAAAAAGCCACTGACATTTTAGTCCTAGCAACCTCAGACACAACAATACACAACCATGATCAATCTGACATTTCACCGCTGTCAGAGGAGAAACCTCAGCTCCAGACTTCACCGACTGATGTGTTCATTTGAACGCTACAAGCTGCAGTTTGAGCCCATTTCAACCATTTTCAAGTCATTCTGATGAAGCATACAGTACAAAAATAATCATGTAATGTTTAACACAGATTTATAAAGTCTTTCCTGTTGGATGTATGAAGCGGGCAGTAATGGCATTCTTTCCTATTAGTCACTTCCTAAGCACCGTAATTACCAGATAACATGAGGTCATGTAGCTGCGATCCTGATGCCAGCTGTTTATCCGGTGCTTTCCACCGCTGAGGCACATTGATGCTCAGTTAATGATTTCCAATTGCAACAGAACTACATCACCCTGACTGCTGTCTGTCCTAAAATTACCCCTGTACTAGGGCTGCACAATTAAAAAGAAATAAAGTCAAAATTGCAGATGTTTAAGTGTGATGACGAAATTGCAAGAAGCCGTAATTATTAGTATTCTGAGACGTCCTGGTCCTCAAATCTTGTTCTCCAGATGTAAGAAAACATCTTTGTTTGGTGCAGACTCAAAAAAGTTATATCATGATTTTAATAGTTGTTTCCATTAAACATCAATCATATCATAACGTCTGTCAAAATAATCACAATTTTTTTTACCATATCTTGCAAATTTAAATTAATTTGATATCGTCAAATTTTTCTAAATGTCATCCAGTGTTGCAGGTCTTCAGGTAGCAGGGGGTGGAACTATGTTACCATGAGTTGTTTTGGGACTATCATCAGAAAATATTTAAACTCCAAAAATGACAACAACAAAAAAACTTCTATATGAACACAGCATCTCCAAAGGGGGAAAAAAATTAAAAATTAAAGTGACAAACTTTGATTGATAGAAAGAAAACAGGAACAAAGTGAAAGCGACTGAAAAGCAACAAGAGGCTGAAGAGGAAATTTAGCAACCACATGTCTCTTGTGGTAAAGAGTGTGATGCAGCCACTGTGGGGCAGAAGAGACCAACATGTGTGTGCTGAGCTGCACGACTTCACACTCAAACCACTGACAGCGAGACCAGCGCACATGAAGCCACCAATCTCTGGCAGCAGTGATGCCTATAATCAACTTCATATTAAAAGGAGGGTTTTAACTGTAGTTGTACCACATGCCACAAAAGCACAAGTAACACCTACTTTCTTTGAAACCATGAAGTTATAAACTCATTAGAACAAAGACACGGTTGTCTGTTATATTTCCTTTACAACTACAATATTTCTAGTGTGTCTCACATCATTATCTGTTATTTCATCACCCCTGTGCACACAAAGCCTCTCTTCTGAGCCCACATTGTATGTTATCTCACCATAACACACAACCACATACAGATCACAGTCAACTCTGCTCACCTACACTGAATTTAGCTGAATTTAGGACATATAGCTATGCCTTTACACCTTCAAAAACACAATTCATTCATCTAAAAATATCATTTCATCATTCTATTTCTTCCTCCCATATTCACAGACCCTCACAGGGGACACTGGCTGAAATATAGCCTGCTTTTGTGTATTAGGGTCCCTCTGTGTATGTCAGCTTTCAGGGTCAAGAGGCCAGGGGTACAATCTCCTGCCCCCCCCCTCCGCAAAAAAATGCTGCGTCTGGAAGCTTTAGCTGCAAACACACAGCACACACACACAAGCAGGGTGTAACAAAGCCCGGGGATGATGTCAGACTACAGTATAAACTCGACACAAGAGGCAGGGAAGAGAAGAAGAAAGATGGAGGGACAAGAAAAAAAGAAGGAGAGAGAGTGTTATTGTAAGGCTCGGCGCTGTATCGGCTGTTTGTGTTGGGAAGTGAATGACCCTTTTCATTCAGATATCAGTTAGAAATCTCACTCACTGAAGAAGAGAAACTGAGACAGACAAACACACAAAAACACACACAGGCTTTTGTGGCTCATGCGTACAGTGTCAGTACTATCTCTGCCTTCACTAACGTACCCTGTCATGATATAATTCATCTTTAGCCTCGCTGGTCAGAGGAGGACATATTTCTCGTCTAGCTGATGTTTCTGTTTGTCTGCATGTATCTCTCTTGCGTGTTTAATGCAGCAGCGTGTCACGTCTCCTGTCTCTCCCTCCCCCAGTGAGACTCGATTCTCCCAGTCAGCATCCTCCACAAAGATAGCCAGGATGCCAGCAAGGTCACCCTGACACACCAACAAAGTCATATGCAAACACACACACCCTTCCCACACACACACATAAAGAAATATACTGTACTTTTGTGAACACAACTGCTGCGACAACTGTGCCTTCACATGATCGTACAGAGAGATGAGTGCAGGCAGAGTCATAAACTGCATCAGCATATGGAAATACAATGCAGTGCAATGACCACACAGAAGAACATAAGCTGCAGGAATGGGGACAGTAAATGTTCATAAAACCATCCTGACCTTATTTGTTCCTGATATCATTTTTATTTTGTTTAACTTTTTTATCTTCCTAATAATATAAGGAAATGTGTCTAGTGCAAGGACACGGGACTATATTTGCATGCATACACATCTATCTTAGTGCTTTTTTTTGTAACGACAACAGATAGTAATTCTAACAAAGGATCAATTATTTAAGTCGAGCAAACATCTGATGGGTCGAGCTCCCAAATGTGATAAACTGTCACTTTTCCTTATTTAACTTTACAGTAACTGATTATATGTGGGTCTCTGACTGTTGGTCAGAGTCGGACCAAACATTTCAATAAGCTATCTTGTTTAATAGACCAAATAACAAATAAAAATCCATCCAGAAAATAATCATTAGACTAAACAAAACGAGTACTGAAAACCGCCGTATGCTGAATGCTTGATCACATTCTCAGTCTTCTGCGCTGAGATATTTGTTACATCATAATTAATTCTGTGTTTAGGCAAATGGCATCTCCATTAAAATTCAGATATTGTGTTGGCACCTGTATCAAAAACTCCAATAACACCGAGCTCTATTTAACATGAGAAATGTAGGCCATGCTAAGTTCAAGAGGATACAGGAAAGAATGTGTTGATGAAGTTCAGGAGGGAGTAAGAGCGGCAGTAAGGACAGGATGAGGAAAGGACAGTCGCATCAGAGTGATGAATCCCCTGACCTTGGACTTTCATGTTCATGTAGTTACAACAAAAATATTCCACCTCCTCCTCCGTCGTTCCCTTCAGTTCCTCTGACAAAGCACCATCTGCCAGACTGAACTCAGTCACCTCTGCATTTAATGCCAGCTCATACCTGTGCAAGAATGTGCTAACAACTCTGTAACGATCAATATTTCTCTGCGTCATCACAAAGAAAAATGTTGTGTGTTGAGAATAAGCTATATTATGAGATATAAAAAAAAATCATGCCTTAATAACTGTTATTTTCTGCCCTTATGAAATAATATTGCCATATCAGTCTTCTGAACAGATACAGTGATGATTCTGAGTCGTGTGGGGTGATTTAGCATTTCTGTAAAACTGTAACTTTGCAAATAAACACAAATAAAACAGATATTCTGAGACTCTTTCAACACACAGCTGCATGCGGAGTGACCGTGACACATCTCCACTGCCTTCCAGCATCCCACACTGTTCTCCCGCAGCTGCGTGACCTCTGCGCTCTACATTGGTGAAATGCAGCAGGAACACTTCCTGTCTGGAAACCGAGCCGGACGGCAGAGTCCTGACCTGCCACTCTGAGGCTGAACCACTCAGACAGAAATGCCCGGAGGTTTCAGACATAACAGTGCACATGCTGGAAACAAGGTGGATGTAGCTGTACGTGGTTTGATGACATGTTTCCATCAGCAGTGCCCTCAGTACAGACAGGCACCTGACTCTCGTGCTCATTCACTGACCTGCACACTGTGAAAAGTTTTCTTGGATCCTGAAACCGAGAGCGATGTAGTTGTAATTCTGTTTCCAGTACAATGATCAATAGTAGATAGAGTCTGCGGGGAAAGTTGGAGCCAGTTTGAAATGCATCCAAACACTGAGACAAACCCAGGGACACACAGTTCTCCTGCAGTACTACACTCAGCAGTTAGGGGGCAGACTGGGTCCAGTTACAGAGAAGCATATTCAGTCTGTGTCCAGTGTTGCATCATTGATCTTTTTTTTAAAAAAATATCTTATTCAGCTTAAAACTCAAGAAGAAAGTTTAGTCTCATACTTGGATCCAGATCCAGTACAGTTTAATTTTCTTTTCTATGCCGTGTGACGTCCAAACTTTTCACTCTGTTAACTTTGGCTCAGTCTGCATCAATTTACTGGTATGATAATTATTTAGTAACCAGAGCTACAGCAGGAAGACAAAATAGGAAAAACAGTCAAAGAATTCCCAGCAGGGAATCTACGGGAAATAATAAAATGTTTGGTGCAAGATGAGCACACAGTCAAGCATTTACACCCTCATACATAGCTTAGCTCTATCTAGACATATGGATTTGGCATGGCTGGGTCAGACGGGAAAGAGCGATCAAAATCAGACTGCTATGTATTCAGGCGTGGATAATCACACAGCGAGGAGCTGGGCATCGTGATCACTGGACCTCAACGAGGCTTCACAGACAATCTAGTTAACTGTACATCAGATGTTCCATTAGGCTGCTATGGACATTGAGAGTTACTGGGTTATGAAAAGTATGTAGTAACTGACATATTAAAGTACAAGGGTATTTTAAGAGGTCAGTGAATTGGATGTGAACACTGAAAATATGGGGGCCAGCAATAAGTTGTGTGTTTGTTGCATATTTGTTGCAAACCTGATATATCAGTTGGTCAATTTTATACACAAACATAGAATACTGTTCTTTAATTCTTCTTAACTGACCATGCAGAAAGCCAGGTTTTCTATTTCTATATGTATTTTATAATTATTAAGGTATGTACCCAAGAATCGAGTATCAGTTGGCCTCTAATTTGTTGTATATATTTTTAAATTCAACATCTATCAGGTTTTCTTTTGAGTCAGGCTGTTCACCAGCACATAGACAACAGACAGCCAGTAGTAAGTGGGTAACAATTGTATCCAGTTTGACAGAGTGGGATGAACACATCAAACCTGCCGGTGCTGCTACTGCTGACAGTTAACCAAGTTATGTTTTGACAGAACCGCTAAGCGCATGGCTACACCCTCTCCACAGAGCAGACAGGAGCAGAGCCAGGAGCCAGCAGACAGACAGACAGACAGACAGCGATACCCCGAGATGCCATTAAGAGATTAGAGGACAGGAGAGGAGGATGGAACAGGGGAGGGCAGAGGATTAGTGTGACCCCCAAATAAACTAACAAGGATGGATTAACAGGAGTTGACGTGAGGATACACACAGATACAGACGCGGACAAACACAAAGCACAGGGGTGCCAGCCAATTACTTAAGAGACGTCAGTAATGAAAAGTGGGAAGTTGACCCATCCGGAGACAGACCTGAGGTCAGTTTAGAGCTAAGGTTTCACAGCCAGGGCCTCTGCTGGCAGATCAAAGGGATAACATTTGTCTTGTAAAAAGCTAACAACAGCTCTAATCTGTGTTCATAAAACACAAGATGACTGTGTGAAAACCAGTCACATTTCCACTAAAACAGTGATTTAATAACCCAAAAGCTGCCTTCTACTTAGCCGTGTTTCAGGAAATGACAGTGGGGTTTTCTCAATGGAGAGAAAGAAGGATAAACTCTCTGAGCATGTACATGTGAACTTTGGGAGTCAAACTGGGTCACCGGCCCTGCTGCCGCTGCCAAAATATCAAGAGAGCAACAGTGTTTCTGAAAGCCGTGAATTCCTGCATAGCAAAATTAAATTACTTGGCTGAGAAAACAGGAAAAGTTTGAGCCTACACACCCAAGAAAGCAGAAACAAACCCAGCAGTGGCAAAGCTTTTGTTTTCAGGAAACAAAACCCAACTAACCCCGTCCTTTCTCTCACAGTGCTTAATAAAAAGAAAAGAACAAAGACTTGAACAGTTAAAATTTTTGCTCTGTCTTCCTTTTGTGCCACACTAACATACGTCCAAAATAGATTTCAGCATATAACTATAGTTCAAGCTACAACATCACAAAAACAGTTGTGACTACTCACAATAGCTCTGGATGCTACATGGAGAAAAGACGATGAAAAAACATCAACTTATAGAAAATTTGTTTCATGCTAACAAATCGTGTAAAAAAAATGTATCCTCAATGTCTGTAGCAAGAGAGCTAAACAGGCTCAAAATGCAACTCACCCAGTTGCAACAGCACATTCCTGGTAGTTTACTTTGTAACCTCTGTATTTCTTCCTTTTATCTCATGATTGTCCTGAAGAAAGATAATGTAATCGCTGACATAATAGCTTGCGATAGCTGCAAAATCTTTACTGGTAGTATTATAAACCTCATTATAAACAATTTTTGCAATCATTGTGACACATATCACATTCATAATATCTGTTAAAATAATACCAAAATATCTTTATACTGCCGATCTTGCACAACTAGTTCCACCAATACCTGAAGAAAAACGCCTGCACGAGAGCAGCGTCTTTAAAGCAGGACTGTTTTTGGCTCCACCGAATCATCTTACCTTACAAGATTCTCAAATCCTTAATTAATAAGGTACTGATTATCATAAAGACATAAAGACCATGAAAAAGAACATTATTCAATGATAATTACTGAATTCTAGTCTTTATCGCTTTTCCTACGATAAATGTAAGAATTAAGTTATAAAACCAAAACATCTGATGTCTACGGGCCAATATCTCCTCCATGGATATCACTGAACTGATGCAGTGGTAACAAACCACTCTCACAGGCTTTATAGGCCCATCCATCAACCTAAACCACCACAACGCTGCAGTTTTTCTGGTTTGGACATAAAATATACATTGTCATGGTTAATTTCATAGATGATGGATGGTTTGGTTTGTAAGCAGTATAAACACAGAGAGCCTGGCTGGAAGCAGGAAACCAGTGTGACCTATGTGACCCGACTGTGGCGCTACCTCATTCTCAGTCATCAGGCTCAGGAGCAGCATGAAAACAGTGATGTTGACCTCTAGAGCATTAACTGTCCGGTCAGAGCCCTCCTCATATGGTAAAAGGGCAAGGATCGTGTGTGTGTGTGTGTGTATGTGTGTGTGTGTGTGTGTGTGTGTGTGTGTGGACACCAGCGCAAGCAAGTCAACTAGGTAATCTGGTCCCCCAGTTTATAGAGAGTTTTCACCCTGAAACTGCTGCTTAAATTTGGTCCTTTATATGTTCAGAAACACAACTAACACACACTTCCCTAAAACATCAGAGAAACAAGGAGGGGTTAGGAGGAGAAATGGAGGAAGAAGCTGGCACAGAAAAGCCCTGAATGAATGGATGGTGGGAAAGGAGGGAGGAGACCGACTTTGAAAGAGGGCAGGAGAGAGAGAGCGATGGATTTATGACCCCGTGAGAAAAAGAGAAGCTTCATCCAAAGTCCTTTGGTTTTAGGGCCTTAGTTAATCACAGGTTGATGAGCATGGAGAGGGAAGCACAGAGGGCAGGAGAAGGAGAAACAAACAGAAACAAAGAGAGAATGGAGGCAATGAAGGATCAGTAAAAGGAAAAAAATATTTTAATTGAGATAAATTGACAGGCAGCCAGAGAGGCTTATCATGTGAGAGTGCATGGGATGGAGAGGTGAGATGAGGACAGATGACAGATCAAAGTCCACGAGGGAAAACATAAGATAAATGGGAGACACGCCAAAGACAGACGGAAGTGAAAGAAAGAGGAATAACAAAAACATGTTAGAGGACAGGAGAGCCGATGTCACAGCAAAGCAAGAAGAGACAAGGGAAAGTGAAATTTAAGAGGGAACTCCTAGCCAAGAATTTCAAATGTGGCTCTTTTGTATCATTTCCAGGTCTTGAAATGTTTTTTCTTCCTGGTTTCAAAGTTTAACTTCCACAGGGGCATGTAAAAATGTACTTGGGTGAGAAGTTTTCTGTACTACTTGGCTGACAAATGAAAAAAAGAATAAAATCGAATGTTGAACCAAAGTCTGGTTCACAAAATGTGTGGTTATTTAGCAAACAGTTAAAGAGATATTTCAGTTTTGACCAAAATGATGAACCGAACGACTGACCGTCACTGTCTACAGAGTGAAGCTGCTGTCACAGCTAGAAAATGATGAACTTCAGTGTTTTGTCTCAAACTCCACGACTCTTCCTGTCTGAAGAGCACTCCTGAGGCCACTGGACCTCAAACTCTTGGCTATGTCAAAGCCTTGCTCTGCTACAAACGTACAGAGCAGCGGAATGAATGGGATGGTAAAGAGGGTTAGGAGGAGGTGTGTTTGTGAGAGCCAGGGAGAAAGAGCAAGACATCTATAGGGTCGTGAGAGAGAGATGAAGATGAGGGAAAAGAAAGACACTTAGACGATGAGGTCAGTGGATGGGAAACGACGAGGCAGAGGGAGAAAGACAAAAAGTGAGGGAATGAAAGGGGCAGGGGCAAAGAATGTGAAGAGTGTACACAAATACATGGGACCTCAACACATAACCACGGTAACCAGGCCCTTAATTTTAACCCCAGCTGTTCTCGTTGCCATGGACACCTCTCAATTAGGACCCTCCCTCCACCGCTCCGCACACCATCCCCGTCCTCTGGCCTTTTATTGAGATACTTGACCCGAGCTCCTGAAAAAGCTGTAATTATCAGGTTGTCAGAGACGTCCGCGGGTCCTCGCTGCCATGACGTCAACGTTTACATTCAGTCTGGTAAAGGTCTCAGGCCTCTTCTTATATAGGTTTGGAGTTTTTTGTCTTTAGCTGACATCTCAAGATGACACATACTCACTGCAGAGTTAAAGGTGACAGCAGTACAGGCTTTAACCTTTATACTTATTGGCTTTAAAGGCTTTAACCCTTATACTTCTAATACATGTTTGTTTGACTATTTCTACAGCACCTGAAAGTAAAGCGGGATGTAAGAACAGACATCAACTTCAATATTATTGGATGTTGATGAAGTGATTTGGTTGAAAAATACGATTTTCCATATTAAAAAATAATGGACATTGTTATATCAAACGAAGTAAAGCAACAAATGTGATCGAGCAGAAATGAGTAATTTATCAAGCAAAAGTTGAATTTTCTCAAATGTAAAGATTTGTCACGTTTTAAATATCTTTCAATGGGTTGTTGGTCTATTGATTAGACAAAAACAATGTGATTTATGTTTGTTTGCTGTGTTCTAACATGAAATAACTGAATACGAAGCAATAATTATTAGTTGTGGTCCGAATGTGCTGCATGTTTTTTCTTCCATTAGTAGAAAAGCATCATCAATGTTGTTCAAATGGTGACTTGTGCTAAGCCGCTTAACTGGATGTCACAATCTGAATCTTCCCCAATAAATACTACGTTAGTATCAGCAGTTCTGCCTTTCATTAAACTTGATGTCTTAATAGGTACGGCGATAAAACTGTCCTGACAACAGCTTGTTAAAAGCATCAAGTAGCCTGGATGAACTATAAAAACTCCCTCTCAGTCATTGCAGACTTTCACTGTTGTACGGGTCCAAAGTTTTGTGTGCTGTAATTGTGTGTGTTGTGCTCACGCAGGTGTGAGGTTGCGTGTGGATTTCAGGCTCTTTCACAGTCACTGGAGCTGTCAGTGAGTCAGTTAATGCGTATGTGTGTGACAGTGTGTGTTAGAAAGACAGTGGACTATTGTGTGTTTGTGTGAATCCCAGTGACAAAAAGGCAAAAGGAAAGCCAAAGACCACCGAGCCCGACTTTGAAACAAGAGGAGAGAGGAGGAATGATCGTACATCAGAGACGGACAGAAGCTTCTCTTCCACTCTCACTAATGACCCAAGGTTGCTTTTCCACCTCTTGGCAAAGACCTTTTTACCGCTTTCACACTCTGTAATGACACACACACATACCTAGGCAGAAAACAAATAAAAACAATCTGCAGCTCTTTTCACTCTGTGGCAGAGCAGGAAATGAGGGAGATCTTGCTTAGCCTGGAGGCTGCGGGGATGTTAACCGTGCCCGGCGGGCAAAACAACTTGGAAAGTGATCAATGGCAGCGTTAATTGCTCCACATTGCACAGGTTCATAAGAGAGTCAGGTATGTTAAGACTTAGTCTTGTTACATAAAGGGACAGTAATCCTTTTTTAATGAGCTCATAGGGAGATGAGTTCAAGACCGGCATTTGAACATTTTATGGAAAAGGGGGTTTGGTAAAATGTAACTGATGAAGCTGTGGTGGAGAGGAGGAGGAGAGTAAAGGTGTGAGACAAGGTAATAAAAGAACAGAGGACAGCAGAGGTCAGATTTCTGTGGAAAAGGAAAGAGAGGGGGTGCCATGATAAGACCCCAACCCCCAATTAAAAAGTGATGACGCAGACTTCAGAAAAGCTTATTTCAAAGGAAAATTCCAGTTTATCACAAGCAAATCTACCCATGTGACTCAGACAGAAATGAGATAACGTTTTTTTTTTTTTAAATACATGTTATGTTCATCTTCCCAGCTCAATCTCTGACACTGTCTCGGCAGTTACAGTGACAGGTGACAAAATATAAAACAAAGGTCCAGTCACTTTTCTTTTGATATTCTCATGCAGAAATGTTGCATATAACATATGTAAGAAAATAAAGGCGGCTTTAACTGGCAGCTGAATGTTCATAGCTGCTCTATTTGTAAGAGCTGGCTGCTACGATTTCATTAAGGTGGAGAGGAGAGTGTTAACACACTTGATTAATTGGCCGGGGGATGTTCTATCTGCACTTACAGTCAGTGTTCCTATTGACTGCTGGCTCAGGCCTTTGGGCCCCACCAGCAGATAACGAGTGGACAGAGGGCCTTCAATAAACACAGGAAACAGCTTTAAAATGCTTACAGATCGAAGCACAAAAAGGCTGGGTGGAAGGACTGAATCAGGTCAGCCTGTCATGACCACTTCACAAAAATCAAACAAGTGAGAATTAAATAGTGGGAAACACACAGGGGGGTGCAGAGAGAAGTGAGACACTGATGGAGATGAAATGAGAGAAGGGGGATGCAGAATCAAGTCCAGATGTACACAGTCATAACGTATTTACCCACATCCACACACACCTCCACAAACAAAGGCTTGCTCCATCCCCCCACCCTGTACACACAGCCTATGTAAACTGCGTTAAGATTATCTGAGCTTGTCCACAACCAAACACACATACGCAGGATGAAGAGAAATCCCACTGTCCCACTTCTAGTGTTGAGGCCGCCGTTGCAGCATCACACCATGTTCCTCTCACTTCAAAGGCTCTAAAAATATATCCAAATAAAACCGTTTCAATCTTGGAAATAAACCTGAGGGCCGAGGCAAAGAGGGCAGACATGGTTTATATCTCCCTGGCTGTGAAAAGAACGTCAACAGATAAACGAGAGACATTTTTTTTCTTCCCTGCTCGCACACACACACATTCATCGTCTCTCTATGTTTTCTAGCTTCTCTCAGATCTCAGTGCATAAAGCGTGGACCTCAGGGGTCCTCAGACCTCAGAGCAGCCGGCTCCGTATCACACAGAGATAACACTACGTTTCCCACGCTGCCCCCTGTCTCCAGGAAGTGGAGTCAGTTGAGCTCTTCAAGGTGGAGCCTGCGGGGCCTGATGGAGTCTGGGGACACCAGGAAGTAAACAGGAAGCAGCTCCTTCTTGCAATAACAGCAGGAGAAAACAATACGGTGATGAAAAGATTTGTGATGTAATTCTGTTTGTGGCTGCTTGGTTCATATTTACACACAATGGAATCTTGAATATGTAAATGTATTATTAATGAATAAAGACAAAGGCTTTTAAGGTATACGTCACTGAAATTAGATTTTGTTAACTACTCTATTTGATGTTACTCAGCTCCTGTAAATGATCCACTGATAAATATCATCATCAATGTCAAAGTCGTTCAAAACATAGCATTGATTAAACAGAATAGAATAATCTTAACTTTTAACAACCAATGTTTCCTACAACAACATAACTGAAGACACTTGCATATCCTGACAGACAAACAAATCATTTAAACTTAAATATACAGTAAGAGATCTTAATATTTCCCAGTCTGCTTAATGTGTCACTACAATTAGGATTCTGTTCTGACAACTGAGTTGGCAGATGAGTTGAGTAACGCGTCCCCTCAGGGCCCTCAAGAAAACAAGGACACCAAGTGTATTCAAATATAATAGTTTCATAAGCTTTTACAAGCGATAAACTGATGTCCCAGCTGAGCACCCACAGAGTCTTGTTCTTCACCGTCACAGAGAACCCATAATTCCCATGCTGCAGGAGCAGAAAGATGAATAATTCAATGAATGATTCGTTGGTACATGTCCATTTAAAACAAGTGCATATCATGGACAAAAATGGAACGTTATCATTATTCGATTTCATGGCAGTCTAAACATTTTGGCTCTCAGACCTCCATCAGTTGTCTCAGTTGACACAACGTTTGAACCCTGACTCAAGACAACTAAAAATAAACACTCATCTATTCCGCCTCTCGTTTCCAATCCAGAAGAATCCATAAATCATTAACACGACAAACTGTTTAGACAAGCGAAAGAGAGTCTAATCAAAGAGTTCACTGACTGACAGGCTGATTTTCGTAGGAAAGATCATCAATCGCTGTATATTAATTTGTGAAAACTAATTTGACAAATTAACATTTTTTAGGGAATGGCATAGTTTGGCAAAACGATGTTCTTTTACATCCAAAGTAAATTCAGTATTTCTCTGCAGTTTTACAGTGGCATTATAACACAATAAGTTAGATGGCTCAGTAAACTCTTTACCTTTTTGAGGGATGTAGATACACCTGCATGCACCCACAAACACAGATGTTGGCTAAATGTTGTGCCACTTGTGCACTTGCATGCCCGTGTGAGAGCCTAGATATCAGATAAGTGGTCAATATTGGCCACAAATGACGTAGATGTGATTACGGCTGATAAAGCGCTAGTGTTCAGGTAAACGGAGAAGGACAAAGGACCCGTCACTGCAGAGAGCTGAGCCACATCAATTTAAGCAAACTTGAGTTCATTCAAGGAAACAAAATGGATAAAATGTATGTAAACAAAATGACTGCGCATAATAGCAACAGAGAACAACGCTGACCTAAACAGTTTTCCACCAGCATTTTAATCAGGGAAGGAGGAGGAATTTAATGACCAGCTCCACAAGACAATTTGGTTAAACTGCATTAACTCAAGCCTGGAGACTAATGAAGTTTTCATCCTTGATTCGTACTGAGTTCCTCTTCATTCCTCACCCAAGACATCCACACTGTGAACCACGGTGATGCCAGCCAACATCACGGAGAGAGACAACCTGGGACTCACAGTGCCACAGTGAAGGAGTGCTGTGACATTTGGAATCATTGTGCCTTGACCTTTCAGCTCTCTATCGTGGCTCTGCTCAGGGGGGTTTCATGCCTTGAGTGAGCAGCAGGTTAATGTAGGTGGTGTTGATGGAGGTAGATTATTCACTCACATCGCATCAAGTCTACACTGAGGGAAAACACCAGCATCAAGCTAACTATTTGGATGAAAAGGACAAATAAGTCATTAAGTGTAATGAGTTTAAAATGGGCTAATACCAACAGGAGGAGAGAAATTGCGAACCCTGTTTAAGCTGTCTGTTAAAATAGATATCAGGCATATCAACTCGTGCTTTATCTTGTCTTGCTGACGGAATAGTTTAACGTTTCGTGAAAAATGACTCATTCACCTTCTTGCCGAGAGTTACATAAGAGGATCGATACCTTTCTTATGACACTATGGCAAGATCACAGTCAGCTTAGCTTAATGTAACAACTGGAAACAAGGAAACAGCTAGCCTGGATTTATTTGAAGACAATGAAATCTGCCTACTAGCACCTCTAAGCTCAGTAATGGGTTAGCTTGGTAGCTTTAACCCCACCTTTCCAGTCTTTATGCTACACTAAGCTAACTCTTAGCTATACTGTCACATTTAAACCTGCCTGGAGAATGAACTGAGAACTTCAACAGGTAGGTAAAAACAAATGCTACACTGCAACCAAAAGGCAAAATCTCCTGTAGTTTTCTCTCTAATCGATAAGTCGTTGCAGCTCTAATGTAGTCGTCAACTATCAAATACATCAACAAATGTTTGGTGATCGGTTTCAGAAAAAAAAAAAGTAAAAATTCTCTGATTCTAGCCTCTTAAATGAGAACATGTTCTGGTTTCTTTACTCCTCTGTGACAGTAAACTGGTATATTTGGTTTGTGGACAAAACAAGACATTTGAGGACGTCATCCTGGGCTTTGGGAATCACTGATCAACATTTTAACCGTTTTCTGTAAGTGCTCGCAAGATGAAAATAATCAATAGTTGCAGCCCTCCTCTAAATTCCTTTCATTTCCCTCCAATCTGCTCCTCCTCTCCTTTTTCACCGCCTTGTTCCTTCGCCTACACCCTGCATTCACAGTGTCACACAGCTCACATCAATACCACACACACATACACGGTAATTACATGCACAAACTGTGCTCTGCTCAGCGTGATTATAGGTCTGTCGGTTCAGGAAGAGGGTTGCGGTAAGTGAGTCAAAGCGAAGAGGACGGTGCATGTAAGTCATGCAAAGAGAGGTGGCCATAAAGTGTGAACAAGATGTGGATGCAATGAAACACTCAACGTTTTTTGAAATATGTTATTTTGTGTGGTTGCAGAGTGCACGGCGTCTTTATAATTCCCTTTGACCTGAAGTCTTATGCTGCAACTAATCAATAAATCTATCCTTTGGAGGGCGCTACAGCCTTACCAGCAGAATTCAGGGGCTCAGAGGGGGAGTTAATGGTAGATGGTGTCTCACAAATATACTTGCATACGTTTGAATGCATGACAGTAAACACTTTAGCTCAGCCAGTGAAGAAATGGTGGGGTGGCGCCCAACTGGCGTGATGCTGATAAACAGCACTGACTGTAAAAAACAGATAAAACAAGAGAACGCTTATCATACTCAACACATCTGGGTGCCCGCTACTGAAGACATGTAGGTGTGTGTGTGTGTGTGTGTGTGACACTGGGACACAGGGTGGCCCAGATTTTGAAGACATCACCAATAAACAGTAAAAATTGGGCTTCTTTGTTGATAAGGATCCAACATGCTGAGTAGTTCAGCAGCTTCTGGATGCTCAGTGGCGATCACATCGCTGTGGTCTGTCCCTCTGAACTGCTCCTTCACACACTGACACAGAAAACCCACACATCTCCTCCATTTACCTTCCTAAAATAACTTTACTCAAATAACTTTACTCAGCCCATAAAAACTCCATTACAAAAAGACATTATTAGCATGAGTGGCTCCATGTATCCAGAATTATTTCAGTTCACATCAACTGAAATCTAACCTAAAAGATCACATATCAGGCCCTCTGTGCGCCTCTTTAATGGATGTTATCGGATGACTGGATACATAATCACTTCTTTATGGCATTAACACAGGTGAAAATTGGCAGTTGTGCTCAAGTGTCACAAAGGTTCTGCCTCATTTGCCCCATGTGGTCATTAAATCTGTCACAGTCACAGTGCTTGATGATATATATTGATTTAATGCATGTGGTCATATAATGTTCGACAGATCTGGCAGCACTTTGAACTGACTTATTACAGCAGGCCAGGCCGCTGCTCTGAGGCTAGAGATACTGAGATTGTCTTTGCAGAGAGGAGGTGACATGAACACAGAAAATACAGCATAATTAAGCCACCAGTTTTACTCTGAACATTCCTCCCTCTGAGATTCAGGCTTTTGTCGTTACATTGTAGTAATATGACGACTACGGAAACAAAAGGTTGTTTGAATAAGATTACAAGATTTATTATTTTTACTTTCCTCACATCTTGAGTTTATCATCATAGTTTTAACAGTTATGAGAAGGGTGAGATGTTAAATGTGCACCTGTGTTGTTCTCTCAGGTTAAACTCTGCCTACTACAGTATCTCCACCTCTGACTTAATCTGGCACCCCAGCCTATACTAGCGTGGAAACAAACAGCATCCAGACGTTTATGTAACCTGATTAACAGGCTTTGAAGTTCAGACGGGCGTCCTGTCTGCTCGTGACACGAAACAATGTAAAGCCACCACATTAGTCTGTCAAGTAACAGTTTGTTCTCTCAGCACCAGTGCGAGCCAATAATCTATATCAACAGGTATTTTGTACAGGCGGGTCTGGATTAGTTGTTCAAGCGTATGATTTCTCAGGTTTACACTTGGCTATAAAATGACTTAGCTTTAGAACTCAGTCACTGCTTTAAGAGGTCCTGTTTGTAAACAAAAAAATAAAAAATAAAACTTAACTTATAAAATGTTCCAACAAATGTTCTGACAAATAGGACATTTAAGATGCAGTAATTTAATATTTTAATTTCTGTAACTCAATTTGTGGTCCAGCTCTTTTAATAAAGCCATTTGGAAAATTAAATAAATGAATTAAAGGCAGTTTTAGAACATTAACTACACACTGACACACATGTGCAATCCAATCACATATCAATCAATAAGAAAGAACATTAGAGACAGGTTGCTGGGCCTCCACAAACACAGAGTCCTGGAGAGACTGTCTCCAACAATGATCTCCCCACTAATAATGGTTCTCAAATGCTGACTCAGACATGCAATGTGTTATTTTGGGAAATTTTGGTACTTTCGTCCGGCTATAGTGGTTTCACCTCCAGAGTTTGGTAAAACCATTAACTGTTACTTAAGCATTAAAGTCAAGATAATGATTTTCCTACATAAATAACTAAAAATAAGATAAAGTACGCAGCCAACAGAATCACCGCAAAAACCAGCGGGTTCCTTCAGAAGGTGAAAGCTGCCACATTTGAGTGTTTTGAGACTATTTAGGGAGTTGTGGTTTTACGCTGGATTGAGATGCAGATGCTGTAACAGAGATGGAGCTCTGAAAATGGCAGCCGGACAGACCAAGAATCTGTTTTGTGACAGCTAATTATAGGATGTTGGAAATGTGCTCATTCAAGCTTTGCATGAAATCTGCAGTCAATCTGAGGTTAATACTGCCCGCCTCTGAGCGAGGTGCCTTACAGGGTGAAGAGAGGCGCATGTTTGAGTGTGTGTAATCCTCGTGTGAGCGTGTGTGTAGGTAGGCATCGATTTAGGTCTGAAAAATCAGATTATCGATCAAAATGATTATCAAGTACATATGCCAAACATTTCCTAGTATTCTCAAATCTGAGTATTTGCAGCTTTTCTTGTGTTTGTGTTGAGAAACAAGAAATGCAATTTGAAGACTTTGGGCTCTGGAAATTGTTTTTACAATTATTTTACATTGTATGGTCTCGACAAAGGCATAAACATAAAGAGTGGTGGTGTGTTGTGCCTTGTGCCATTGTGTAACAGCGTGTGTTTGTTGTGAGGGATTGTCGCTTAGCAGAGTTAGCCTAGTGGATTAAAATGTCGGTGGGGAACAAGAAAAGTCGAGGCTAAGTGACCCACATTAACTGTCCAGACACCCAAACAACACTCTCACACACTGGCTTCATCTACCTGCTGTGCTCGGCTTGATCATCTCAAAAAAACACATTTTCTCATCAGCCAGCTGTCCCACTCTGCCTTACAGGTGGACTCTGTGATTACTTTACACAATTTGTACTGACCTGATGTCCACGTCCCCTCCCTGAAAACACACACATGCCCCAACACCTCCCTCTTATTACGTCAATTTGCGCAGCATGGCACTTCAATGTGATTAGGATCAGACGTCATCGATATAATCACATCAGAGAGAGTGCTATCACATAAACATGTTTCCAAACATCGAGATGTTTGGTATCAAGTCAAAGGGGGGAAAAAAAGACTATAACCCACACATTGATCCCTCCAATCCAAGTTAATCCAATTCCAAAACAACTTTATACCCATGACTGTCGGTAAAGACAAACTCATGACAGCAGAGACAACAATGGAGCTAATGTTGAGTGGTTTTTCAACAAAGTCAAAAACCACTCATATGACTGGATTATTATAAACTCAACCACACATGGCAGCTTACCACTTTCACTGCCTTAGATGTGGTGGTGTGAGGCCTCCTATATGTGACTGATGTCTCAGGGTTCAGTCCACCACCACCTGCACACACAGGGCTGACACTCCGGGCTGGACTCAGATGCCCTCTACTCTCGTCAAAGAGCATCCTGGTCACATGAACCACATGGCTGCTCCAAATGACACGTTTACGAGGGAAAGATTTCATGTACTTTTTGGCTAACTTGAATCACGCTACGTTTGGCATTTACCAAAATAGCAACAAGAGAGGAAGAAAAAATTGATCCAAGGGGAACATTGCCAAAGTTAGGGCCGCAACCTTTCGTCTGCAAACACACTCATTGTTAGGCGCCTCTATAGATATCCTAAAATTATACATATATGTCTACTTGTACAAGTTAATGTCAATGTATGATTAAATAAAGGATTGAAGGCATCAGAGTGGATATAAGTGGAGAGGGGAACTTTTGAGTTGAACAGGAAACACGTAAATAATCAGTAGATGTACACGTCCTTTTGTGATGACTCACACTCACACACACACATACACACACACACACACACACACACACTTGTGACACAAGAGAGGAAGTCCCTGACCAGATTAATGATTCAACGGCTATTTGAGGAAAAATATTATCCATTACCGCCATCAAAGAGGTAATGTTTTCACCCTTGTTGGTCGGAGAAAGCATCGAGGCCCTGATTGGACCCCATTAAAAGGTAAAGATTTTTTTCTCAGTCATTTTCCTAAACACTGCCTTTTTCGACATTTTAGCTATTTTCTAAAGGATTAATGCGCAGATTTTGATGAAAAAAATCTGGTGCATTTTGGTGGCTGGTATCTATAAGTGGGTAAAAAACGGGAACTGTTGGTCCTTAGCAGAGGTATGAACTCACTGGGTACCATTCTAGTTAAATGTATTGGAATCTTTGTATAGACTAAACAAGTATTCAAGATAAAGTCTTTAAATTTCAGTCAAAAACATCTTGAATTAGCAAAGATACTGTAAAAATCTGCAATTTCATTCTTGACAAATGTTGTAGCAAAGTTTGATCAACTTAGCGGTTTATCAACACCATTTTAAATGTTTTGAGACAGTTAGGCAGAAAACAAAGGCATTTGTATTCCATAGTGGAGTACTTTCAAGTAGAAATCCTTGGTTCATGAACTTAAACAAAACACACAACCGTGCCGTTAGCTCTGGGGGCATTGACACAGATCTAGTCTGACACAGAAACACGAAGGTACACAGAAAACTCTGAGGGGAGAAAAAGGAAAACAATGAAGAGAAATACATGCCGACACATTCTCAACATGAATCTATCCTGAGAGGTTGCAGCTCGTGTTGTGTGACTGCGGTGAACAGGTAGAGAGAGTAAGTAGCGTATGAGAGATAAGAATCGAAGCTGACAGCTACTCCACCTTAAACAAATCGTGACCAAACTCTGGACGGTCAGTCACGGCCTCAAACCCATTCACACATGTTCTCGATCTCTGTCGCACAGCTATTCTTCGGATCATTAGTCTCCTGCGGCAGGTGACTGCAGATAAACACAGTCGGACATAATGGACAGCCCAGAGAAGTACACTTGTTTTTTTCCATTTCAAAGGTAAAACATGTCCCTGGGCCCCTCACTGAGGTTAAGGGTACAGAAGAGGAGATGTGAGTGGATACAGATGGCAGAGGGGCTGCAGCCCCCATGGGTGGTCACACAAAAAGACTCTTAAGGCGAAACTCAAAGAGCCAGAAGGCACACAACAGAACAATATCAGAGTCAATGGTACTTTTCTACACCAACTGGAAGATAAAACTTTCTGTTGCCCCGATTTGACACGTAAATTAAATTAAATTTCAAGCTTCCACTACGGGGTTATGTAACACTTTGAATCACAAAAGTGACTTAATGTTCTTAAGTTAAGTTAATCTTAAGTTTGTGCATAAGATCACAGTATCCTATGTTTTATTACCAATTACATTTGCGGTGATTACATCTCCCCGCTGGCTTTAAAGTGGTTAAGAAGTTTAACCTCAACTGTAGTTTAAGGGGTTAAAGGAGATTGTAGGTGATTCTAACCCAGTCTGACATCTACTGCTGCAAGGCTTCAGACGCAGCAGCTGTTGGAGGGGGGGTACTGTGCCACATAATATCACCAGACCACAAGTAGCAGCAGGTGTGGCCAAGGCCAGAGTAATACTACTACACAAAAGACGGGGGGGGCTTTTAAATTTGAATATAGCCTTGACAGTGAGACAACTGTGGAGAGGTTTCCTAGTGGCCATAAGCAAAGGAGAGAAAGGGGTTTAGTGGAGAAAAGACAAAAGGTTTAATGTTCCTTAATTCTATCCATGGCTTGGGTAGTGTTGCTTTGATACAGATTTGGCTGCCCTCTTTATACCAGTATAGAATTAATTAACATCATCTTGCCACATTAGCTGCTACGACCTTCACCTCAACTCACTGCATCTAAGCCAGTGAGTCGATGCGGGCGTCTGCCACCTATTTAAGCTAAAACAAAGCACATTTGCATAACAAGAAAAGGTAGATGAAGAGCAGGGGAGTGCTACAAAAGGTAAGAGTAAAATATGTAGCAGCTGTTGGGAAAAAGTATTATTTCATAGTTTAGAGAGGGACTCTAAGAGAATACTGTGGTCTGCAAACAGCGCTGAAGTCACAAAGAGCCTCATCTGAAATACATGCCCTTCATTGTCCTTAGGATTAAAGAAGGCAGCTATGGAAGCACATGTATGTAAAGAAACAGTTCACATTCTAACTGCTGAGAGAAAACACTGGATGTACAGTGTGAGCTACTGAGGTGCCAACATTTCCCCCAAAACAAGATGCTGTTGCAGCTGTTGTGAGAAAGTGGAGCAAATGGCTCACAGAGCGGGCTGACGGTGTGTGATGAGCACTGAATCATGATTGGATCTTTTTATTTTCTATACTTTACTACTTATTCAGTCATTTATATAATTCAGTTTTTGTGAGTACATAGACTTCAACTATCATTCTGTTTTACAATCCTGATAATGAAATTGAATCTTGACTTTTGTGTTTGTGTTGTTTCAGTAATACAACATGCAAAGATGTGAAGTATATTCAAAGTATAATAAAAAAATAAATACTTAAAAGGACAACTTGTTTCATGCCAGAAACAGAAGAGGAGCCAGGTTTATGCAACGCTTGGCTAACTGTTGTGATAACAGCTGCTGAAGCGAAGCATCCCTGCCTGCTCCTGCACGTCACCTGATCCTTCAACAAACCTTCCCGCTGTTGTCTCCCCTCTTTTGGGTGAGTGTGTGTTCCTCGCACATGTCTGATTTCTTGCCCAGATCAAGTGTCCTTGATGACAAAGAGCAGAGCCACGTCTGGCACACTGACCGCGACCAACGCTAACATAAACAATTACATTTGACAATTAGCCGCTGAAGCTAATTAAGAGCTTAGAGCAGACAGATAAATGTGTTGAAGGGGTGTTAAATGCGTTCAGGTAAATATCAGTAAGCAGTGTTTAAGAACAGAGGCAACCATTTGTCCTTCTACTGACCCACATCTTATCTGGAGGCCATACAGAAGCTGAGTGTGTAAACAGACAGAAACACATATAGATGATGTGGACCTTCAAGTAAGCCACAGAAAAGTAGTTCAAGAACAGCAGAAAAACTTATTTCTTAATGTTTTTCAGGGTGAATAAAGTTGTGTGAGTGAGAATTTTAATTCAATTTTCAACCCAGATATACTAGATTTTAGACCAACAACTTCCTCAACATAAAACAGATTTTTAACACCACTTCAATTCAACCACTGACCATTCATTCATTTAGTGGATTAAATTGAGACACCAACTGGAATCACAGCACTTTAAATAAATACGAATCATGTAAGAGCAGAAGCTTCCTGAAGCCTCATTCACAAAAAACACACGATTGCCATTCCTGGACTCAAGCTTAGTAAAACATACCATACTATCCAGTTACACCAGTATCTGACGAGCAGGTATGACACCTTTATAAAACCCAACCCATGGTTTACTTTATGCTGATTCACTGCATTGGTGAGCAAGCCCCACGTGCAACATGTCACTTTACTGACATCACCCTTCAATTCTCCAAACAGAGATAACAAAAGATAAGATCCGAGCATTATACAGCCATGATAGCCGCGAGAGCAGTACGAGTGCCTGAAAACACCTATAAAGTATCTTGTTGTCATCTTCATACTCATTACAGGACGATTAAGTGATTGTAAATGACAGGTGACAAGGTTGAAGTGGGCACCGACCTCTTTTCTCCTCCAGATCCTGGAGGAACTGCCTGTAGGCAGCCGTGGAGCTCATCCCTCCCTCCCACAGAAAAGAGAGAGAGATAGGGGGGACGGAGAAATGACAAACAGAGAGAAATAATTGAAAGAAGAAGTGGGTAAGTACAGGAAGCGGGTGAGAAACGGTGGCAAAAAGGAGGGGAAAGGTGATCTTAACACCTCGAGGAAATGAATAATGAGAGGTGTTAAGAAAAGGTGAGTGAAAACAGAACAGAAGAGGAGTAAAGAATGGAGGAGGAGGGAGAGTCTGGAGGCTGCAGTTGATCTGTGTGGATCGCAGGTTCCTGGCTGTCAAAGAAGGGCCATCCTTAATCACGTAGATAATCCCTCATCTCTTACTCGCTTCTTTTCTTCTTCCACCAGTCTTGTCTTCTCTCTGCCGAGTGTGTGCGTAGCTGGTTGCGGTGGCTACGAGTGTGTTAGCAGCTCTAAGCCGGATAGAGGAACTGGACTTTGACCACAAGGCGGGTGATGTCACTGCCAGAGCCAGAAACATGTGTTTCACTTGCGTCTAGAGCGACAGTGTGTGTGTGTGTGTGAGAGAAGGAAATTAGAAAAAAAGGGGGCGTGTTTATATTACTCAGCTCCATGTGCTTTTTTTTCACAGCAGCGTGGTATGTTGAAGCTGGATTTTATGCATGAGTGTTTGACTGTCACACATTTGTCATTCAGTCAGCCTCACATTGTCTTGCTCTTGTGTGTGTGTGTGTGTGTGTGTGTGTGTGTGTGTGTGTGTGTGTGTGTGTGTGTGTGTGACTTTCAGCTGCCTGTTGGATCAGCATGCTCGAGCAGATTACAGGGAAGCAGACGTGAAGGGGGCTCACTAACACCCACTTTCTTCTTTATTTCTAATTTTACTGCACAGTCTGGCTCTCCCTATCATCGCAGGCATGTCAATCTACTGATGTCAATATTTGAGCTGAGAGTACGCCTCTGCACTCGTCTGTCACTAAGCCAAACTGTCTCTACTGTAAGTTAGGAGAATAGAACATCACGAGCCTGCTGTACATATCAGAATAAAGGATGAGTATTACACACACATCGCAATATGTAGAGTATATGAATGCATATACCAGATCTAAAATGATTTATATCTTGTACCCTCACTTTACATCTGTTAGGGTGGCACTACCACTGATTTCACTGTAGTCTCTTATAAATGTCCAAAAATACTGATTAAAAAGGCTCATCACAATTTTACAAACACATGTAGTTAATTGATCCTTCAGCACTAGTGAGGCACATTAAGACTGCTTTAAACATTAGAAAACAATAATAAAGAAGGATCAACGCATTACTCTTCACCCTCTTTCTATCCTCGTCTTATCAGCTCTGTCCTCTCTCTTCTATTCTAACTCATGAGAAGGTAAACACCACACAGTAAATAATTACCTGGGTTTTAACATGTAACAGAAACAAACACACACACAGACACACACACACACGCAGCAGCAGGGCAGATTAGGCCGGATGAGGTCTAGTGCCATGGCAACCAGCAGGTTGACTGTAAATACTTGTAATAGCTTCCTTGACTTCAGCACCTCATGACCACTTGTAAGAAATATAAGTGTATGTTTTGGCAGAAATGCAGTGGCATTGAACGTCTCCACATAACAAGTACATCAGGAGTGCAATGATGGTGAAATGATTTGGATGTAAACTGACGACTGCTCAAGTTCACATCAGGAAACTGTGGCTAAAAGCTGAGAGACAAAAAAAAGAAACTAGAAATAGCGGGAAATCGACAAAAATAGTACTGAAACTATCTGCCAATTGTGCTGCCAAGACACAATTAGTGAATCATGCTGGATAATAGGAGTAGTAATCATTTATTATTATACATTTTGCAGGTTGGAGCTCAAATGCTGTTGCTTGCGTGAGCATTTTTCTTCAGTTTTCCCTGTTAAATAAAACAACACACCTGTGTTTTCATAGCTGCTGTTCAGACTACATCAAATTATCATATTATTTTTACGGACAAAGTCAGCAATTTCTCAACAATCCATGCATTTCACTGCTTAAGTTTTCTGTTGCATTCAACTGCAGTGCGGTGTACAAGAAGAAGTGATTAAAACAGATCTGAAATGCTCTATAAATGCCAACCCTGACAGGAATCGACTGTTTTTTAATAGAAGGTCCTTCTCTCACTCTCAGATGCAACAAACAGTTTTACACCCAAACACAACCTGTCACACATCCAAACATTTCTCAGTATTGGACACAAACCCAGAAAATCTGGCTAAGAATCTCATTGGTTTCTAACAGTTGTGCAATCAAATGAGCCCAAAGCATTTGTTTAACTATAGAGTAACTACTGATCAATAGGAGAACAGATACACCAAGTGTGTGTGTGTGTGTGTGTGTGTGTGTGTGTGTGTGTGTGTGTGTGTGTTTTCCAGGGGGATTTGAGATGACCTCAGATAATAGTCTGACCCACAAAGTTCAAAGGGCGAAAGCTGCCAATTTGCCTCCATTAGTTTGTTTCCTCACTCATCAATGACATCGTAGAGGAAGGAAAAGCACCCAGGGGGATTTGAACCGACACAAATGGACACACAAGGACATTAAAATTAATATTGTGTGTTTTTTCTCATTGAATGCTTCCAACGTGAAAAAAAAGATGAAAACAGACTTCATAAAAACTACATGTATGCAAAATCTTCCACAACAGATGAAAACACCTTCCACCCACACACCTCTCAGAAAGCTGAGCTGACAAAGACGCGGTGCAGTTCAAAGCCATCACGCTCTATTCAAAAACTCTTTTTGAGTTGAGAAATCCTGACGGACAAAAAAAAGTTGAAAACTGTTCAGCGATCCTGAACGCTCCCCTGGGAGTCTCCTCTTTCACATGACCCTGTCAACAGCAGCCCGCTTCATCAAAGGCAACCCTGGACACACTGCACACACACAGAAAAACACTGATTCACACACACTCTTGCTCAGGCAGTCACACACACAGGGCCGGAGGATGGTGGTGGTGTGACTGGTAACCATAGCGACAGGACAGCAGCTAGCTGCCGGTGTCTTTTTCCACCTTTTATACACGTTCCTGTGCATGAAAAGAGCCGGGGCCTAGCAACACACTGTAAACTGGTCCAGAGGTGTTAAAAGTTAACTTTACAATAACTTTACCAAAACAGAGTGGAAGTACACCGGCAAATATTTGTCTGAGAAACAAACAGCAGTAAGTGTGTGGAGAAAGCAAACATCCAAACAGACAAAACACAACATCAGAGGTAAACTCCTGTTGTCCATGTGGATCATCATCCAGCCAACACGTCTCCTCTGCACTTTACTCAAGAGGCCAGAGATTCTTGGCCACTAAATACAGGTTTAGATCCGTGGATAAAAAGGGAACAATAGAAGCTGGGAAGCAGATTTTTCCATAAGTATAAAGGAGGAACCTTGGCACCCTCACACAGCCACTTGTTGCAGCGAATAGTAACAGTAAGTGAGTGGTAGAAAAAGATGTATTTACCTTTGTTGGAGGAAGTCAGCACAAACAGCAGCAGCAACATGGAAGAGAAAACAGAAAAAGACCAGCTGGTTAGATTGATGATCTTTAAAAAACATAACGTGAGCCTCAGACTCTTAACGCTCAGTGTTATATAACAGTTAAATATAAACTTTTATGTTACTTCAAAAAAGTAAATTCAAGTACCACTTTTCACAGCTTTCGCATGAGCTTTCACCCACATCTAACAGAATAAAAGTGCATGTAACAGCACTTTTTGGAGCAACACATGCCAAACACATACAAGCAGTGAATGGAATCTGAAGACAGGATTTTGATTCAGTAGAAGTGTTATGGAGCATCACTGCACTCAGCCTCAGTTACTTTTCAGTTTAGTATTCAGTCACTTTGTGCTACAGGAGAAACTCTGAGGAGTTGGAGTGTAGAGAGCATTACAGAACATGATTGGACATTGATTGTTTTGTGTGAGTCCTCTGATGTGTATCTGTGTTAGTTCATCTGATGCTGAGTGTGTCTATTGTAGGAGGTTTTTTTTTGCAGAAAGTGTGTCTGAGTCAATGTGTGTCAATATGTGTGTGCTTCAGCATTGGTTTTTCCTATGCATGTATGCTGTTAGTGTGTGTGTTTGCAGGTACGATACACATTCTCAAAAATGTCAACCAGCTTTTGTGAGAGTGAAACCATGTGCGGCTTTAATCAGAGCTGGAGCTCAGTCAGCTCAGTCAGGAGGCTGATGTGGCACACACAAGCGCACGACCACACACACGCATACACTCCAAATGCCATTTCAGTTTGTAAGATGAACGATTCTCACTTTATTCAGCTGAAATGAACCTGCAGCAATGCATTAACCAATGCAGAGCCACATACATGCTTCACAGTGTGTCAAATCAAAGCAATTTAATTTCCTGCATTTTTTTTTTTGCATACACAAGCAAATGTTTTAGTATTCAGACTGTGAACAGTTTCAGCTGGTTTAGCATTATAAAGTAGCACCTGTAGAAATGGAATTTATACCATCTTAAGTGGAGAACCATTTCTCAATAATCAGACATAACTGGTCAAAAAGATCAGTCCTGATTATTATTCATGTAAAAGCAATACATGGAGGTGACTAAGTGATCAATACGTAATGAGTGATTACAACTCCCAAAAGGCTTTTTTCAGGATATGTTCATCTTTCTACTTGATTTTGCTCCATGCTCCATCAGGTGCACACTCATCATTTTCACATTAATGACAACAGAAAATGCTGTGGCACTTTCTCTTCCAACACGTGTCTGAGTCTGCAGTCTGCGCTTTCTTTCTGTCTAGATCAGGAGGAACTGCAGCAGTGTTTCACATCTTTTGATGTGTTTGAGTGCAACACAAATTGCCTCTCTGGGGGAAGTGACGTCCAAAGTGTGGATTTGGAGAGGAGACAAGAGAAGAAACAAGAAAATCAACTGCCATGTTGGAAGGAAGGATAAACAGACAGTGTGATGTGTGAGAGGGTTAGGAGGTGAAACAACTTTGGGCCTCTGATAGCTGCGAGTGTACAGAGACACACATGAAACAAAGGAGTATTCATCAGGGGAAACCACAGGGAAGCGAGCTGTTCCAAATATTGTCACGAGAGAGAAAGACAGAGAGAAAGAAACTGAGCTTTACTGAGTGAGAGACATACACAATATTTAAGTCTGAAGGTGAAGATATTATATATACCAAGAGAACTAGCCAGTGATTTCTTTTGCTCTACATATCTCGTTTTCAGAAAATGGAAGGGGGAGGGAGGAAAAAAGGCAGCAGATTTCTGAAGATGCATGTAGGTCAATTGGAGCAGACATAGTGTGTACAGGAGGACGAGTTTGACCTCTTAAAATGCACCGAGAAAAGACAGCAGCTACGAATGACTTAACACAAAACATAATGTGGAGTTCAGCTACTTAAATCAGATCTGAAAGCTACAACAAGGACAAAGCTAAACCAGACACGCAATCATAAATATCAAAACCTTTTTAAAACAAAAGTACTCGAAAGATATATTCAAATGGAAAATGGGCAGCGTGAGTACAGTACAGCTGGAATTCAAAGGATAAAGAAGACTTTATTGTATCGAATTTGTATCTTGTCTGCTTCATGTGTATCTGTATGAAGGAGAGGTTGAGACTCAGAGGAGAGATTATACTGTGTACAGTTGTGTTGGATTAAAACAAGAATATGGGAGTAGTTGTACATTTCACTTAGTATCTATGCTAGTGTTTGAGTCGACCTGCCGAGGGAGTACAGATGGAAAATAGCGAGTACAAAGTAATCTCCTCTCTTTCTTTGAGATGAGATGATCCCTGACAAATATTTAAAATGTGGATTTAAAAATCTGTGATGCATTCAATGACAGCAGGAAAGTGAGGTGGACCGAACACAACACACCATTGCACACACCCACAGACATACACATACTTAGTGGTTCCTCTGCAAGCCTTTTAAACTACAATCTTTTGAGGGCAATTTAGACGAGAACCTCTGGTTCATTCATGTATGAACTGGCTCCTTTGCTGACTCTCCCTCTCTCCCTCTCTCGCTCTGTGTGTGAGTGTGTTCCAGGCTGTGTCACCTGATTTGTCAAATCATAACAGGCAGAAGATAAAAGTTATTCCCAGCCAGTGTTTCACCATGCGTAGCACTTCTGACCAAAGTAAACTACAATACCATCTTATTAAATTCAGATTATTCTCACATCACCTTCTCTATTTAATTCTGGGACTGACAGCTTACATAATATTGCCTGTGTGAATGTTGTAAATGCACGAAAAGTGTCCCCGCTATTTTGACCCAGAAGAACACATCAGTTCCTTGTTGCATCACAGATTCTTAGATCCCACGTATTTCACATCTGTGGGGCAAATTTTATCTTTGTTTCTCCTCAAAAAATATTTCGAGGACAGGGGGGTGAGTGTAAAATTACAAGAGAGGAGCAGAACTTAAAAAAAGAAGGGATTTGTTTTTCAAGTCTGTCTGCATCTGTGAAAGTTCTTTCTTGGGAGGCAAGGAGACGGGGATGAGCAGACAGAACTGTTGTGATAAAAGAAAGAAAGAGAGTGCGATGGATAAGTAACTGAAGACCCCGTGACAGATGGAAAGATAGATATGAGAAAGCCAGGTGATGCAGAGAGAAGGAAAAAAGTAAGTGGGGAAAAACAGGCAGCCAGACCCACACACGCCGCACACGCACACACACACACACACACACACACACACACACACACACACACACACACACACACACACACACACACACGCCGCACACACGCCGCACACACACACACACACACACACGAGGTAAACACTGAGATTAACTCTCACAATGGTAAGGAGGAGTCATAAAGGAGGAATGCAGCCTTCTTCTCTGTGACCTCATAGTTTGTGTGTAATCGTGGGTTAAGAGTTTAGTCCAAAACAGCAGTTTGTCCCTTTTAACATGGTATACATACATAAAAGTGACATATTGTCTGGTATTTTCTCCATTTTCACGCACTGAACAGACCTAGTCTAGAGAAACAGATCTGATGACGCCCTCTGATCACTAAATCATTTGTAATGTTACTAGATATGATGTCTGGAATTACACAATAAGCAAATACATGTAGCCGATAATTCAGATGAATCTGTGCTAAATAAGTACGTTTGTGTGCATCTTAAACCCTACACACAGATTTTCTTAAATGTGCTTGAACCTTTCATTGATGGGGAGGGTCAAAACACACGCCCACACACACACACACAGGCAAGGAAGAGTTGGAGCATGATATCCCGGACATCCAGCACAGGCCTCAACAAGTCCACCCACAAACCATTATATGAGCCCCGACATGGGAGCAGCTGCAGGATTGAACAAATCTATGTTTTAATGATGAGCTGTGACGTTTTCATGGGCATAAATGTCTGTTTGACTCCTTCAGCTGCGCCTACATGTGATGGTGTGAAATTTCCATATTGCTCCTCTGAGTTGTCTGAATTTATTTAATCACTCAGAATAATCAGTGTTGAGTCTTTACTGTGTTAACTCGCCCAATGCTCCTCTAAATACAGTCCAGAGGAGGGGGGAAATCTGATGGAGGAGCATTTTGTGCATGGCCAATTACCTGCAGTCAAAGGTTTCCGTCATTTCTATGTAGCCATTAACTGAGGCTGGCAGCGTGCCGCTGTTGTTTCATTTTAACAATGACAATGGAGACCGGAAGGGAGAGTGGATGAAAGCAGGATGCAATATTTGGCCAGTGGAAGGGTTAATGTTAGTGATCCTCATTTGTTCAGTTTCCAGCACCTAACCCTAACAGAACAAAAGACTACCTGGCATGAGTAGCAAGCCAAAATGGCTAATTAAGTGAAGAGGAGAGCGCCACAGAGGCTCAGTTTCACAAACATATTTCAGGACAAACCACAAAACAAAAGGGCTGCGGAAATATTCTCCATAAAGGTAATCAAACTGACACAGGATGCTGCTTCAGAGCCAGAATATTGCACTTTGAATTAATCAACTTTATCGGCAATCAGTGATCAATCCATCCATAAAAATGTTCAGTTTTATTTCTACAGCTGTCTGCTTCTTTCTAATAATACAATGTTGATATATGCTAACTTATGTATATATATTATGTAAGTTTGTAATAACAGCACTGTAATATTGTTGTAGAGTTAGCTGTGTGTAATGCAGCTGTGCAGACAGGCAGACCAGAGGTGGTCAGCAGAGTAGAGTTGGCTCTATGATAAATCCGGTGAAAAGCACACACATACACACATGTGGGTCTGAGAGAAGAGAAGGTGGGCGTAAGTTAAAATGGAGTTGATAATATGGATGAGAGACGGAGAGAGTGGGAATGAATGAGTGGGCAGGATGAGTGGGAGGGAAAAGCAATGACAGAGAGAGATGCCGTCAGAACGATGGAGCGAATGAGAGAGAAGCTAATGGAGGGCAGAAGAAAGAAAATAAGCAATAAATAAAAGACAGACTTATACCGACATGTTGGATGTAAGTGAATAATTGCAACCTGGTGAGAGAATGGAGAGAAATTATCCCTCACTGATTCGTCCTGCATAGTACTTGTACTGTGCAATAACAATACATTTAGTTGGAATCATAGCTAACTCTGGTCACATGGCAATAATCATCTTTAATATTGAACATGGCCCTCCACACATGATTGGAATAATGCAGAAATAAAAGTACACAAATCTGCCTGCACACGCACACACACACACACACACACACACATTTAAACACCTGTCTAATGTACATTGTTGGAGTGCCCCACTACAGATTGTATTTCACAGTTGTTTGAGAGACATGGAGACAGACGGGACAAACTTATCCTTCACTCACACACTTTAACACAGTCAGATCTAGCTTTAGTAGCAGGCCTATGTGCGTCATATAACTCATAATAGCATTTTGCCGACACTACACAGCTACCTTCACAATGTCAGATTCTCTTTCTGGTGAGCGTTAATAGAGAGCTGCATGTTGCTAACACGAGATCATTACTGCTGTTACAAAACACGGTGATGACTCTTTCAACAAGATACTAGTCAGGATTCTGCAGATGCACACAGTGAGATGTACTGAGCTAAATAAGAACCAAATTGCACTTGAATACATTAACTTAAGCAGATCCTCTTATCTAACGCAAACTGCAGTAACACTTGTATTCCCCCAGTGAGAGATAAACTTTCCACTGAGGCTTTTTCAGACTCCAGGCACAACTAAGATGCTGATAAGTCTATTTTTTACCACATGTGAAAAAGCTTCATATTTTTGTACATAAAAGTATTGCTATTAGTTATATTATGTTGTCAATTAATCCACACTGGATTATAATATGGCAAGAGCAAGCTGTCGTTGTTCAGAGGTCATGTGTCTGACATTAAGTACGGTAAGTGTGCATTAGTGGATGATTGCGACAGTAAGTGAGAGACATATGTGTTTTTAATGGGGCCCACAAGTCCAGTAAGTTGAAAGACTAACCTGCCTCTAAAGACACTCTTGTCTCAGGGAGATCCCGAGCTGTGAGAGCAGAGTGTTATTAAATATTCATATTTATGAGAGACAGGACCGACCTCAAAGAAGCATGGTCAGCACAAAATGATCGACGAGGGGAATCATGATGTACGCTCTCATGTTGCATTATGTGAGGTCATCCTGAAGAAAAAAAGGCAGCTGCTATTTTAACCCGAACTCCATGGAAGGAATCAATGTTTAAAGGAAATCGCATCAAGACATAAAGAAATCCCCCTCGCCCTGCCGTGGTAAAGAAATAGGGAAACAGTAAGAAAAACAGTTTCAGTGTTTCCCTGAAACCATCACTGATGTAGTAACTCTTACTCTAATGAAAGTGACCAGGAAAATCCCCTAAATCCCATCATCTTGAACAATAAGCCAACACATTTTATCAACAAGTTATGATTTCATACAATGTACTATTTGATTTTGAAAGATGTTTAATTCACCGGCTATAAAGGCTGAAAAAGATCTATGATGAGGTGTCACAACCCATCACTGTCAGCCTTTGTGATTGTCACAGACTATCATCTAGGATTTGTACAGCCAATGTCAGTGATAAATCAAAGTGCAAGCACCTTGTTAGGGCCCTAAAAATGACTTTGGTTTTTACAGTATTAGACGTCAGGAATTACTGTAGGAGGGTTTAGAAGGAACAAAGTACTCTTGAGATAATGGACCGAGTGGAGGTGTGCAGACACATTGCCAGAAGTAAATGAAAGACTTGGAAGAGCTTGAACGAACACAACTGTAGTTATTCATCAGTTATGATCAAAGGAACCACTAAAGAGCTATAAAGTGCACTTTAAACAGCAGCAGAACAGGAGCTGCTGAAAAGTATAAACACACTCTGACAAAATGTCAAAGAAAAACACTTCACATTTCTGAACTAAAACTGACCCTACATGATGCTGAAGACATGGTCAGCTTTTACGAAGAATAGCTTAATGAATGCCCAAAAGAAACTGGTCAAGCTTAAATGGGATTTCTGCAACATGAATACACTCGCAGAGCCCGTCAGCTAGTGGTCAGCTGGAAGCCCTTCATTTCATTAGTGAGTGTAATTAATAACCACTCATTTAAAGGCCTTACTAAGCAGCTGGAGGGATAGAAGGGAGGAAGAGGAGAGGCAGAGAGGACACAAGGATTAGAGAGTGGGAGAGAAGAGTAGGGATGGAGGGAAGCTAGATAAAATTAGCAACCACATCAGCAACACTCGTGAAATGAAATAGATTTTGTAAAGCAATTTCTTGCAGTTTCTTGACATTATGTCTTACTTTTTATCTCCTTTCCTCTCTTCAACTGTCACATGAAATGTATAATACAATCGGTCTCTTGTTCCAGAAGCCATCATTTGATTTGGGAAATTAGAGCAGTCACGCCCAGGAAAGAAAGCGAACATTTATCTTGTACTGGCCGACATTCAACATTTTCACTATTCCGCTGCCAAATGCAGGACTTCCTCACAACAGAGGATTCTTGAAAGATGATAAAGACTCTAAGAAGATTGGATTACCAGCCACCAAGAGATATGTGTCCATACTTGGTTGGTAGTTACCTCCCACCCTGATCACACCCTGCAGTAGTATAAGTTCAGTGCATAATGGTGTTGGCATCTCTTCTTTGAGCTTGGAAGTCCCCTCTGCCAATTGGTACAGTAAGAAGCAGCTATTTCCAGAGTGTGAGCAAGAAGAAACTGTGTCATTTGCTCAGTCTGAATTCACAGAACTGGCAACATGGTGACACTAATCCAACACTTGATCTTTCTGACACTGACTAAATAAGTTTATTTATGTCTTGGTCTCTTTGTTTCTATTTAATAAAAATAACTAGAAAATTCACTTGATAATTTCTGAAAAGATCTCCATTTCTCTGTTTCAGATCCTCTTCATGCGAGGTGAATATCAGCAGTCGTCCACACCCTGCAATGTGACAGCAGTCAGCCATAACACACAAAATTCAAATACTGATATGACTGCACCCAGCAGACCCCCGACACACCCTGTGACCACAAACAGCTGGGGAATACAGGAGGGTGGGAGGATGTCAGCAGAGCGGAGGGCGTCAACAGTCACACAGTTAGAGTGTGCACGTAAGTATTGGAATTTGGAGGAGCCAGAAAATTGTTGTCAGATAACTTCATACACTCAAAATGTATGTGATTTAAATGTACACCTGCTGCTGCTCAGGGTACAGTTTCAAATTTCATTTGAGGTTCATCACTTCCTGTGGTTGGAGACATCAGTGACATGCTTTCCTGAACTGTAAAAAGGGTGAATCATCTCTGACTAAAGGCTGCTGGAAGTGCATGCACATTTCCTCATTTAAGCAGATCAGATGTCTGAAGTACAGGCCGTCATTTCTCATTTTGGTCAAATGGAGAAAAGAGAATAAGTGGAGGTGTAAACGAGTAGATGTATGTTTGGAAGCAGAAATATTTGGTGGGGAAACTCCCGGCAGGAATATCGCACACTGGGTGTGCCAAGAGAGACAGGTGGGCTTCAAGAGACAGCAACAACTGGGAAACATATGATATCACATTCACCTCACACCCTCATCATCAATCATTCACTGCGTCCATCGTCATGTCTGCCGGCCAATGCTCATGGAGAGCAGAGGACGTATACGGGATGGGTAGGGCATTCGTCAGTTGTTCTGCTGGCTCGTATCCAGCGTGAGGAAGAATTTAGGCACATCACACACCTGCTGAAACCTCTCCGACTTAAGCTGTCTGCTCTCTCTTAATATATCTGGACAGGTCGTCATCACTTCTTTGAGCACAAGGAAGCTTTTCATTCCCATTATCTGGCAATAAGCCAAATTGATGGCGTTAAGCAATCATCGCCATTCATGTTCCAAATACAAGTCTGATTTTATAACACGTATCCATTCATATGGGAGGGAGAAAATGGTGAGCAAGAAAGCTTATTCAGGATGTGCAGCTACATCACAATATCCAGTATATATTCAAAGATGCATCTGATTTACATTATGAGAAGTATACAGAAGGATCCTGCTCGACCAATGCCAGGGACTAAAAATCTGAATATGTTTACAATTTTTTTTTAATCGAATTTATCTCTTGTGAGTACACAAACCTTACGGACAAAGAAGACTAAATTGCTGCAGCGCCCGTCTAAAAGCAGCCTTTTACACTTTGGGAATTGGAATAGTCACTTTATGTGTAATATCCTGCTTTCCATGTAATTTCTTCACTGTACAGCACAGCGACGAAAATGCACTTTCAGCAGGGGCCACTATTAATACACTGTATGTAGCATACAGGAAATTGTGCTCATATGCCGAGCGCCTCGGGAGGCATTTGATAGCTTTGGTTTCAGCATTCAGAGTGCAAAAGGAATTTGAGTCTACAAGGAGACCAAATAAGAGAAAGTAGCCTCTGGAGCCACACAACTGCATTCCACCATGTGAAGTAACCACTAACAGTGAAACCGCCACTTAATCCACAACTACGAGCAACAATACCATGCTACTGTAATAACTAGTATGAGAAAGTCATTACTGTAGGCTAATCGCTGCGTAAGCATGCCTGTAAGGCAGCCAAGTTTTGAGCAAGTCATGAGGGATGATTTCACTCTCAGACATAACAGAGGCGACGGCTGGAGGAGAGGGCTACATATGGCTGCAAAACGGATGGTACAAAAATAGGCCTTTGTTCAACTTCTCGCTCGCTGCCTGTGCCCTTCCTGCTCTCTACCTCCCCTCTTGGATCTGCTCCTCCCTGTCTCTCAACGTTCTCCCTCTCCCATTTGGTTTATTTCTTCTTCTCCTTATTCATATTTCTCTTCTGCTAATAATTCCCTTCTGCTACCTCTCCAGCCCTCCTTCTGTCGGTAACATTCTTCTCTTAGTCTCTCTTTTTCCCACTTCACAAATCATTTTTCAGTTCTGTCTTGCTGCTTCTGCGTCCCGTTCCTCCAGTTCTTCTCTCATTTCAGTTCTTCACACGTTTTTTCCCCAGATCACAAGTTTATATACACTAAAACGATTAGATTATCTATGGCCAGCCTGCATTCCTCTACGCTACTTTCTCCTTCTGTCAGCAGCTCTCTTTACACAAACATTTACCCTCACTACACCTTCCTGCATTCCTGTAGTAACTCCAACGCACAACCTATCCTTCTGGCTGATCTAAATCTATTAAAAATAAATACAACTGACAATTCTCTCTTTGTGAAATCCATCTCGACTTCGAGAACTTTCATAACAGATGTCAAGCTCTTAATGAAGAAGGCTGCAGAATGCCACATGTCAGATTAGACAGAATTTAGCCAAGGAATCATCATCTTTAATTCTAATCCTATCTGACTCTGTCAAGTTGGGTAATTTCTGCATCTCTGACAAATAATCTTAAACACACACACACACACACACACACACACACACACACAGTCTTGACTGTAGTGTATTCTCCTGCCTCCAATCATGATTGAAGTGGAGAACCTTTCAGCTATCACACTAATTCTGCAACATTTGTGTACCTTTGGCACATCCTGGGCCTACGTGCACACAGTGCAGCAGAAATGCTCTTTTTTCCCCAGCTTCAGACACGGTGAAGTGTGCATTGTGTAACTCTAATGGACCTGTTCCTACTTTGGAACAAATTCTTAATGCCAAGAGACATTCAGGCATCAGTTGAAGTGGGACCCCAAGGTTTCCCACAGCGAAAGAATTTATTTAGTGCCTGGATCGGGGGGGTTCCTGCAAACAGCATTCAGCATCAACAGTTGTGAAGAAAACAGCGATGAATTCACAAGCTTACACGGGATTGCATATAAATGCGGTATTCTGGCAAACCTTGCAATCTTTCAATCTCTCGCATTCCGCTTCTTTTCCCAGAAGGATGAATAATACATGCAAAATATGTGGAGACCGCATCTATTTGAGTCTGCCGCTCATAATTTCTGTCAGAACGACATGAATCTTATCACACTGTAATCATCTACTACAATTAGGCTCTTGAGTAAAAATCTAATTACAGGACTTCCTCAGGTGGAGATGATCTTTTCAGAATAGTGTGTGAGTAGAATTGGATTTCTGCACGTGATGAATTCAGAGCATGGTGTCATGACGCAAACACCTTGTTTTAGCCTGCTACTGGCCGAGCGGTCAGCACTTGCATCAGCAGCTGCGTGTCCTGTGACGCAACACTTTTACATGACATTCAGCTGCCCAATGCTAGTAGCTAAACTTGGAAGTGAAGGGCGTATTGAAACATTTTGCAAAAAAGTTACTTTTGGGGAATTTCCTGTTTTCCCCAGAGGCAAAAAATCAGGAAAAGCAAAACAGGGCAGACGGACAGAAATAGTTTCCTGACCTCCACCAGGGGGCTGAGTTCAGAGAGGAGAGGAAAAGGGGAGAGAGAGGGAAGGAGAAGAAGGGAGGGAATGAGAGAGGCTTGAAAAAGAGGAAGGGGGAGATTTAAAAGTTTAAGTTGCAGAGAGGCAAACTTGCAGGAGTAAGAGTGATTAAAAGTGAGTGATAAAACCCAAGTGACAGGATATGTGAGAGCAGCCTTGTCTCCTGCGTCAGAGATAAAGATTTCATTCATTCGCCTCGCACAAACACCACCACTCTGTGCCCTCCTCTCCCCTCCTCCTCTCCCCTCTGTTCCTTTCTCTTGGCCTTTGTTGCTCCTACCTCCCCTCCTCCCCCTTCTCTCTCCTTCCCTGTCTCTCTCTCTTTTGCCCTGCTTCTCATTCCCTATTGATGTGAACAAAGTGAAAGGGAAATCGCCTGGTGCAGGGCTGTGATCTAGCTCTGCTCACACCCGCCCACTCCACAGTGCTTAGAGGGAGCCAGCAGAGGGAGAACCACGCTGGAGCCAGAATGCAGACCAGTTTCAACCCTTCAGAGATCTGTGGGGGGTGAACCCTGCAGCACTACTGGTAGCTGCAGCAAATGCAACCCAGACCAGTGGAGGTTCTGAGTGGCAGAACTGGGTCTCTGGAGGGGTGATTTCATCGGCTATCGTCACAAACGTCACGCTGACCAGTTTTTGATCTGCGATCAAGGGATTGTTGCGACTACGGAGCCCAGAGCAGGCATGCTCACTCATCCCTAGAAGCTGGAGGAGTCCGGTGGAGCAAAAATACTTCACTGTCAGCAGGGAAAACACACAGATGCAGCAAACGATAGCAAACACTCCAGTCACAATGGGTAAAATATGATCTACTGTTTACAATTAGTTTGGATCAGACCAGTGAGCTGAAGCAATGAACCTGACACTCGAAAGAACCTGCTCTCTCACTTAAGACTGGACTATGATTATATGTATGTATGTGGGTGTGACAGCAGGACGGCAGGGCGAGATGGAAAACGTCCTTCAACTGGAGAACTCATGTTCAAGCTTCTGATTCATCGAACTAATGCCTTGTTGAAACGTCCTCCAGCGAGCCACTGAATCTCTTCCAGCTGTTCTGCAGCTGAGCCTGACCTCTGACCTTTCCATAGTGTGCAAAAGAAAAGCGAGATCCATAAACCAGAACAGATTGCAGTCATGCATTGATATAAATAGTTTTTTTTCTGGCATCCATATGGAAAGTGTCTGTAATATATCCATGTCATGGCAGTAATATGAAAGCAGGGCATTCATGCAGTCACACTGTCTGATGACCTGTTTGTTGGCCTGACAAGTTCTGATTTAGTCTCAGATCGGACACTCAAATTCATTATTGAAGCCTATTCTGACAATGTGAGGGCAGGAATGTGAATAAAGCAAACCATAACATTTTACTGCACTTATTAGCACTGTTAAACAAGAGATCTTTTTGAGGAAGTAATTGTGACATTTTCAAAATATTGATCTAGGAATGTCATAATAGCTCTTGTAACTCATCTGTTAGAGGTTCTGTGTAATATGCTGCCCTAAAAAGGCTGTTTATGAGTCACATTTTATGGCTTTTATTGCCTTAGAGTCATAAAAATGGTTTAGATTTTACATCAACACAAATCTTTTTTTATTAAATGACATTTTAATGTATTAGCTATGTGTCTGTATCAATTGACTCTTAGCAGTACAGCTCCTGTCTTTCCCATAATGCATGTGAAGTCTCCTACAGGCGTTTCACAAAGCAGGCAGATGGAGGGAAGGGCGGCCCTAATTAGGAACAAACAGCCTTTTCTTTTTTGCTTGACAAAAATAGACCTTGTGCATATTTCTCCCAAAATAAACCCCAACACCACAGCATGGGTGGTGTGTCACATAGCAACCTTTTCAGCAGTAGAACAAATGTTAACTTTAACTGCGTTAAAAAGATAGACTTTAAGTTGGATGACAGGCTATCAAACCATGAGTGACTGAAGTTTCCTGGTATCACGAGATCCAACACTTGACTCCAGTCAAGAATCAGGGCTAATTTAGCTGTAAGCTAAAGATAAGCACCAGAATCACACCGATTACATTTAAAGCATTAAGCTGTTGAAGGCAGCTTCAGGGATTCTCTCAAGGAAACTTGATACCACATCGAGACACTATTTTATCTTTTGTTATCATTACAGTTACTAGGTGACGGTCTTAACAGAAGTGTCACCATGTGAAAATTGAGAGAAACTGTATTCATTTCTTCAGATGTTCGCATTCATTCAGTGGCTCGACTCTACTTGAAATAGTTGTAGAAAGCAATACATGGCTATGTAGATAGATAGATAGATAGATAGATAGATAGATAGATAGATAGATAGATAGATAGATAGATAGATAGATAGATAGATAGATAGATAGATAGATAGATAGATAGATAGATAGATAGATAGATAGAAATACTTTAATGATCCCAGACTGGGAAATTATTTTGTTACAGCAGTTGTGGGTCCACAAATAAAACACTTCGTACATAACATAAATAGAATCCAATATATACATAGTGTATATATACAGTGCACAGTGTGCTATATAAATAGCCATTTAAAATGACAGCAGTTTTATTTTACTGTATCAGAAACAATATTTCTAAACAGCGCGGTTTCAGCTCTATCTTGATCATAAATCAAATGTTTTGGTCAGATTGAATTATTTTAGAGCTCAAGTCAAATTAAATGTTCAAAATGTTTAGAGGCTGTGAAAATGTCTTGTGCACTTACACACTATCAAGCTAGTTATCAATATTTACCTAACCCAAAGGGGAAGCTGTTAAAAGTCTGCAGTTAGTAATGATAGCGTGATGCCAACCACAGAGAGAAATGGGGTATGTAAATGTGCTATAGAACATTTTGGAAGGGAAAAGTGAGAGAGATGACTCTGCAGGGAAATAACAGAGGTGGGAGTGAGTAATGACTGAAGAGGTGAAGAGATTCAGAGAGAGCATTATATATCCTGAAGGAGTTTTTGCCATGTCACCAACCACAGTTACACACAACTTTCAAATACTGAGATGACCACATTTTACTGACACACGTTGTTGCACTGATGCTAGACAACTACACTACACCGACACACACATACACACACGGACAAACAGGGATCAATGGTCAGACTTGCACTTTAATCAGAGTTATCTGATGCTCCAAAGAACATTTCCTCAGAAAAAGTTTTTATCTCACTCTTCCCCTCAGGACAGCACTTAAACCCTCCGCAGTTTAGTGCAGGACAAACTCAAACATCATTTACACTCTGACTCGGCCTGAGGCAGCAAGACAGCACTGAGAATGCTACTTAAAGCTTCGTGTTACAAAACAAAAGTTATTTCTTCAGTTTTTTTTTTGTTTTGTTTTGTTTTCTAAATGGCACCGTTCAGGGAATTCATTAAAGGGGATTCAATGTGTCCAAATCGAAAAAAGATGTTGATCCAAAGCATGAAAATGCCTTCATGAATCTATTGGCTCAGGAACTGTTGGTCCTCAGAAAGCCTCCTTCACATCAACATTTACATCCAGAGACGTCCTCCCCCTCTCTGTGTCCTTGAGTAAGACATAAAAAGCCTTGACTACCTGCTGTCTCACGGTTAAGAACAGTGCAGTCTAAGTGCCCGAGAGGTAAATGTAAAGCAGATATGGAAGCTCTATTTACATATCATGTTATCAGATCACCAGGCTGCACAACATGCTGTTATTATTTGACAAGCAGGTAGACAAGTGAGCAGCTGCTAAGCAGACAGATTGACAGACAGACAAGGCTGTGGACAGACAGGTAGGCTAATATCCTCACAGCCTCAAACATGTAGCCTGTGAGTGTGTGTTTTACATTGGAGGACCTTGGTATGTGCTCTACAAAAGCAGACATGCCCAATCTGTTAGAACACATGCAAACTGTGGAGGGACGTGCCACAACTGGACCCAGGCTATCTGAGGATGTCTGATGATACTGCTGCAGGCAAAAGCAGGTGGCAGCAGTGGTGTGCACCAACACTCACAACATAATTCTGTACCTGAGAGGACTCGCCAACATGTTCTTTTCAGGGCCAGTACTGATACTGATTATAAGTTATCAAGTAGACTAATAGCTGATATTTTGAACAGAACATTTTAGAGAGTAACCAGTGATGGAATGTATTACAAGTTTTATTCAACTATGATTTTGTGGCACTTTACTTTAGTATTTTGAATTTCTGCTACTTTATATGGTCATTCAACTGCATTTATTTAACGACTTGAGTTACTGGTTACTTTGCAGATTCAGATTATCCAGCTGTATCATGCTGTTACTTGTGATGTGTAACAATCAGATATGTTTGCAGATGAGACATCTAGACAAGAGTAGTGACTACAAACAGAGAGAGGACGCTACATCACAGCCAGTCGCACATTTGTATATTATTAAATTCTATCTGCAATCGGACACAAAAACACTGTGAATACCGATCATCTGAGAAGTGGCTCCAATTGGCCAGACAAATAATCAGGCTATCTGAGTCTCACTGGCATAATGAAACCACGAGCCCTTAACCATCACCTTACCGTAAAACAAACTCTTACCTTAACTCTAAAACAGCCTTTTGAAGAAGTGAGGACTTTCTGTTTCCAAAAATGTTTTCACAAAGTTCTAAAACTCACATTTGTTCCACAGAACACAAACTGAAGCACACAAACACCTCACCAAGACAACAATTGTTTGTAGAATCAAATTTTAGCATCACACCTTTTTACTGAAATAAATTGTTTAAATTTCACTGTATTAGTCTTTGATCTGTCACGGTTGCCATGACAGTAAACATTGAAATTATTTGTGTCTTTCGTTTCTCATCTTGAGATAGGCAGTGGTTTAAGGTTTCCAGAATTAGTGACAGTCTGCTAGCTGGCACGCAACTCTGGGGGAAAAACCTGACACCAATTACACGAATCACAACTGACGACTTTCTGATGAAACAGAAACCGCCGGCACTGAAAATGTCATGCAATATCTTTACCTAACAGCCTATTGATGCCACCCGAGTACACATGGACTGCATCTATGGATGAATAAACATTACAGCCTCCAACATGTGAGCACCCATTCACCCACGGAGTGACCTGATTTCAGAGAACCACAAGATGTGCATACACACACAAAAAGGGGGACAGTCTGTGCTTACGACCGTGCTAATTCAATATTCATATCTTTATTTAAAAATACCCACACTTTCAGAAAGCAGAGGGCAGAGGGCGACTGCCACCTGGCTCCTGAAAAGCAAACAGCAAATGAACTGGCATTCATTTAAAAAGCAAACCAACACAGAAAAATACTTAAATTATAATCCAGTTTAATTTAGCAAATACGTAAAATGTGGTGATTGGTGTGATAGACATGAAGATTAACAAGGAAAGAACTGAGTAGATCCTTTTTAAAAAACGTGTCCATATTTTACAATGTATGCTCCCCCCCCCCAATCATCTGATCCGAACAGTAGAGAGTCAACTCATCATTCTTGGCCCTCTAAGTCTGGTCTGATCCTGATCCATCTCACACGACTGCATCTTCCTTTGTCTCTTGCAGACAACATGCAAAATTAATCACTCTAGTACAATAAGGTCAACTGCAGATACACCTGACAGAATAGAGCTTTTAACATCCGGTCATATTAACCAGCTCAGTGATACAAACACATGTCCTGTCACCAAGGTTTTACTTTAACTCTTCCTGGATTCTTTTCTCTATTCTAACTTGGGTAATGCATAAATAGCCAAAAGAGATCCCAGAAATTGCAATGTTGATAAACAGGTATAGCACTCATTATGGGGGACAAGGTTCATGTTCTGTATCTTTAAAATATGTACGATTAGGTCAGTTTAAGTGCTATGATTTCCCAAACAGAGACAAAAAATGCTCTACATTAAATCACTTATTGAAGTAGAGAAGGTGTCTTTTTTCACTTATTTCTCCTTATAAAAATAATATCTTAAGGTATACACAAAGAAAAGGCAGAGTCAGCAGATGTTTCAAAAAGACTTAGCTGATGACTGACAGACGCTGCAGTCAGCTCCAGCTTCCAGAAAGCAGAGCTACATCATCATACCAACAAGCCTGCTTTCCAGGGGAAGACAGGAAAAGTAGGTCAAAGTTACAGAGAATGAAATAGATGTGTGTGTGTGTGTGTGTGTGTGTGTGTGTGTGTGTGTGTGTGTGTGTGTGTGTGTGTGATAGAAAAGACAAAAAAAAAAAACCAGAAGGGGTCAGAGAAGCACAGTAAAATGGGAAACCATTTTGTGCCGTGTAATTGATGCTACGGTGCACAGTCTAGATGGACCAATAAGCAAGATGAACAGCAGGTAGATTTCTGTCTGATTTTGATGGTTATTGATGGAATAATCTAAAAACTGAACTGCCATTTGATTTAATTAAACTCACTGTGCACAATGTTATAGGAAGGAACACATATGTCAGCACACCAGGGAAAACTAACACAGGCCTAAGACAGTGAACATGAGCTCCAGCCAGCAGAAAGACACAGAGCAGGGGTCTGTGTGTGGACTGCTGGAGTCTACAAACATTAAGCCTAAATGAGAAACAGAACCAGAGCTCTGGGCAGACCAGCTGTAGATCCAATAGTTTGGAAAAGATCGTCTGCTTGAATGCATTATTAAATTCCTAAACTATATGTCCTTGGATGAACTGACGTGATGAAAATATTTTAACATTATGGTAGAATCTGTCCAAATTCATTTAGGGGCTTGTTTTGAGTCAGAAGAACTCAGGTTAGAGATGAAGGTGTGAGAGGTTTAGATGGTGGTAAGACATTTACAGTTAGGGTGACGTAATGTCTTCACAAGCTGTATTAAACTATATTCAAGTAAATGTGTGTGTCTTTTCCCACCCTACCCCAAACTTATTAAGTAGGCTGCCTCTTTAAGAACAGTAGAAGAAAACAGTTCCAACTTCCTCTCTCCTCCCTCCACCATGTTTGTTATTTCAGGAATGTTCAGCAGCCTCACTCTCACTCTGTTCTGCTGTGTCACTGCTGGCTGCCCGACACTCTCGAGCTGCAATGATTGGCCGATAAATCGATTGATCAGTCTAAAGAAATTAATTGCTAACTGTAACTGCTAAAGATGTCAAACATTTGCTTCTTGAATCTGAGGATTTTCCGCTTTTATTTGCCATTTATCATAACAAATGGGGCATCTTGTGTTTTGGACTTTGGGTTCCGGGAAATTACGATGTGCATTTTTCACAATCACATTGAATTTTTGCGGACTAAACGATTACAACACACAGGAATTTTTCCCAAACATGCTCACAAGTTTCCCACAGACTGTCAGGAATTTAAAAGTGTGTCATATGAGTGTGTACATTTACACTACAACAGACATCATGACATAAGTATTTGCTCTCTCCCCGTGGAAGTGGCTTCTCAAGCTCTAAAGCACACACTCACACACACATTGCCAGAGCAGCCCTCAGCTGTAATGTAAAGCAGACAGGAGATAACAGTCTTCTCCTCAGGGTGTAATTCACTGACAATGAGAGCCATAACACTCATCTGTCCCTCATCCTGTTATACTGGCAAAACTTGAAAATATTCAACTGCTATCAAATGTGGTTCATTTAATTGTCATGAGCTTAAGTCACAACCAACAGGATTTTAATATCTTTGTTATCATGGTGAACTGATTAAAACTCATTTTTTAATAAGCTAGTATTCCTTCAATTAGCAGTCTCATTTCCCTCGTCCTTTTCAGTTACCTAAGGCGACTTCGTCATACCAACAAAACATTTGAGTTTCTCAATGACGGTGCAACAATTTCACTAACTTAAAAAATCGCTTTAATTTAGTTTACAATAGGAAAAAAAAAGTGCTACATACTGAAGCCAAACCTATACTTGGTTTTAGGGGTCAATGCCAATATTAATATTAGGAAATAAAAAAAATGCTGATAGATATATCAGCCAACAAACACATTATCTGCAATGCTCCCTCAGATATGTAGTGGAAACAGATATAATAATATATAACAGATATTTTACAGTTTAATAATAAACTCAGTGCACTGAAACAGTAATCCTCACTGGCAACTAAATTATTATGAATCACCCATGATTCATTTACTGCATTAAAATCACTCTTAAAAAACAAAAAAAGAAAGACAAAGAAAAGGGTTAAATATCGGCACATATTTGACAACATTGATACGTCTGTGATAGGCCTGTATCATATAATGGTCAGACTCTTCTACATGCTTCATTCTCCCATTAATGCATGAAAAAGTATGTACAACTGACTTATAATGTTCACGTCTGTTCTGACTCTCGGAACCATCTCCCCCCTCCCCCCTCTGAATCACCTTCACACCTCTAAGAGCTGGTCTCCATCATCCCTCAATGCCTCCACCCTATCTATCTATCCATCCATCCATCCATCCATCCATCCATCCATCCCCCTCCAGGAATGTTATTGTCCGAGTTAACGCTTGGATTAAAATAAAAAGAGGAGAAGAGGCAGAGTGAGGGAACGTCAGACTACGATGGAGGGAGGGAGGGATAAGGATTAGTAAAAAAAGGGGTGACAGACGGGAAATCCGGGGGAGCAGCTAACGTGGAGGAGTGCAGGAGAGGAGCACCCTCCCCCCCCATCGCCCTTCTTTTATAAACCCTTCTTCTCTGAATGGTGGTATGTTTTGTAATGCCATATTAGATCATACTACAGACTAAGTTATCAAATATACTTCCGAGTTTGTGTTATAAGACCAAACCAATACAACAATATCTAATTTATGTTCCAAATGTAATTTCAATTTTCCTCTGTGCTTTCCTCTTCAATATCTTTCCTTCTATGGAGAATGCTCAGTTTTCTGAATCAGCCCTCTGGCTTCATATCCATACATGAACATCTTTGAGACATAGCTGGCATAGCTGAGATTACCGTTACCCTGGAAAACAGTGGAAGATACAGAAATACAGCAGAAAAATCACCAACAATGAGATTTTTTTAATAAAACTCCACAATATCAGGAAAATAATAATACATGGGTATTAAGGATAAAGATTCCCTGGCTGGCTCTCAAACAGTCGGGGTCTCCAGCCTCACAGACCACAGAGCTCTGTGGGTGAAGTCTGGTGATTAAAGGGTGCAAAGACCCTCTGACAGATGGAGCAGGTCACGGAGAGTGGGACGTGCCAGGTCTCACACACACACACACACACACACACACACACACACACACACACACACACACACGAACACACACACACACACACACTGACATACATAACAGCACAAAACGATGTGTGCATTTACACAGATAATCACAGGGCTAATGTATATCCCTCTACTTATGGACACAGGCTTGTGCACACATACACACACGTATGTGAGCATGTGGCTGCATGAAAAACGGGTGACCATGGCCATGATTATCAGTGAGTGAGGACAATGGCAGTGTTTAAATGCAGACACACACCCCTAGCTAGTCTGAGTGTGTACAGCTCATTAGACAAGACTGCCCTCTCACTCAATGTATTGAAACGTTCCCTTTAAAACACACAAACAGTGTACGTATTATTACCTACAACAGTGAAGTGTCCCACTGCCATCCATCTTACTGTTTGTCCTGCTGGTTGACTCATTCAATGGACGATTCCAGGCTAATCGGTCTTATTGAATCCTCAGACACGATTACTATCACACAGTCAAATCTGCATCATTTATATGGCATTTAAACTTGCAATGTGCCATTTACAAAGCATCTTACTTACTTCATTTGGCCTGAATCTTTTTGAAGAGGTGAGGATATTAAGATAGAGAGTGTTACATTCAGATCGTAGTACCCTTTAGGAAAATGTATGAATTAGGCTGGTGTAAATAAAACTGACTTCATTTGACCAATGGGATATCAGCTCAAAGGAGTTGCTGTATATGGAAAATGAAAGAAGATGATGTAAGAAGGCTCTATCATTTGAAATTTTCATGTACAGTAACCATTAATACACTCATGTAACCTCCTCTCATTTTCACTGCTCGTACTCAACAACAGTCCAGAACAGCCATGCAAAAATCCACTTCCTCTCTGATATCTACAACTTCTATTCAATTCCAATTCTATTCTATTCTATTGGATTAATTAGCTGTTAGCCCGATGAACCTGAAATTGTTCAAGCCTCTTTCCTGACATCTCATCTCTTTGATATGCCTATTGATCAGACACTGACAGGCCCTGCGGCAATCAGGACTTATCTCTGACTTCAAACTGTGCAAGATAATCGCACGCACGCACGCACGCACGCACGCACGCACGCACGCACGCACGCGCGCACGCACACACACACACACACACACACACACACACACACACACACACACACACACACACAGCAGAATCAATACAGTTGTGATCTGATCTCAGACTGGATATGAATGGCAAATGAGAGCATGTCCTTAATGAGGTCAGTGTGGCCATAATGTTCTTGTGATCGATGCTAATGAAGCAAATAAAAGTTCTATTAATGTGGATATTATTAAACTGCTGATGATGTGAGTGTTTGCGTACAAGCTTGAAAATGCTTTGCTCAAATAATCAATGGTAAATAAACGAGAATGTTTCAGATTCATCATATGCTATCTCAATAGTGATGATCCATCTACTGAATAGCGGCTGATTAGCTCACTCCAGTGCAAATGAATCAAGACGGAAAATGAAAATACACACGCACACACACAAAACCCAAAACACTTACGCTGATAGTCAGTCCCACAAGATGGTAATTTTAGAATTTCTCAATTAGGAGCAAAGCCTGTTAAGAGAAGTAGCTGTAAGAGCTACAGGAGATTAACAGCCACTCTGACTACTGACCTAGTAAAGAGTGGAGGAAGGGATGAGAAAGGGATGAAGAAAATAAAAAGAAGAGCAAGAGAGAGAAAAACGAGACTGCAACAAAGAATTGAGAATCCTAAGAGAAAAATCAAAGCTAAAATGAAGATAACTTGAAATGGGAGTAAAACAGATTCCCCTCCCCAGATAAACAGAAAACCTATCTCCCCTCAACATTTTGATCTAGGATATAGTAGTGAATGAATGAACAAAACGAATGAAAGAAGGGGAGGAGTGAAGGAGAGAACTTGAAGCAGAGTGTGTCAGGAGAATGGTATGATGAGGGTTTTATCAAGGACAGATAAAAATAAGATGATGAATCAGAAGCCTTTCAATTACAAGGCCACACACGGTACTGTAGGGTCAGGACGGGGACAGTCAACATTAGCACCTGGCCTAATATGCAATGTCTAAAAGCATCAACAGTGTGTATTACTGCAGTGATAACCTGAGAACTATTTGTCTATTTTGAGGATTTCTGCCCACGTTGCTATTGCTATTTAAGGCTGAATTTCTAAAATGTTTTAATGTAAAAGCTCCCAATGTAGACTGTTAAAAAGGACGTTTTTTTCTGTTTGGTAGCCATGACTTTCCTTAAAGGAAACACGAGTAAATATGTGAACCTTTCTGTCACCCTGTTGTTATCCACCACACACAAAAATCCCTGATGTTCTCTGAGGAGGTGGGAGGAGGGAAAGGAGGAGGACATTACTGCTGACACAAAAAGGCAAGAGGCTTACGGAGGATTGTTGGATTTTAAAAAGGCCCTGTACTAAAAAGAAAGGCATCTAAACTACTGCAACCTTAATGCAATTGTGAGGGTGAGCAGCACAGCAGGTGCAGTGTTTTATGTCAATGGCTGCAAGTGCAGAATGAAACTGAACTGTGACAACTGTGATGCCAGGAACATAACAGAAAGACAGAGCAGCAATCTCAGTCACATTTTATTCCGACACACAATCAGCTTTATATTTGTCCAGAAATCCAATCAAAGGCTACGCCTCCTACTACCCCATGATCTCAGTGCCATGCTGAATTACATAAGAACCGCAGTAACCCCCTGTTACAGCAGCCTCTGTGGTACAGGCCCAACGCCGCAGAGATGTGAGGGAATGGACCGGACCACTTTTACGGGGGTGCTTGGTTCCTTGCCATGGGCTTGGTGTAGTAAAGTGGATGAATGGGATTAGGGCTCAGCCCCTGCTGGGGGGCTGTCTGTGTGACGTCCTGCCAGGATGGACTAGATTACCCTCACAGTCTGATTTGAATGGCAAATCCTCACACCACCGTACACACAAGAGCACGCCTGTAAACGTGCTAATACACACATTTACACTGGATGCTTGTGGAGTGTGGATTGTAAGAAATACACTGGGATAGGGCATAAAAGTGGAGTAGACAAATACACGTTCAACACATATTCTATTGCTGGGGCAGTAATTAGATACTATTTTTCATTACTTACTTATCAATACTACAATAATAAAATCATTCATCTAATTAAAAATAAGTAGTGAAAAGTGCTCATCTCAAGGAGCCAATTAACCAAGATTATCAATTCAAAATATTATAAATGAAGAAAAAATCAACAATAAAATGTTGGGGTTTTTTTTTGCAAAAGCTCAGCATTTTTGATGAACGACTTAATAACTGCCAACCAAAACACTGATCCGGGGGTTTCCAACGTTATTGGCAAGTCACCTCTTAAAAAATTAGGTAATTGCAACTTTTTGGTTGGTATCCCTGTGGGTTTTGATCAAGTCCACCTGAAAGTAATCATGTGATTTTAGAGGCCTAAAGATTAAATATAATCTAGTTATTTGCAACAAAAAGCAAAGATTAGAAGGAAGCCAAAAAAGTTAATTTAATTTTGTGCAGAAAATTTGTTTTCTGCTTTCCTTTTATTACTTGTCTTGTGACCCGTTACTTTTCCTTATGAGTACTAATTGCTCCAGCACAAATGTCAATGGCAGAGTTGTGTACTAGCGTTGATGATTAGAGGATAAACCTGTTTAAACACACACACCTTCCCTGCGGTTTCTTTCTGTGTGTGTCCCTGCTAAGAAGCCCAGCTCCAGTGTGTAACCCAGTGTCCCACAGTGAGTGTGCAGTCAGCTGAGAGTCACAGGCTGAAGGAATTGGAGCAGATTAAAAGTCACCCTGCCTCTCTTGCAGTCACAAGCCAGGGTCCACACTCACAGCCACTCAACACATCCTTTCATCTGATGGGATTTAAGAGTCAAATGCACGTCCAATTGGCTGAGACTGACAGTTCACACAGTTATTAGGGGGGCCTGGACAAAAAAGGGCATGTGTACATGGTGTGTTTCTTCTCATCTTCCTGCCTGGACACTAAAATGATGACCAAAGAACAACAACTCCCTCCTCTTCTGTTACAAGATACTTGTCTCTGTATCAGCACAGATCTTGAATTGGTAGCAGTCAAGAATACTCATACCAGTTAGTGACCGTTTTAATTCTTCATGGCATCATGAGTCTGTACACTTTAAAACGATCTTTTCAGCTGTCTGCTGAGCATCAAGTTAACATTTCCACAAAATCTAAATCAATTCTTTCTCCTGCATCGATCCATTTCCTCTCTCTCCTTGTGATTTCTCTTGCTAAAAGTAACATTTGTTCAAACTTTTTCATGTTTTAACAACTCACCATGACTCAAAAACTGTCAAAACTCCAACTTTAGGTGACCTAGGTGTTAATACAGCTGAAGCTTCTCTTCTTGCCAAATATTATATCATCTGGTTGGCCCTTCTTTAACGGACCTTTAAAATGTGCCCTCAACTTCATCATCTTGGTTATGATCCCGTTTGTCTGTTCCTTCATTTTCTGTCAAGCCTTCAGGGTTTTTACGTGACATGTCACTTTTTCCAAATGTCTGTGCATGTCCCTGTAAAACCTGATGAGACTATCAGGTTTTCAGCCATGTGGAAGATATACAGGACACTAAATTATTTATAAGATAAAGGATTGTGACTCCAATCGCTTTTCCTTTTCCTATAGCATGCATCCCTCACCCTTCAATCTCACTGGGATGCAAACTGACTGAACAGCATCCCTCTGAATGACAGGATGATTGATAGACAAGAGTAGGTATAGATTTTCTGTCTTCATCCACCAGCAGCTTCCTGCCTTCATAAGAAAATTAACAAGGAGAGCATGAAGGAGAGAAACTAAAGAGGTGAAAGAGCTGAAGATTAAAAGCAACATAGAGCTAATCTATCCAGGTAATGGTTAAACACGCAGAGTCAGGGAGGAATAAGAAAAAAATGAAATTAAAAGAAATCTGGAGAAATAAAAGGAGAGGGAGGAGGATAAGTAATGAAGGAGAGTCAGAGAGCAAGATCAATCCTGAAGGAAAGCATTGGCATCAGCAGCTTATCCTCGCCAATGACACAGAAAAGAATACGGGCTAATCTGTGAATTTCTGAAAAGAACAAAAAATGAATTCTCATTGTGGAGGCAGGGAAATGAAAATGGGAGAGCGAGAATATAATCAGAGAGAAGATAGAGAGTGAGAGAGGATGTAGTAAACCCTGAAGACAGATGATGCCCTATAGAAGGCAGAGCTGCAAGACCAGCTGTGTGTGTGTGTGTGTGTGTGTGTGTGTGTGTGTGTGTGTGTGTGTGTGTGTGTGTGTTCGCCCCCTGCCTGCAGTGTGCAATCGATGCTCTCTGCAGACCAACCACTGTCCCCTATATTGCTTTTAGACCAGCGTCCATGATTAATTCATTAACCGTCTCTCTCCCCTATCTTACTTTATCTTGACAGCTCGACTGCATTTTACTCCCCTCACACCCAGCCACACACACCCACACCCACACCCACACACACCCATATCCCACCACACACAGCAACAACAGCAAATATTCAGCAGCAGAGATGTAAAGATATGGCAACTCTATTCAGCAATAACGTTTGTAAAAAGCCAGAAATATGAAAACGCTGGGTTAAAGTAACATGCATAAAAAAAAAGGCCAACAACAAAACTATTCATAGCATTCATAGCAACTGTCTGATTAGAAGTGAGGCAGACAAATCTGTTCAATCTGCTGAGTTTAAGCCGTTTAAAACAATATGGTTTCTTTCTTTTCCCTTTGATGACCTAAAATGTGTTTTAAAACAGCAGCTGATTTCATGATTCTGTTCTCATTCATATGTTTCTTCTCATGTTTGCAGCTTACATGTGCTATTTGTTAAGCAGGTGAAATGTAATTCATGCCCTGAGCCGGACATCAAATAACTATTTTATGACCATATCCTCGTCTGACAAAATAAACAGGTTAATGACAGCAGCTGTGCCACATAATTGTCTTTACTGACATTTCAAAGAGGATAAGCAGCAACAGAAAGTTTTCTTGTTAAATTAGCTGCAACACGTCGCTTAACTACATCTAATAGGACTTGTGTCTTTGTCTTTAAGAAGCTCAGTTTTACCCTTCCATCTGAAAAAGCTTTGCCAACATTATCAAATGTATCCACTCAAGATGACATTTCCTTTCAATGCTGGCTTAGTATGGATTGAATAGAGGAAAAGATGTCTTTTTAAATGTAACCAGCTTATCTTAGACGCAGTCTGAGACTGGATGTGACTGTGGCAGAGAGGTCAAAGCAGCAGCAGTTTTCTCCTGCTTCTGTTTCCTGAGGAGCCTTATTATCGATTCAAGTCATGGCGCAGCTCCAGAAATCATGGGAGAGTGTTCTCACACGCATACACACTGATTTATCCATGACATCTACTCATGATCTTGACCTATTTTTTTTTTCCTTCAAATGAATGCACTGACACACAAACACACAGCCAGAGATTCCTCCCCCCGCTTTGCCAGCGATTACATTAAACATCCGGGATGCACCAACAGAGACGGACAAACATCACTGTGCAGGATCAGTGCGAACTGCGGGAGCTCTGACAACCGCCACGCAACACTGAAGAATAGTTGAAAAAGATGTGGGTCGACCACACAGCCTCCACTGTTACAGTCTGTCATGAATACAGGCCCTGTGTGCTGCCGACAGAAGGGAGGGGCACACACACACAATCACACAAACACACACATTTATATGTTGAAGCAAATATTTCACACTCGCTGGCTGCAGCCCGCACGACCATTCAATTTTCTCCTGTGACTCAGACACACACAAACTCACATATACACAAAGAAGCTCATTGATTATTTTACTAAAAATCAGCTGGGTGCTGGTTATGTAAGAGCCCTGAGGGCTAAAGAGGGGGGACTGCTGCAAACAGTAAGAGGGGGGTGAACGGGGGGGAAATGGGGGGAACAGGAAAGGAATGGGAGGAGAGACGTGACAGATTTACTGCATATGAAGATAAAATGTGGAGAATGCAACAGAGACAGAGAGCCAGAGGGAGATCATTTTGACACTGCAGTATTTTCTTATTCGCTGATGCACATGCAGCATCTATCTATCACTATAACGTTTTGTAATTTTACTTTCACTCACTGTACATATGAATATGAATCAAACAATCTTTCTCTCTGCTTGTAATTCTGTGTGTTACTTTAATGGAAGAAGTCTTTGAAAACCTATAAAAATGCTTATGCCTTCTTTTCATACAGCTTAAATCACTGTTCTATACATTTCCCCTTAGTGTTGAAATTAACTGCCTTTCATTTCATATTCTCCAGTTAATTTAGCTGTTTTAATAACCTTCAAAGCATTTTAAACAGTTTCATATGCATCTTGATTTTTTTTATTTTTTTTTACATGGTTCTGATGTCCATTTATATGCATTAATAACAAGTAATTTGTCCCAGCAGGGTGGGGAGGCCTCTCAGCAGAGCCCCGAGCTCTGGGAGCGCTTGATTTCCCTAAAGGCTCACCCCCCTCCTTTTTCTCTCCTGCTACGCACAGCACTTCAAGCGTTCAGGCTCGGTCAGCATTTGCTTTTCCCTGCCGCAGCTCTGACAGCGTTTGGTTTTCCTGCCGACACAGTCAGGTGCTGCTGGAGAATGTGACCAAACCGGAAGCATCGGGAGAGATGGGAAATCAGGGAGGGGAGGAGGCAGGGAAAGGAGAAGGGAGGGAGATAGAATTAGATAATGAAATAAGCAAGTGAGAATGTGAGGTAAATCCAGAGGAGAGGGAGGGAGAGGGCAATAAAGGAAGAATCAATACTAAAACGGTAAAGTGGGCCATGACAGAGAACCAAGTCAGAGAAGGACAAATTAAACAACTACTGTAATATTAGCAGCAGGGAGCGAGAATGTGATCATTAATATGAGAGTTTAATAAACGTATTATCCAACTTATTGAAAAGGTTATTTCACTATCACAAAGTAACAGATGCTCTTCAAAGATCCTGGATACTACTAAGGTATTCGCAATTAAAATCTGGGATATGCAGCGAGATTGTGCTGGATGAGAAAGAGGTGGAAGAAGGGGTGGAAGAGGAGATTGTGTTCTTGCGGGCAGCAATCTACTGTGAGAGGAGAGCAGAAGCAAGGGAGGTGGAAGGGAAAAACTAGGCCACGTGGAAAAATCCAGCTGTAATGATCCAAATCAGAGAACGGCCAATAGCTTGGATGTCTGCCTCACTTTTCTTGCGGTGTCTTTTTTTTTGTCTCCTTCACACTGTAGTTACACGGTTCTGTTCTCTCTGATATTCAGTTAAGTTGTTTTTCATCTTCTATTCTGCACTCCATCCCTTCTTCTCCTGACACTACTGCTCTTCATCATCACTACACTTTTATCTTTCCATCTTATCTCCTCCAGTACCAGAGTTCACTTGTCCGACAACCAGTTAGGGAAGCGAAGAACCGATTTCCACACATCATCTAATCTCACCATTTCGAGGTCTAATTTTACCTCTAATGGGGTTGCATTAGTTCAGCGTGACATTTTTCTCAGACAGAGGCAGAAAGACAGCAGACATAACAGAGAGGCTGAGTTAGAGATGGCATATTCAAAGCACCAACAGATGCACTTTAATAGGATTCATGAGGTGGTAAGGAACGCATAGGTGTCCTTTGTATATCCATGGTGTGCGGAGAATGAGAGAGGCAGGTACAAACACACAAACACAGATCTAGAGACACAGCAAGAGCTGTCCTGCACTGGCCTGACACTTCCTGTGTCCCAGGGAAATGCAGGACGTCAGCAAACAGTCAACTCAAGCCCTTCCTGATGCTCTGTGCACTTCCTCTGTGCCTTGCTAGGTCACTGACCCCCGAGTAGAGAACTTTTAACTGTATTACAATCACAACTTATTATTGTTTCAAAACTTTCTGTTTTCCCAAATTGATTGGGTTTTTACTGAGCAATGATGATAAACTGATTTAATTTTGTTTCACATGTATTTTTTATAGTGTTATATGTCAGTTTGCTTACGCTTGCCATATTGCTGCCAGACCATGACAGAAAAATAATCTTAATATCACAATATTAATCTCAGCCATATAACCCAGCCCCAGGCACTTTATCAATCATGTCACTGCTGACTACAGCAACAGGATGCACATGCCGGCATTTAAGCTTAATTAATAAATAAGTCAATCAGCAGAAAATCAATCAGCAACTCTAACAATAATAGATTAATCATTTAAGTTACTTTTCAAGCAAAAAAGACAAACACCAGTGTCTACTATCTTGGTAAATTAATAATTCATATCATTGTAAATTCAGTGTCATTGGGTTTTGGACTGTCTGACAAAGAAACACTTTCAATGTGTCACCTAAGAATCTGGGAAATCATAAAGGGTACATTTTCACAACCTTTGACAATGATTACCAGAGAAAATCTGTTCTTCTAATCTATAGCTTGGCTATAATGAAGGTTATAGTTAAAAGAGTAAGTGTGACCTTCTTTGGGACTGTCAAACAGTGCAGTAAAACATTAATCCTGATGGAGAGGAAAAAGCCACAGCGAATGTGTCCTTTGCTTCACTACATACCAGCTTAGAGGGTCAACACAATCAAACACACGCACAGAGGAGGACTGAGCTGCCAGACGTTGGCAGTGCCTGCACACTGATGAGTTAGAGGTGTTAAGTATACAGAGGAAACATCGTGACGCCATCTTCGGCCAAAGATCTACAAAAATGTTAACCCTGCTCACTACGCACGCGCTCGACCAATAGAACACACACACCGGACGCAGGATGCAGAAAGCTCAGGTTGCACACGAGTTCATCCAGACTGAGCGAATAGATAAGAATTAGCTAAATGAATTGAAATGGAAGAGATTTTAGATATAGAAACTTAAATGAATATACCCTGACAAATTAGCAGTGTGTTTGTAATTGTTTGCGAAAGGTTTTATGTCTCAATACACACACAACCAGACAGCACAGACACACATATTTTCTAGTGTCTATATTTGTAAAGGGCAAAGTTATGGCTATTGGTTTCCTGAACATCTTGCTCTCCTAAACACCCCAATTGTTCTGTTTCCTTCCATGTTTCCTCACTTAAATTTAGCTGTGAGAGAACTGACGTGAACTACTGTGTAGCTGTCATGTTTTAATGAACATGCAGCACATTTAAGCTGAAGTTAAGCTTATGTAAATGTTCTTATACTTGTCTAAAGTAGTTACTAAGGAAAAAAGCAGAAATCTAAACTGTGTCACTTGCTAATTATGGACTTACCTGTGTAAATACAATTTTCATTTGAATGTGCCCTAAACCATCTGGTTTTCCACTGACTCAGAGTGTGTGCGTGTGTTTTCTGAGTCAGGTCCCAGTGTTTTTCCATATAGACAATGTTGCTACTGCTTAGATATCCTGTCATTGTTACACAGCGGTTACACACACGCACAAGCACACACAAACACCCTTCCACCCTTTTAAATGATTTAAACCGGATCAAATGTCCCCCACTCCAGTTTCAGTCAAGTGATGCCTCAAGCGGGAAGCCAAGTTCACATTTCTCCATCTTTTCTTCCTGACAACTGCCACAAGTGACTCACACACAGCTGACAGAGTAGTGAAAACTCTGACACATCTACAAGATAGTGGTTTATGGGGTCAAGATGACTGCAACATTTAAAAATCGCTGCAACCCAGACCACCAGGGGAGGAGTGGAAAGGAAAGAAAAGGGAAGAATCATGTGTGAATGAATGAATGACAAGACAAACTTGATATCACCCGAGACAGCAGACATGCTATTGTTGCTATGAGTCTTCAAAGAGAAAAAGGCGATTAGACAGTGACATACAGCAGCAGCACAAGTCCCATTGTTGTGGACTGACTCCAGACGACTCAGGACAGGTCCTATAGGGTTACAGCCTCATTATAGTGCTGATGAAGAATGAGGTGTGAGTGTTATGTTGACAGAACACAGAGGTCTAAAACCTGCAGCCTTACAGGGCCAGAAAACACATGTCAATCTAAGAATATCCTACCAGCAACCACCTGGGAAAAGTTATAAGTTAGTGGGTCATTATACGGTCTCCAACTATACCTGTGGGACAACTGTAGTAGACCTGAATCTATTAACTCTTGAAATAAATGTATGTATGCCAGAAAATGTATCAGCAGATCTATTTTGATCAGATTATTGTTCAGTGTCTGCGTTTATGTCTGATATGCACCAAAGGTTTTTCTTAAAGATCATAATGCAAAAAAAGCTGCTGGGAGGGGCAATTTATAATATTTACATTCCTGGTAAAGTTTATTGCTTTAGTGCACTGATGTCATTTTAGAAAACAAGTCTTACTGTTCAACGGTAAAATATCCTCCAGCTGAATATCCTTATTTTCAATAACCACATTTGAGGGATCATTGCAAAAAATGTGTGTATATTGTGTGTATCAGAATTCTGTACTCCTTAATATCGGTATTGGTATCGACCACAAAAATCAGGTTCTGTCGGACACCATTTTCAATAACTGTCTATCAAGCTGTAGCTTCAAATAACACAGATCTAAAAAAAAAGTTGTTTCATTTCACTATTTCCAATAGTTTAAAATTGCACGTTTGCTGCTCATTAGCCAAACAATCCGAAGACTTAATCACGGTAACTACCACCTTGTGGTGAATATTTCAGTCAATCAATAACTGATCATGAAAGAAATCAGTTGCAATAGTATGACAGCTGTGATGACTTTGGAGAGCAGAGGGAAGTTTTAACAACTAACTTGGCCTATTACAAATTTACCACAAAGACAAGAGAATACAAGTCTGTGAGGTCCTGACATTTTCATACCACATGGCATCAGAGTCTATCCTTGCATACAGTTTACCAAAGCAACTTCTAACACGCTCACTATTCGTGCCAAATAAAAGGACCAGCAGTGGTGTATCAACTAACCATCAACAGTGCCAGATTTGAGGTCACGACCTATAATCAGTTTGGGACTTTCGGGCTGTTGTGTGTTGAGATTTCTAATAGCCCAAAAGGCCCAAGAGGCCCATGTCCAGCTCTACTCAAATCAAAGTGCTTATGTTCCCTTCCTTTAATCACCTCTCTCATGGGAAACACCACCCCTAAAGCCTTATTTATTTATCAAAGCAAAACAGTTGCTCGCAGATAAAATTTAACTTTGATTGCGATCGACAAATGGCACTTTAATGGAAAGCAATCAGTTGCCACAGGCTGAGAAATGGACTGCAGTTCAGCCTGCCTGGCTGCTGAAGTACACACACTCTTAATTTACAGTGCTCTGGAGCTCTCAAGTGTGTGTGTGTCTTTGTGAGGGAGGGAGGGAGGGAGAGAGAGAGAGGGAACGATTTAATGGGAGTCTTTTGCCTTTGAATAACTTTAACACGTTTACCACCTTTACCATTTGGATTTATTTTAACATTAAACTGGCTATTACTGCCAGACACATAAATACAAATCCCTGCGTGTTAATATATTACAGACCTGAGCCTAACAGCATCTGTTTTACCCAGCTTGAGTTATTAGTGGAGCCGAGGCCAGAAAGTCATCAAAGGAAACTTTGAGAAACTTAGTGTTACATGTTTTTCGGTTATAAATGTCACGCTCTGCTTGAAGCAAACTGCTTACTGAAAATTGAATCAACTAATATTTTGTCCGAGAATATTTTAACTCGTGCTTTACAGGAGATACACAGAGGACTCTGTCTGCATATTTTGGCACAGATATATTCCAGATATGGCTGAAACTGTTCAGAGCCACGTGTTTTCACTTTCCCTCAACAGAGAGCATATTTGAGGAACGGCAAATTATAGGAGCTGGACAAAATGTTGCCACTGTAGAGATGTTACAAACTGTCACTGAAATCATCTCCCGAGGGGCTTCTCCCTCCACGGTTAAACAGGTTTGTTATACAGATATTTGATGTTGGAGGATGTCTACACCCATCTCCCCCACACACACACACATTTCACGGCAACAAGCTAAGTTCTAAACCCTGAGGAGTTCAGTTTCATTATAATAATCAATTATTAAAATCCACCTCCTTTTCATCAGTGCCAGCACCACAGATGTGACCCGAGTCTATTGGCTGTCAGCACCCCCATCCTCTCCCTCACACACAAACTCTCCACCCCCTCCCCGCCACAATTTCAGTAGAGGCATTCATTTTTAAAGCGCCCCTGTCACTGGGATTATAGAACAGCAAGTCTCAATGCTGGTGGTAACGCCACTGCTGCAAGGGGGGTAACAATAAGAGAGACACACACACACACAGAGAAAGATCTGCAATAGCCCAACAAGCACCACTCATCCTGATGCGTTTATAAACCTCATCAGAGACACACTCAACCTTTCCACTGACTTGCAGAGCAGCAGCTGTGATATTTACAGGATAAACAGCAAACACAAGGCGAAACATGAGGCCATGTGGGGAACATTCCCTGGCGGGCAGGGGGACTTCATAAAACTGCTTCCTCTGGTGTCTCAAAAGCACACAAGCTATTACAAGTGAGTCAGGGAATGCAATGTGCCCCTACCAAGTTCAATAGTGTGGCAAAGCTTCCTGCCACGCTTTGTTTATCCAAAATATCAACAATGAAACAATCCAGATTATGAAACTGGCAGACTGGCCTGGATGTCTGCCCAAGACTCAACTTACACTTTCAGACACACTCTGTGACCCACGTTTGAAGTCTGTTCATCCCATTCCTCTCATCCCCTGACAAAAAACACCAGCATTCCTATAATATTCCCACAGGGACACATGAATGTGTCCAAAAAAGGCAACAGAAAGTTAAGTCATCTCATCCTGTGACTATTGAAAATGATCTGTTTATTTTTGTCGGGGCTTAGCTATGATACTTGACACTTCACCATGATATTTGAATGCACCCTCCGTAAAGATAGGGAGGTTCTGTACATTGGTCAGCACTTTTCCTTTTTTACCTTTATATCTCTCCAGCACATCCTCGTACGCCTGGGCGAATTCCTTCTCCTGTGAATGGTTTGTCGGCAGCAGACCCGGTATGAACCCGGCCATGGTGGCTCTGCAAGCCGGCTGGCGAGTGGAGAGGGGTCGGCCTGCAGAGTGCTGCAGTGACCCGGTCCGCTGCTGCGCGTCAATCCTCCAGCTCCGGATCCTTGTTCGTGTAGGACTCCAATCCAACACCACCTCGTCTGAAACTAGTGATGCATTGGCGCACACTGAAAGCCCAGTAGCTCACTTCCAAGCAGGGTTAGATAATCCTCAGGGATACTTAAGAGAATAAAAAAAAAGGATAACAAAAGCGTCTAATGATGAAAATACGTTAATGACGGGTGTATCTACTTTAATGAAGGTTACATAAACGCTATCTATCCATTATCGTCGTCTGTGTACGTGTGTGTGCGGGAACACACAGTCGCATCGCTCGGTGTGTTGTCTCCGTACAGTCCCTCCTTGAATATCAGCCTCCACCCGGCGACTGGTGCTTTTTGTGCCTCCTGTGCGTGTATGTGTGTGAGTGTGTGTGTGGGAGAGGAAGGGAGGGAGT
>CAEMYA010000217.1:223992-251278 GCA_903131615.1 Diplodus sargus
ACGGTTTATATCCGTTAGCTTAGCCACGAAAATAACGGTCAGAATTCACCTTCAAAAGTGGAAATTCAGCATTCATCCGGCTGACTGGTGATGGAAAGAAGTCCTTTGTGTCATTTCAGCTTATTTATATACATTTATAAAAAATGTTTTTAGATTAAACTAAGAGGAAAACATTAATTTAGGCGGCCTAACATAAGTTACAGATTCGTCAAAGGCACAGGTGTAGAGGGATTTGAAGTAAAATACAAAATGGCGGATGTAACGGTTATATTTTTAAGGGAGAGGCGACTGCAACTGGAAAATAATAATAACAATAATAATAATAATAATAATTGGTGGCTGTGACTTTATTATTTAACTTAGTTCATTATGTCAGCACAGACAGGTGATAAACAATAAGGGGAGAAACACAATTGTACAGTAGTGGCTTCTATAACCACGCCACGAAATGGTTTGGTCCACTCAATCCTAATTTATTCATCAGTGTAGAGAACAAGCACCGAAAAGTTACTTAATACTTCAATGCAGTGAGTTTTAAATTCTTCTCCCAAACTACACGGTGCCCCTTTGACTTTTACTGTATTTTACTTTATTTACTTTTTGCCAATAAATGTACTTTGTATCGATATTACAGGTTAAAAAACATATAAGTAATATTTTCATATCCTGTATTCTGTGGGTCGACCAATTATTGGATTCAATATTCAGCTTTTCCCCCCCATCTTTTTTGTTTGTTATAAATGTGATTGCTGAAGAGATAAAATCATTTTAAAAATGAGCTACTTTGGCTCTGATGCAGCACACAATCTGCAACTTGTCAGAGAAGTTATTAAATAGATGTAGAGAATAAAAAATACAAAATTAGCCTCCAAATGTAGTTGAGTGGACGTATAAAGTGGCAGAAAATGGGCAATAGCTTACTCAAGTAAGGTACTGCAGCGTTAACTGTGCAGTGTACAACTGTCAAAAACAATGGCATGCCACTCAAAAGTAAGCGAATGACTTTGCCTAGTACAAACAAATAAATGAACAACATTTTCAGTCAAGTTGCCGTCTAATGCACTGAGGTCTTTACACCTGAAATCAGTCAAAACTGTGGCTCTATGTAAAGAAGTTTTGTCAGTGGATGAGCTGAAGTAAGGGAGCGCACTGCCATCTACAGGCTACCTGAATCTACAATACAGAGAACTGTGGCAAAATAATTCAATTGTCATACTGGGTGAATCACAGCCATCAGCATATAATCTCAGCATGTGACCACCCCGAGGTCAAAACGACCTAAAGCAGCCTCGTTGAAATGCTCTAGAGATTATGTCATTTAATCCCATAGAGACGTATAAAGATGACCTTAAAGTGAAGCACAGTGCAGGCATAATGTGTATTTCTCTTACTGGAAAATGGAGACTACAGCATATGAAGAACATGTTTACAGTGTAGCTGTACAATCAAATGCAATTTAATAGATATTATGCCATAAATGTGACCTTTGTGATGCCTTTACCTGGGTAGTATTTGTTGACTAGTTGATTAAACTACGTAATTGTCATTATTTTAAGTTGCACTATGTAGTTGCAGGGAGTGAATTAAAACAATCTAACTTCAATTTAGAGAGATGTCATGTTTTGTAGGATAATGTACAATAATCAAAATGCCAAACAATTCAGAGGCAATCACAACACACTTTGGTTATTGAACAACTCCATTAACAGCTTCAGATGGCTCTTATAATATCTGCAATATTTGTTCAGACAGCGTTTAACCTTATAGATTAAATTGTGCTACATTTTCTCACAGTTTTCCTACTTTAAGGCAGACTGAATAGAAATTAGTTGTTAGGATCATCCATAGCTTTTGGACAGGTCTGACACTTCTTAACAAAACTGTGTTACTAAATCATATATTTTAACATGGATGTCATGGCAGTGGTGTCATATTTAAAGGTGTTCCTAATAATCTGTGTACAATGTACTTTGTCAAGAAAAATGTCACTTTTTTGACAAATATGCAGGAAAAAAAGACAGGAAGCAAAAGTCAGACATAATTTAAAATGCTTCGTTTTCCTTCTAGCTGAACGTGCCAAAGGAGCCTTCATGCTTATAAGTGTGTATAATGCTGACGGTGTTGGTTGCTGCTGCTGTAACTAATCTGGTGTTCAGTATATAGAATCATTTACAGCATCTGTGCCTGCACACACAGATTAAGACATAAAAACATACATTTATACATCATTACAGCTTTCCCATCACCAAGACATTAGCAGCCTCTACCAGCAAATCTGAGACGCTCTGCCGCACAAGACAGGATATTTGTCGGGGTAACAGATGGAGGAATATGTTCCAGTGTGTTTATGTTCTATAAATAAAAGAGGTATCATTTTACAGAAGAACCAGAGCTTGTTTGCTACAACAGGAAGCAATAGGATTACGGGAAAAGTGGTTCCAATTATAACTGTAGTGAGTACTAAAGATATGTCTTAGATTCCTCCAGTCATGTTGCAAGTGGTGTCATGTTTTTACAGTAATTATTACTATTGATTAAGCATCCAAGGCCAAATGAGCGGGAACAACTCCATGTAGATATTCTCTCCTGTCCCTCCTCTCTCTCTCCTCCTGTCTACTATGATTTCTAATGTCCTCTTTGTGTCTCCTCACCCTGAGTCACCCCTCTTTGCAAAACTCACAGCACATCAGCCACACTCCAGTGGAAATACAAACAGACATCTTGGAGGTCCAAATTGGCCACACACACACATTCACGCTCACATATACACACAGGGTCTAATTACAGTTAAAGTTGTGCATGTGTGGAGGGGGGAGGTCAGAATGAAAGTAAAAGAGACCAGCGGATATAGCTGTCGTCCATCTGTAGCCTCCAGACAGCAACACAGTCATACAAACAAGACGAAGGTTGGTGTGACCCTGCTAACAAGGCCCCAGTAACATTTAAAGGTCCAGTACACTGCACTCTATATAAACATGCATCATAAGAGGGAGTCAAGGCCGGTTCTAACACATCACTCAGTGGTTCTCATGACAAACAAAGAAAGATCCTCCTGTTTAAAAAGGAGTCTGACACATTACAACCCCGCCTAGTGGTGGACCATGGAAAATACAGTGAATCTTGGTCTGACTGACTGTAAAAACATTCTCTCATTAATGTGTTTTCTTTCTCCTGACGTGTATTAATAGTAAATAAACAATAATACAACTAGTGAAGCGTGTGTATGTGTGTTGCCGTTCAAAATAAAGAACGCAGACAGAACGTTGAGTCATCTCGTCTCCGTCTGTCACTCCCACTGTTTCTTCAGCAGTGTGTGTCCCTCTGTTTGTGCGTACACATGCAGTATATGTGTGAGTGTGTGTTGCTGTGCCGTCAAGCAGAGTCCAGCTGCCCAATAATGAATGTGCTCTCTGAGCCAAAGGGACGTGCAGTCCTCGACACATCAGCATGACACCCGCCTCAGCAGCAGCTCCGCCACGTCGTCTGACGTCAGCTTAATAACACCAGAACTCGGCTCACACTGCCCCCGAAAACACCCAGTGTTTGACATCTGAACCATTTCTGACCCTCTCTGGCAGCACATCTAGAAAATACCAACAATGAAAAGTATTTCTTATGTTAAACTATGTGATGTGATTATCCACAACAGCAGCTCAGTGCCCCAAATCACCAGGAATAAGCAGGAGTTGAATGAGATTATTGCCGAACGTGTGTGACTTGGATTAATGTTTTATGTGGCAATAAAACATTTAATTTCTGACTCTCTAATTCAATTCATGACGGCAAATGACTGCAAACTCAATCGAAGAGCCGGAGATGATTCGTTATCAAAGTAATGATCAAAATAACCTTTCACCCCTTATAAAATATCTAGCTATAAAGTTTTATCGTTCCTTTTATGCTGAAACAAATACACACATTCAAACAGTAATATACAGTCACACATCTTTATTTCAGCCCGTGTACGGAGAAAAGTCTGTCTCATTAGTGGCGACTAATGCTTGTGTCATGATCCTCAATAAAAGATTCACAATTCTGCAAACTGTCAGAAAAGCTCTACATTTTCTAAGAGCATCCACGTTTTTCCACCACCAGTTAACCATCGAAGACCCAGACGGAAGGCAGCAGCTAAAAAATAGTCAATTCAATTTTAAATGCCAACAACAACCTCAGATTAATGTGTGTATGAAGTCCAGGGTTCATTCAGCAATGCAGAGAATCAATGCGACATCTTCACGCCAATAAATCAACACGTAAACAAAGTCAGAGGTGTTTCAGCAGCGAGGAGCATCAAACAGACATTATGAGCAGCCTCCTCAGTAACACTGAATGCAGCGCGTTCACAATGCAACTGTAGAGCCTGAAGCACGAGTTTCTGATTTGGGATCAGTATTTTTGAATTTGACTCAAAGACTTAATCTACTTTGGTTTATCCTTCAAGTAAAAAAAAAAAAGAAAGAAAATAGGAAATGTGATTTAGATTATATCAACTCATCTCTTACCAAAAGAGTCTTGTGATGAAGCCTGATTTGTTTTCATAAAACAACGTTCACATGTGAACATTTTAACTTTTTAAAATTGCATTTATCTTTATTTTTAAGTCAAAGTAACATCAACAATGTATGTATGTGTTTGGGCTTTACAGCTTAAAGGGTCATTCCACATATTTTACAGCATGTGAAAACAAATGCATGTCTCCTCTCGCTCTTATAAACACCATCAGTAATAAGTGGCAGATTTGTAGTTAACTGATCTGCTTTACTAGCTATTTATCAAGCAGTTGTAAAGATTTATAAGCATCAACTTTACAATAAACAGATGCTCAATAAATGTTTTACATGTCTTTTGCTTTGTATGTTAATAGTGACATAACTATTCAGTAAAGTTTAATTGACTATAAATTTGGTTATCATAAATGTCGACGAGACATTCCTGAGGTGCATTATGGGAAAAGCTATGACTGAAGATACGTCAGCCTCTCAAATCTTGACTTTTCCTTTAAAAAGTTTGTCTCTTTGAAGTCTCCAAACTTTATGGAAGTAAATCAAAGAATCCCATGTGTTTGAACTCCTCTCTGAACATCCTGACAAGTTTTTAATTATTTGCTGGTTATCTTGTTAAAGTATTAAATATAACTGACGTATAACTGAAGACTGTGAGCTTAAACTGAATCTTCCTTCCACTCTTATTTAAACTTCCCTCAGGATCTCTTGCTCTCCCTCCCTCCCTCCCTCGCTCCCTCTCTCCACACACTGGCCCACCGTCAGTGTGTCTCTCTCGGAGCTTTTCTTTTATGGTCTTTCATTCTGTCTCTCCCTCTTTTTACAGATCACATCTCTAAATCTTTCGTTGCTGTTTTGCTCCCTCTCTTGCTTTTTCTTTCACTGTTTTCCGAGCAGGGCAAAGTTTCACTTTGTGTTTCTTTTTCATTCCTCCTCTCCACTCTTTCTTTCTCTTCAGTTTTCAGTGCTTGGTTAATCCCTCTTTCTGCTAATCGTTCTCCTTCTCTTTCTGTTCTGTGACCTCCTTCACCCGTCTTTAATTGAAAGTCATCTCTCTGCCTCCTCTTTGAACCTTGCCCTCTTCTACCTCCTCCCCCTCTTTTTCTGCAGCTCTCAGTCTAGCCTCTCTTCATTACCTTTAACGCTGACTCGATCATTTGTTCCTCTCTCTCTCTCTCGTCTTTTACAAACTCCCTCTTCTTTTCTCTCGCTCCAAATTAAAATTCTGACACTCGCCTTTCGTCCACTATTTGTTTTGCCCTCCTTTTATATCCAGTGTCAGTCTCTCTCACCCCCGTCGCCATTGCTTTCTCCTCTCCTTTTATAACCATGGAAACAGAGGAGACCACGTCGCCATGGCAACAGGGGGAACAGCCTGGGCTTTTGGACTGAGGCGCCCTCTCAGCTGCCTGTAGTGAAAAGAAATTGTTGGAAGGAGCTGCAGCAGGCGGGACGGTGGACGGCTAAGTTACATGCAGGCAGAGACGTCGGGGTCCTGATGTTCACATGAAAAGATTATCAGTGCTGCAGTCTGACACACACACACACACACACACACACAGATATGGATATGGATATGGTGCATCACACACACTTTGTTATGTCTCATTGTGAGTTTTTTTTTTCATGTTTTGCAGTAAAAGGGATTCTTAAAATATTCTTTGACACTTTTTATCTATTGCAATCTGAGGTATAACGTGTTCTCCCTCCTTTTATGCTGAAAGAAATAAACAACAAGTTTTAAACACTTCACAGATGCCTAAATGTGATTTATGTTCATCATCAGATCAGCTTTAGGAAGACTGTCAACAAATGCTTGTTTCAGCAACAAATTAAAAACAAGAGTCACCAATTTTCTCAGATTATTTTGAGTACTTCATGGCACATTTTCTAAACCCACAATAAAAGAGCATCCAAGATTTCCACCACCAATTAACCGCCAAAGACCTAGAAAGCCGGCACCAGCTAATAATATTGAAAAAATATCTGTCATAGTCTCTGATGGTTAATCGATGCATGAATTTGTTGATTGGAAGCTGTGAAAAAAGAAGAACAATACATTCAAAACACTGCCATGTGTTCAAGCTGGGTTGCAATTGTTGTTATATTCATGCTCAAATCGCTCGGTATGTGAATATAAATGAAGAAAATACTTTTGTAAACACCCTAAATTACTCCCCTAAATCATACACGTCAATCGTGACGCACACATTTGTCACCAGTATCGACTCTAATATCTCTCCGTACAACTGGTGTATGCTCTCACTTCAAGTCGTTGAATTGCAGAGAGACTCTCATTTACGTCAATAGAGAAACCAGCAGCTGTTGGGAGGTTTCATTGAAATTCATGCTCAGCAGGCCGGCAGAGCAGTCCGGAGAGGCTGTACAACAGAGTCCAGTCAGGACAGCAGCGTCTCTCTTTATCCTCTCCAGAGTCAATTCAAAACTCCACAAAGATCCTCGTGTCTGCTCGCTCTCTCTTTCCATTACATCTGCCTCAACTGTCTCCTGTACTGTAGGAAAACGACTCTCCCCTCCTTTTACATTAATTCCAACAGGTTCTCTGCACTCCTTGTAATCTTCGCAATCAAGAACACAACTCTGTAACTGGACTGTAAACCAAGCAGCCTTTTTGGCCCAAGCAGCCTAATGTATTCCCTTTTCCACATTCCAGCTTCTGTTTGAATGGAGATTGAGGTCAATGTAAACACATAGTGCACATTATGTAAAATGTAATATCATCACAATAGCCTTCGCGCCTGAGTGAGCACCGGACTGACGCGCCTGGGAACTTCTGGACGTTACCAGAAACACGAGCTGAGCATGAATCAACTCACTGAGCTTACAGAGCAGATTTGGAAGCATGGCTGCTACAGAGAGACTTCTGCTTTGTTTTAGTGCTTTAAAGTCTGCATAGAAAGTCATGTGTCACAGTCAGAACACGGAATATGTACAGCGCCACAACAGCTGAACTCAAACACACAACTTTTGTTTTAAGGAATAGTTTCACAGTTTTTGGAAATCCCCTCTTTCCTGCCAAGTGTTAAACGGGATGCCACGCTCATATCTGTCAGATGATTATACAGTTGGTGCCAGAAGCTAATTAGCTTAGCTTAGCATACAGACTAGGAGCAGGGGTTAATAGCTAGCCTCTGTCCAGAAGTATCTAGAGAAATCCTCTGTACACAAACTTCAATATTCACACTTGTTTTTGGTAACAAAGACCACGTTATAATTATTTGTGCTGTAATGTTTATAATGTGCTCACACAGACACAATTTGCAGAGAGATGTTGGTGATAGTGCTGTCAGCAGTGTGTAAGATTTGGTGGCTGAATTTGCAGACTGCAACCAACTGAACACCCCTCGTCTCCATTATGAGACGACAGACTGCCAAGCCAGTGAAACCAAAGGGATATTTCAGGAGGGATCATAATGTTTCGACTATATTTTTAAGCTTTACACCACTGGATATTATTTAGGAGACCTCGGGACAATTTTAAGGCGAGTTTGTGGCGACAAAAAAACAGATCATTTTGAGAGGAAGCCACGACATCTCCAGCTGCGTTTGTTGTGATGAAACTGGGTATTGTGAGATGAGACCTCGGGACATTTTTGAGGACCAAAACAGGAATTTTAAGCCAAGACACGATCTTTTCCTAACATCAACCAAGTGTTTTTGTGGCTAAACCTAAAGAATCTTGTATCATACCATATCATATCATACACACTGGACCCTCTTGGACTTAAAACCCAAGACTATTTGTATAACAGAACAGACCAGATATGAGATAAAACACTTGTTGCCTTTTTAATGCATCTAAATTTGAGTTGCTTCATAATAAGTCCATGCATAGACTCAATAGTGTTTGCTCTACAAATAAGCAGCTTTTATAAATAGTTGGGAAGTGGAATAGAGAGTTCGCTCTGCAGAATATTGGCAGTGTTTGTTCGTAAGGTGTCGTCTGTGTTGAAACACCTTGGGGGTTTGTACCAACGCTACCTGCTGCTGCCAGAATCCAATGATCTCCACACAAAACAAGTCTGACTTGCTGACTCAGCCTAAAGGTGCTGCCAGGAGCCCTCCCTCTCAAACTGTCTGCTAATAATTGCAGATAATAGTTATTACATTTCTTATTTTTTTCCCATCACTCTATCAGAGCAGTACTTTGCTGTGTGTCGGCCTCACACACGCATGCATTCTCACACACAAAGTCTGGGCGTCCCAACTGCTGCACAGCTGTGAATTTCCACTACATACCACATGCTCATCCAACATGACATTAAAACAAGAAGGGTGGAAAGATTCAGCCATTTTTCTGACATTAGAAACATGTTCGTGTGAGGTCATCTGTGTTTACACATCTGCCAGCAGCCGAGACAGATGATTCACCAGGAAAAGCAGGCCTGGGCGTTTGAACAGGGAACTATACAACACTTAAGTAGACTGAAAGATTCATATTCTACACTAGTTAATACAAACTATTAATATATATATATGAAAAAATATATTAAAAAGTACATTTTTCTCTCTAAAAATGTTTCTTTATCCATTTTATCATGTGGAACTTTTGTTGTTTTCTGCAGTGAGAGAGATGACCACAGGACATAAAAGTGACGCCAGCCATCGTTAACCGAACTCCAGCACGACAACTGATCCCACACTCCCGCTCAGATCTGGTTGTAATTAGACATTCACATGTTGGTGCCAGTAAGCGAAAGAGAGCTGCAGTCTTGAAGCTATTTCTCACTGTTTCATAATGCTTCAGAGAGAGATTCTCTGGAAGAAGAAGAAGAAGAAGAAGAAGAAGAAGAACTTCATTAAACTTTTTTTGTTGTTGTTGTGATGAAACACATGAATGAGTAGTACTTCTACTTTTACCAGAGATCTGTTTTTTTACACAAGTATCTGTATCTATTAGAGTAAAGCATGTGTGGACTTTTTGCCACCTCTGGAATTACACGCTTTATTTGATATTCAATTAGGTTTGATTGGATTAAAGGGGGCTGCGGGCCCTCGATGGAGGTTTGTGCTGTATCGAGTGCCATTCCATTTTGAGTATGTTTCCTCTTTGAGTAATCAGCTCAGTTTTCACACTACAGCATGCAGAACCTCGTTTTTTTTTGTGCACGCCCTGCCTTTAATCTCATTCTTTTCATCTATTATCATCCCTCTTTCAAAGTCAATGCATGTGCAAATGTGCGTGCAGGTGACAAACACACAGACACACAAACACCCTCCTCCTCTCTCATCTTCTCTTCAGCTCACAATTTCTCAGTCCAGCACACCGTCTTCTTTCGTGTTTCAACATGTACGACTCATTTTGTCAATTTTGCTTTGACTCATCATTAAACATCTTTCAACTGACAGTTATTGCATCATTATCATTGTAAATTAACCCTACGATTATTTATTTTGGTCTATAAACTGTCTGAACATGGTTAAAATGTCAATCAGTGTTTCCCGAAGGCCAAGCTGACGTCCTCAAATGTCTCCTTTTGCCAACATGTCAAAGATATTCAGTTTACTGTCATAGGGGAGGAGCAGGTTCACATTTAAGAAGCCAGAATTTGAGAATGGTGACTATTTTTTCTAAGGAAGGTATTCAAACAATTATCAGAATAGCTGTTTTTTTTTGCAGTTTTTACTTCAGACTTATACCAAAACGAGCAGACACACACTCACACCACACTTTCACGCTGAAATTCCTCTGCTAAAAACGAGCATCTTAATCTTAAATGAAATCATAAATGAACTCTTCGTTGCAGCTCCCGGCTCAGAGAAACCTCAAAATCTTCCCTCAACACATTTTCTTACAGATTTAGGGAGGAGGAGACTCGGCTGAGAGCTCCTCTTAAAACCGGCCTTAAATTTAGCTGATTGTAAAACCAGATATGTCACAAACACCTCAGAGGCTCCCATTGTGACCAGATTGAGAAGCTTACAGACGATAAAACATGAACGCTGGAGGTCTGGAAACGTCTTCAAAACCGGAAACGCTTCCAGTGCAGCAAATACATTCACATATGAAGACTACACGATCATTAACACACACAGAAGTCTCTCTCAGTGTGATCGAGGCCGTGACACCAGACCTTCACCCTGTCCTGACCTACATGCTGCTGCTGTGTCTATAAAATAGGCTTTTACTGTCTTGTCGTCGCCTCCGTACTCCATCACCCCAACCCCCATCGCTCTCCATGCAACTGGCAGTTACAATGTTAGAGGTGTTAAAGCTCTGCTGCCAGTTGGTAACGGTTTATTTCTCACATAAACAAAAGGCTAAAAAGTATGTCAGCACCAAACAAAAAGTATGAGGACAGGAAGAGTTAGGGATGAAGTCTTTGCTGTAATTTCATGGCACCTTCTTGTTTAATCCGTAACCGGAGGTGGGCAACATGGATTAAATCTTTAGTATCTGTCTATTATGTCACAACATCTATGTACAGGATTTCTTAAGGTTTGATGAGCTTACATTTAAGAGGTTTCAAGACCTTTTTAAATATGATTAAGATGCAATTAAAGACATATTTCTCAACTTAGAAACTGTTTGCAGATGAATAAGAGACGAGAGCGTGATTTTTGTCTGATCTAGTGAATTGAAAAGCTGACAGATGAAGACTTTACTCTATGTAACACAGACACAATGATGAATAAGAGGAACAGTAAAATCTCAGATGGCTGACGAAAGTCTACAGAACACTTTTTTGGAGTTACATCTCCAATTGCTACAACGATGTTTCTACTGTGATTATTGCCCAGTATTGACGAGTGGTTCTCTCTGATGACATTGTGGTGTTTGACGTAATTCTACTAGAAGCATAGACGGCAGACATACATCCATTTAAATACAACTATGCAATAAAAAAAAACCCAAACAGTAAATATTCAACACAATTATGAGATGATGTGAGTGGATAAATGCCACAGACGGTAAGAGTGCAGCACTCAGAACACTTTGCCATCATTTGCCCCAGTTATTAAGTCTTCCCTCTCCTCCACTAAAAGTGGGAAAGCTATTAGCCTGCTGCTACCAGTGTCTCATTACGAGAGCCGGGGAACCCTCGTTCCTCCAGAGAACAGAGTAACCTACATTTTCTCCTCCGTCTTCTGTTACAGCGAGCGCGAGGGTAGACAAGAGACAGAGGAGGCAGGGAGGTGATGGTTAGTAAGCCGTATCTAACCTTCACCTTTTACATGTGAGTGGAAGGATGTAGAATATAAAACCACCTCGGGGTGAAGCTCTCCTGCTCCTTTACGTGACAGCTAGAACACAAACTAAGCATAAACTTCCCCTGAAGGTTAAAGGAGGAAGAGAGGCTCCTCACCATGAGCTGACAACCACACTGCTTACAAAAATCATTGCAATCAATGCAAGGATGAGCTTTTGGTAGCACACTGTAGATGGTTTTTTTTTATCTCGAGGAGAAATATAAGATGCTATAACCAGATTTCCCTCCAATCTCTGTGACATTTATTAACCACAGATCTTTAAAGCGACGGGGCTTTTTCCAAGTGTGCGGACCTTTAATCAAAGCCTGCAGAAAAAACCCCACCATCAAACAAGAGTCGCCAAGAAAATGTCAGCATGCAAATGAGAATGAAGCATTCACGCCCTGTAACGACAGCTCGACACAAGATAAAACAGTGATATCACCAACATCTAATGACAAAATGACTAATAGTGTCAGAACGACACATATTCTATTAAAAGTCTTTTGCGCAATCGGGATCTAAATCAGTTTTTGAACTTTGGAGCATGCACCACTTTCCTCTTCTTAATCTCGTTAAAGGGCAACTTCATACATTTTAGACATTAAATGTGTCTTTACAGGGAGGACTACTGAGTAATTGGAAAAAAGTAATGTAAAGCTTTCCGTGGCTGCATGTAATCTGATAAATTGCCTCCAGTGATGTCACTCAATCAATCAAACTATATTCATATAGCACCTGTCAATCAAATCAGAATGCAATTCTAAGTTCTTTACAGACGGGATATTAAATAAAAAATGATGGGTTCAGAGACTGATGCACACAAATCACAATAAAATGAATAATTTAAATAATAAAAGATACAAACAATAAAATAGAAATGAAATATTGCAAATAAAAGTTGATTTAACATATATTAATAGATCAAAAATTAAGTTATAACAATGGTAAAATATTGATAAAGGGTCTGTTTTTCAGTAGCTGAGTTGCATTGTGGGTAATGTAGGCGCTATGTTTTGAAAAGGCAATGCAAACACTGCTAACCTCATTATGGACAGTTTAAAGACCAGCATACCCAGACATATCAACTTTATTAATTCCACACATTCTTCTTCTTTCTCAAAACCTGGCGCCTACATTACCCACAATGCAATTTAGCCGTCGAGTGACATCACTGGACACAATTTGTCAGATTATATGCAGCTTCCTCTGGAGACACAAAAGGCTTTATACTTTTCTTCACATATGCAGCAGAACTCTCTGTAAATACACCTTCATATGTAAAACTGGTGGAGTTACCATTTAATTTTCTGTTAGCTCTCCACCAGCACAGACTTCAGCTTCTACCTTTCCTTCTTGGATGCAGGTCTCACATATTCATAACTATTTGCAGTTAGCAGCAAGTCGTCTGTAAATCACAGGGAGTCGAGATGACTTTTATGTTTTGTGTTTTGGCTGCTGGACAAAAACAAAAATCATGCAGTGGACTTAAATCTTCTCCCTGATTTGACAGGTATGTGTTTCCATCAACACTTTAACTGAGCGTCTGAAGTCCCTCACTAAGACGTCACTGTGACTTCAGCAGAGCTTCTCTTCTTGGCAGCTGTCAGTTTTCATCTTCTGTCAGACTTCAGAAGTTTCAGCCTGAATTTAAACTCACTAGGCGTTCTCTCTCCGTCTCTCTCTTACAGCGACTGCATCACATTCAAACTCACATCCTCCACTGCAAACTTCACACAACAACCACAGCTTCTCCCTTTTCCCACTCAGCACCCACTGAGCAGATGCAGAGTTAGTGCCTTGCTCAAAGGCACACTGAGAGACATGAAGTTTGGTGGTTCCCCTTACCTGCCACACGGACCACCGCCCTCTCCGCCGGGTCCAGCACCGAGTCCTGGCTCTTCCTCTTCCTCCTCTCGTGTTTGGACAGGTTCCATGGCAACGTGTCTCCGGGCGGCCCCGCGGGTCCTGATGGGCACGGGGACAGCGACCCCCCTGAACGCTCGCTACGGAAGGACGGCTCGCTGACGCAGGAGCGCTCGCTTAGAGTATCATCGTCTGACGACTCCATCTCACTTCAGGGCTGTGGAGAGGAGAGGGGATGAGGAAGAGGAGGAGGAGGAGAAGGAGAAGTAGAGGAAGTAAGGATAGAAGGAGGGATGGAAGTGGAGCAGTGGGGGAAGGGGAAGAAAGGAGGTCAAAAAGAAGGAGGAGGAGGAAGAGGAAGTAGAAGTGTAGGGAAAAAGAGAAGAAGGAGTTGTATAATTCATTACCGGCATACAGTGTGATCACGCAGGAGCCATGAAAGATGCAAAGTTTCAACGTAACAGCAGAACAGTAATAATGCAGCGCTGAACAGGAGAACTGGGTTAAGTTAGTCATCGTGTCTAGACAGCAAGTTTATGGGCTTGCGGGCCTTTATGATGGCGGGCTGGAGGAGGAAGCTACAAGATGAAAGAAGAAGAGCACATGACAGAGGAGATGGTGATACAGATTACTGAGGCCTGAGAGGGCTGAAGGTGTGTGGAGGAAGTTCAAGATCAGATGTGGAGGAAATCTCACCCAGAGGAGACAAACAAACATTATCCTGTGACATGTGATTATCTATTTCTTCCAATAACTGCAGTCATTTAGAGTTCCAAAGATGAACATGTTATTCCCTAAATTCCCGACATTCCTATCAATAATTGTAAGTCATGCTGCTGACTGGATGTAGGGCAGTTTGGTCTGTCAGTCACTTCACTCCAACATGAAACGTCTCAGAAACTCTGCCACGGATCATCAGTCCTTTACACACATTCATGTTCCCCAGACGGTGAATCCAAATGACTTCCATGATCCTCTGACTTTTCTCTCTGTCTTATAATCAGGTCAACGTTTCTAATTTGGAAATGTCACACTGACAGGCTGAAAACGTGATGAACGCTGCACCTGGTTCATCATCAGCAGGTTATTCAAGCGGTTATTGTCGGAAAAAATGGTGAAAATGACAACTTTTAATCGCTTCTTTTGTCTGAGCAGCGGTCCAAAACCAAGAGACTCTTCATTTACTGTCATAAATGACAAAGAGATGCGGTGAATCTTCACATTTAAGAAGCTGGAACCGACAAATGTTTGATATTTTTGCTTAAAAAACGAATGAAACAATCAATCGATTATCAAAATAGTTGTCGATGAATTTTGTTTCGACTGATCGTTCAATTAATCTACTGATCGTTGCAGCTCCAGTTAGCATCTTGGGATTGTGAGCATGTTAGCATACTGATATGTTTTTACTAATTCATGTTTCATTTGCCTATTGATGCAAAAAAAATAAAAACATGTTATCAGCTTCACGCAAACTCACATACAACACCTGTACATCAACATCAGCTCAGTATTTAATGACCATCAACAGTAATCAGTGTCAATGTGGTCCGGACACAATACGTCCATCATCCAGCTGATGTATGGATGATGTGGACGATGCCAGCTGTGATGGAGGGAGGATGCTTGTGCTCGGACGGAGAGATGTAAAATAAGGGATCTTTAAACAGCAACTACTGAATGGACTCGGCTGAGACGAGGAGCGCAGACTGAAGATGGAGAGAGAGAGAGAGAGAGAGAGAGAGAGGGAGAGATGGATTTCAGAGCTCGTACTAGTGCTGCTATTTTTAAAGAAGAGTCAATACAGCAGGAAGACAGAGAGCTTCACTCTTCTTCTCACTTTCACTCTCCGTCTTTTCTCTCTGTTCCTTCCTTCCTGTTGCTCGTCCGTCTTTACAACCTCTCTGTTTATTGACGTCAAGTTTTAATTAAAAACTATTTATTAAGACAAAGAACAGTGGCTGGTGTTATTGACTTGCTGTTAGCATACACACTGGACACAAGTGTGTGTGTGTGTGTGTGTGTGTGTGTGTGTGTGTGTGTGTGTGTGTGTGTGTGTCTCTGGGGACCTGATGCTCCCATCTGTCCATCACAGCGTCCTAAAATCAATACCTGTCCTGACAGAATGAAATGGTCGTTACTGGCTGTGATGGTTCAGCTCCGTGGGGCAGCGATGACTCCTGCTCACAGACTTTGTGCACATCAACTGTTTCTTTTACTCTAAAATGTGAACTGTCCGGTAAAGTTGAAGCAGTTTATACTAAATTATCAATTAGTAGAGCAAGAAAAATATCCATCTTTATATGTGATATTTTAGCTGTTAAACTGTCTTCAGGAGAAATGACCAGAATAGATTTTGAATGTCGATCTGCAAATCACATTTCATACTTTAAAATGAGCAAAGTGAGCATCTCATCTGCTTTAACTTTGTTGCCATAGTTACTTTATCACTGCAGTACAATGTCATTTTTTCCAAATAATCTGCCAGGAAAATTGAAACAGTAACCATGACTATTATTTCCAATGTAAATGAAACTGTGAAACTGACTTTTATGTTGGATTAAAAGAGTTTCGAGCATCTCCAAATTTGTTTTTACACCATGGAAATTAAAGGAGCAAAACAAAGAGCCGTGTGGACGATGACAAATTTGAAATAGTACAGCGGGAAAATAAGAAACGGTCAGATATCAAGCTTTCATCCGACCGAGGCGGCGATTTCAAAAGCAGCTGAGCATGTCTCCGAAGGTCAGCTTCTTCAAACAACAGGCCAGAAACACTTTCACCTGTCAGAGCAGACAAAGCACAGCCGTTACTGCTAACATCAACGCCGGCTCTGCTTTATTCAAACACCTCAGTCAGACAACCATGTGGGACATTCGCTGCCAAATCACTGCCAAATCAACCAAAATCCTGAATTTTCTTGACAAAAATGATGTTGTAACTTCTGCTTAAGTCTTGTAAGATCTTGTGAAATCCTATAGCTGACCTCAAAATACTTTTTATGTTGTGAATTTTTTAAGTTTGGCCCTCAGAGTGAAATTTCGGCATTCTCAACCTCACCAAACGATTATTTTTCTCGGGATTGGGTTGAAATTTTTCCCGAACATCCAAAACACCCCGAGGAAACTTTCAACATTTGTTAATTTAAATAGTTGCTGCTGAATGTTCACAGTAATCTTATGAATAACAGGAAGTCATCTTTCTTCTTTACCACAATGAAGAAGGTTGAGCTCCAGTCTGCACGTCCAAACCTTCGACAATCTATTTACTGTCTTTGAATATTCACTGATGAATCTTCTCAGATTGGATGTAAACTCTTTCAGGATCAGATCCGCTGGTGATCTGGTTTGTTTCACAGTTCCTCCACTAACGGTCACTGCTCCTCCTCACAAACATCCAGCTTAACCCCCTAAACTGTGAGCACTCTAACGTCTGCTGCCTGCCAAACGCTGAACTGTGGAGTGACCTGAGCTGCGGTCACCGGGTGGGAATGTTTCAGTGTGCGATGTGTGAGTCCAACACAACGGCTGGGATTTCCATCGGAGCTCCCGCTGCCAAAAAAACCTCCTCCTGCTCCTCCCGCCGCTGGCCCCTGGCTAGACCGCTGGCAAAGCCCCACTTCCTGAATCCCCGTCTCCACAGCAACGCTGCGAGGAAGGGGTTAAAAACCTTTCCCAGAATCCTCTGCGGTTCTCTGGTGTCTCGCAGTCCTGGTACTGGTGGTTTCTCTGTGAGTGTGTGTGTGTGTGTGTGTGTGTGTGTGTGAAGTCAGTTGCCTGCTGCATGCTGACAGTGAGTCAGTGCCACTGCAACTAGCGGTTTTATAAATAGAGCCAGAATGGGAGCTTCAAAGCCACACCGTGTCATTACGGCTCTGTGAGGGGGAAAAGATTCTTCAAAAGACCTCCGAAGGAAAAGAGAAAGTAGCAGCAGGAAGACTGGAGGAGCAGTGAGTGAGAGTGAGATCACTCCTCGCCCGATGAGACCCTCACACAGGCATCCTTACTCACAACCATTCCGACAAACACAGACACACACACACTCGGATGTTCAGTCGGTCTGCTCGCAGCTTCACGTTTCCACCTTTGATTCATCTACTGATTTCTTGTCTACAAACTTTTAGCACAGAGAGTGAAAATGCTCAACACAGCTTCTCATGTTCACAAGTGTCAGGCTTTTGAAACACGGGTGATTATTTCTATTATCTATACAGTTATATTCTAAGTTTTGGCCTTCAGCATTTGTTTATGAAGTTAATTGTGTTGTTGGAAACACTCGGGGTCGGGAGAGTTATCTATTGCCACTTTTATAACAACATAATGATGGCTATCCATTATGTTTAGGTATATTCTGTCCAAGATATCACACATATCCAGTTTAATGTCATAAAAAAACAGAGAAGACCAGGAAACATTCTCATAAGATAAACTGGGAAAAAGTGATTTTTTGTTATTTTTCTCTTGAAACATAACTTATTGAAAATAACTCAACTAATTGACTAGTAGTTTCTGTTCTAGATTCAGACATGTCTCTGATAATTTGATGATTGTAGTTTTTAAAATGTCATAAAATGTCACAATAAATAATCCCCTCAGAAACAGACTTTTTTTGTCAGACTGATCAGGGCGTTTATTTTATCAAAGTTTGTCTGTCGATTGATTAGCCCACTAACGCTACAACTCATTCAGACTAATACTCTAACTAACTGACCTAAATACACAGAAATGCATGTCAGCAAGCATGCAAGGTTTAACACACACACACACACACACACACACACACACACACACACTCATATCCATGCAGCGATCTTGGCTCTCGCTGCTTCCTGTGACAGCATGCAGCGGCTGAATCACTGTGCAGGGATGCTGGATGCCTGACTGGCCTGATTTATAACTCACAACCAGGATTTACATGGACACGCTCTGTTCCCACAGCTTAGCCTGAGCAGTGTGAGTGTGTGTGTGTGTGTGTGTGTGTGCACAAAAGAAAAGAAGAGGAAAAAGAGCAGCAATGACACGAAACAGAGGGCGAGGGGAGACGTTGACAGAGACGTAGAGAATCGGAGCAACAGATTAAGGAGGAGAGAAAAGAGACGACAGGAAAAGAGAAAAGAGGGAGAAAAACAGACATTTGGGGAGCAACGGCCGTAACCGCCAGCGCTCGTCTTCGATGTCATCCCAGGTCAGCATTCCAGAGCTCCAACTGACATTTGTGCTCAACAGACAGACGTAATGCTCCATTCTGCCTGACAGACGCTGCAACACAGAGCCACCTGAGCAGAAAACACATCTGCACACATGTGATTTACAGGCTGCGTCCAGAGCTGCACAGTGTCAAGCCAATGACAGCTAGCTGGCTAATTTCCCAGTGATTTCAGTCTTAATGCTAAGCTAGGATACCACATGCAGGAATCGCTTAGCTAATCGAACTCTCGGGAAGCAGGTGAGCAAGTGTGTTTCCCAAAATGTCAAACTATTCCTTTAAAGTTCAAACTGATGGGTTGACTAATGGTTCGTGTCCACTTCAAGTCCGAAATCGACTGTATTCCCGCCGGTATTCCCGACTTCCAGTCTAAATGTGTCCCGGTGATTCTGCTCATGGACGCCTGCCACAAACTGATGTTTGTACGACAAGTTTCTGAACTTCACGAGCAGCTACAGCCGCTCATTAGACTGACCAGCACACGTAAGAGAGAGAGGAGGACCAGGCGCGTAAGCAAAGACTTTCCTTTAATCAACTGCATGGAAATGCAAATTCACACACACACACACACACACACACACACACACACACACGTGCGACTCAAGTCGAGTTTTTGGACTTGGAAATCCGACTTTATTGATGGTTTCACTGCACTTTTCCATGTCATGTCATTCAGTGTAACACCTGTCAGCTGTAATATTCACACCTGCTCCAAACAACCAATTTTTTTAAACAAGCTACAACAGATTATGACATATATTCTTGTGTTTGCTGTGATTTAAATGCGAACAAACATTCATTTGCAACTGTGTTAAGAAACCAAGTTATTACCATCTTGTGCAATAGGTGTAATTATCTTGGAATAACACATGAACTTTCCAGTTTGGAGGAGTTCTTCCTGTCCTTACGACGCGGCGTGAACGCGGTTTTGGAGCAGACTCATGAGAGTTGTATCGATCCTCTAACTTTTGGCAGGAAAGCAGATAAATATATTTCATAAAATACCAAAAGAAGTCTTTAAGCTTGCCTGGAGGAAGACAGTCGACCGTGTGGTCTCATCCCCAGATTGTAAAATACTGATGTTAGCTCGGGTTGGACGCCAACGCACAGCCTCAGTGTTTTACAATCTGGGGATGAGACTAAACAGTCATCCATCTTTCTCCAGGAAGTTTTATATTGAGCTGCTTTAAATTGATTATACGAAAATAGTCCACGTTTTTCTCTCTGACTCTGACGTCTGATCTGCGTCTCACCTTTCCTGCCTGAGTCGAACATCCCATCCTGACGTAAAACCTACACCTCTGATATCTGAAGAGTGCATCAGTGTGGTTTAAACGGGGTTAAGTAGAGTCTGAGGATGAATGAGCAGCGCCTCCCGTTAAACGCAGCCCCCGGGCCTGATGAGTAACACGCTGACGGACTGGCTGGACTCAGCTCCCACACACATGTTAACACACACACATAGACACTCACAGAAAAACATGCATATATTAACGCACACAGAGAGAAAAACTCACTGCTCGCCAACAAATCTGTAGCTTACTACGACTCAGCATGACTGGACAGAGAGAGAGTTAATTAAAGTGAAAGTGAAAGAGGCAGAGAGAGAAAAGAAAGAAGTGGAGTCACTGAGAAAGAAAGAAAGAAAGAAAGAAGAAAACGAGCAGAGGTTAACGAGTGATAAAGGATAAGATAACACCGAGAGAGATGAGGAGAAACAAACTGATCAATACAGAAGTCTCTCCTCCTGTTTCTCTCTTGTTCCACTCATTATAAGATGCTGCGAGCGAACCGGAGAGCGAAAACCAACACAGACACTGTTGGTTAGAGAGACAGACAGACAGACAGACAGACAGAGAGAGGGAGAGAGAGAGGGAGAGAGAGAGGGAGGGAGGGAGGGAGGGAGGACGTGCCAGTCAAACATTTAACAAAGAAAAGAAAGACGCGTCCGTGATGTGTCTGTATATTTCCGTCTCTTTAGGGCTTCTACAAACGGAAACGCGGAGAATATGTGAAGGAAAAATCCCTCTTCGGATGAATTAATTATAATTTACGTCCACAATGAGGCCATCACAAGCAGACTTTGCCTCATTTAAAGGGTAAGTTCGCCCCAAAAATGAAGATTCAGCGTTATCTCCTCGCCCCCAGTGCTGATGGGAACTCTGTCTATCAGTATGACGGTGTGAAGATAAAGACTTATTCTTTAAGGAGTCATGACCACGTGAGGAGTTGACTGAGAGAACGTTCTATTTAAGATCATTTTGCAGGTCAGCTTAAAGGCACAGTATGTAATATCAGACGCTAAAACAAAACGGAAGATGTGCAGGTAAGAAGCGTGGGATGATGGGAGTTTTTGTCTTCACCGATAAACAACCACCATGTGACTCAAGGTGGAACGTTTACTGATGACTTAACGTGTGAAACGTTTTATTCACGTTCCATTTAGTCACTTTTCGCCTCACTGTCTGAATCTCTACCAGAAGTTACAGCGACAGGAGAATGAAACAGAATGTCCCCTTAAATGAAGTCAGGATTTCTCTGGATTTAAACAATATTAGAAACATTCGTGATATCAATGTTAAAGCGAAACTCTCGCCAAAGTGCAAACAAGGCTATTTTTGTGAATGTATATGAGTCAAACCTTTGTGTAAAAGCATAATTACGACGAAAGAGGCACTTTTAAGATTTACCGTATTCTTGTTTTTGGATCAAACTCATTTTCAATGGGAGTGCATGGGGCACTTTTACGCTAGCATCAATATCGCTATTTTTAAAACACTAAGAAGGCTCGACACAACATGAAACTTTGCTCGTAGTATCACCAGGGTCTTTACACATGAACACGAGCATTGAGAACATTGTTTGTGTACACAGAGTTCACTAAAAAGAATGTTTTTGAACAACTCACGTTAGCAGTAGCTTGTTCTGCTAGCCGCCGTCCTGCCAGCTGAGAAGTGTCGATCTCAGAATACGACGTAACCTGAAGGAGAGTTAAGGTGGAACGCTCCTAAAGCTTAGATTATGCTCTTACACAAAGGTTTCATTCGGGTACATTCACAAAAAAAGCCTAGGTTGCATTTTGGCGAGAGTTTCACTTTAAGTACACAACTCAACAAGTTATATAACAAAGGTACAGTCTAACATGACAGCAGTGTATCAGTCTAAATGTGCCATGATACAAAAACTGACAGTTATCGGTGTTATCAGTATGTTAATAAAGTTGTGTATATTTCAAGTTTATATAAAGTTAAATGTCTGTCAGGACATGATACTTTGTGAAATTCTATTAAAGCGTTTGTCGAACAAGAAACTCTTCTGTTCCAGTTCCTTTAAAGGAGCTTTGTGGAAATTCTGTGTTGAGGCCGGTCGCTAGGTTATGTTAGCGGACTGCTTGTTGTGAGCTACTGCTGCTCTTTGTTACCGGAGAGAGGCGCCGAGACGAGACACTCGCGAACCTGCATGAAGTCACATCTTTTGGACCGTCGCAGAAAATCCTTCACAAAGAAATCCACAGTGCAGCAGCGTTAAATGGATGGGGAGCGTCCCATTTCTCCTGTCATGTCGCAATCTGCTCACATATGGCCAATAAAAAGCCATTACTACATGTAAACTGCTATAAATAGTTACATAGAGCCACACTTATGGGTTATTATAACAATAATTATTGGGTAATAATGCGTACCATGGAAATTCTGTGATGCTATCGTACCGTGAAAATCTCTAGTCTAATCCATTAGTGCAGAAATGTTACATATCATATCTTTAAGGTCATTTCAGAGTGTCAAATATGAGGATTTCCTGCTTCTGTCGGTTTCTACATCACTCTCAGCATCGAGTATCTGTGGAGTTTTCGGATGTTGGGTGGACACAGCAAGGAAAACGGAGATGTCACCTTGAGCTTTTCACAATTTTCTGACATTTCACAGACTAGATGAAAAAGAGACAGCGAAGATCAGCAATGAAGATGATTATTAGCTGCAGCCAGGCATGAAAGAGAAAAATGTCACGATGCCGTCTCAGAAGCAGATGTCTGATTCACCCACATTACAACCGCGTCTCATACTAACAGCACACTGCTTCTCTCCAGCAGCACAGACATGATGCTGCTCTCCACCACTGTGGCACACAGTAGTGAGTGAGGGGGTGTGTCTACTGTGCAGAGGGAAATAAAAAAACAAATGGGTGCAAGAGACCATCTTGACGAGGTAAATCACCTGAACATAAAATGGAAATGAATTCTGAACATGTCTCCTCATTTTCTGCCTTCACGTGTGGCTGCAGAGAGGAGAAGCTGAGGGTCCAACAGAAGGGGACGCTCATGTGACCATCTGCTACAGAGCGGCAGGAGGGGAGTCCTGATCCTGATTTGTTTCTCTCTGTGTGTATCTTTCTCCTCCTGCCTCGCACCTTGCATAATGTCAGAGCTTCTCCAGACAGACAGACAGACAGACAGACAGAGGGCCTGCAGTGATGGAGCCCACCGGGATTCACACAGCAGGTGGAGGTGATGATGGAGGTTTCTCTGGATGTAATTGGCTGTAGGGGGCTTGCACAAATCGATAGCAGCAGCAGCCTCTCCTGTGCCAGTGTGTGTGTGTGTGTGTGAGAGAGAGAGAGAGAGAGTGTGTGTGTGTGTGTGTGTGTGTGTGAGTGAGTGAGTTTGTGTGCACATAAAGCTGCAGCTGGTGTTTCATATCACCATTTCTGCACGCATGCCTCACTCTCTTTCCCTGTCTGTCTGTCTGTCTGTCTGTCTGTGCAGGCAGAATGTGTTTGCATGACTGGACATCAGACATGGAGACCAACCAAACGCTGTGGCTACATGCACGCAGGAGAGAGAGAGAGAGAGAGAGAGAGAAGCACGGGGCTCTTTGTCCGGCTGCGCACACCGCGCCTGCTTGGACGAAGATCGCCAACTAATTACATTTATCCATTTGTGGCTGTTGACGAGACGCCGCCTGCGCGCTGTGTGCTGCGCGCTGCTCAGCCTCTCATTAGTGGGAACAACCTCGGCAGCCTTCTCACGACCCACAAACCCTCTCCCGACTGACTGTCCGCTGGTTATTTGCAGCCCAGCCCCTCCTCCGGCGCACAAATCACGAGCAGCGTGGATGGAAGGAAAGTGGACGGATTCACGAACAGATGAACATGAGATTATTACACACACTCACACACATACAGGAGGCTTCATCTCTTGGCTGTGATCAACACGTTATTGCCCCAAATCCGCCTTGAGACGCGCGGTGTGCACTCTGAATCAAACGCGTCCCCAAAACTGTGCGTCTTTTTTTTTATGGAGTTTATCGATCACGGTATCCCCGATTGATCGCTCCTCTGAGCACAGATCGACAGTGAAAATCATGACATGCCTCCCGATGAGACACGATCACGATGATGCGCGAGTTGGAAAACACACCAGCACGCTGCACCGAGCTCCGCTTACCTTCACCGGGGCAGCAGCGATCCTGGAGTCCGAGCGCAGAGCGAGGGAGGCCGGGGATGCTGCCGCCGCTGCTCCGCTTCTCCTCTCCGGGTGGATGGATGGATGGATAAAAGGGGGGAAAAAAAGAAAAAAGCCTGGGTGTTTTCCGGCTCCAGCGATCTGGTCTCTGTCACCACGCTCCCCCTCCCGAAGTGTGAGAACACAGCCGAGCTGGAGATGAAGGCTGTGGAGAATAGCAGGCAGCGTAATCCTGAATGGTAATGGCTGTCCGATTCCTCCTCCTTTCCCCCTCTGACTCTCCTCTCCTCTCCACAACCCCCCACCAGCCCTCCTCTCCTGGTCCGCTTCCTCTCTCTCTCTCTCTCTCTCTCTCTCTCTCTCTCTCTCTGTCTCTCTCTCTTCAATAGGCTGTTTTCACGGCTCCGACACTTAACCCATGTCTATTGACTGTGTTAAGTGTCGCGGAAATTGAGATTTCGGGTGCACTCCTGCGTCATCCGTGGCTCAACAGCACCGCCAAACCGAGGCGGAGGCGCGCACACACACACTTTCTCTCAATTTGGGAAAACAGGGCGTTCACATGTGCATATTTGCAGCGGCCACTCAATCATATATACCTCACAGGACTACACCGAGGAGGAAGGAGCAGCAGCAGCTCTCAATCTGACTGCAGGAACTTTTAAATCACATGAGATAGTATTAATCTGGGTTTTTATAATCCCCACCACTCACACTAACCCTCCTCCTCCCCCTCCAAACAGCTGGAGGAGGAGAGGGAGTAGCCTCAGAGAGCAATCGATTACAGCTGCAGAGATGGAGAGTTGTGTCTGGGGGGGCACTCCCAGTCTGCAGGGAGAAGGTGTGCACAGTTTGGGTTGACCTTCAGTGAGGAGGGTCATAAAACCAACCAGTAGTCCCAGACTGCAGGGTTTAAAGGGGCAGTATGTAGAAATTAAAAGTCAGAATTTTGATATTTACAATATCAATGAGGTAATAATACCAAGGAATATTATATTTTTCCATAACTGAATAAACAAGCTGGAAAATAAGTTCCCCAGAACACAGTTTCAAGCTAGAAAGGTGGCAGGGTCCGCCACGGATAAACAAAGTAAAACAATATGAAATTTTGTTGTTCTGACTTTTAGGTATGTTTGTTTATACAGTCATGAAAACAAAGAGAGTCTGTTCACTTGGTTCGTATTGGCATCAAAATGAAAAATCAGTGAATGATTTCTCCCCCAAAACTACGTAATGCACCTTTAAATGTTGTGACTGAAAATGAACACCATGTCTGCCATCTTTAAAGGTGCAATATATAAGAACTCACAACCCATCTGGTTCTTAATCAAAAACAAACAACGTATCACAAGAGAAAATGCTAAATGTAGCTGCCGTTAGCTCAGTTAGCTCAGTTAACTATGCGTCTCCAGATCAATCCCCCAGGAAGAGTGCCAGGCCTGAGGCCAGTTTTCTTGATGTAATTACAGCGTCACATCACAACGCACAACACTTTTCCCCATATACTCACATGGTGAAAGAAGTGACTGAAAAATGGTGGATATATTTTGGGGGGAGTGTCACAACCCTATAAGTCTAGAAGAGCTGCACCAATAAATTGTGTTGTTGGGCTGGGAGGAGCCTGGACTAGCTGGTTAGCATGCTAAAATCTTTTTCCATATTGCATCAATTTAACTTTGATAGATTTGTAGTTCTTCGACCTTTCAAGGTGGAATATGTAAGAAGTGACCACCTGTCGAATTCAAACTTTAAATGAACAACGTATCACAGGAGTAACCGCTAACTGCAGATGCTGTTAGCCAGTTAGCTCAGTTAGCCGTGCATCTAGTGGTCTAGACTGGGAGGCTCTAGCAGAAACACGTCTCCAGAGAAATGTTAACATTTGTGTTTGTCTGCTGGATATTTTAATAAGCTATATATATTATGATAGTATGATATTATTTTGCTTAAAGATTGATGCACTGCCCACAAGCGATCGAGGTTATGGCCACATATTCACAAAATCAACAGAGGCAAACATTCAGCTCCCGTTCACTTCCATGGTATGCGAGCTCAGCGACAAGTAAGATGTCAGAAAACTGTGAAAAAAAATTACGATCAGTGTTTCCTGGTAAAATAAAGAAAAATGTGTTATTGTGGTTCATTAATCTGCATCTCCGAGGCCTGTAGTAGCTTTTACTCTTTGTTTACATCTCTTGGTCACATGACTCATCACATGACATCATGGAGTCCTGACACCACAGCAGAGCCTGACTGAGCAGCAGAGGTGGTTCAAACTGTCAAGATTAGACGGGTTAGTGAAAAATGGATCACGTATAAATTGACGTGTCGGTCTTTCTAATACTGTCTGCTCTCGGATTGATAAGGCACGGGGTCAACTGGGATCTGTGTGTGTGTGTGGGGGGTGGTGGTGCTGCTTGTTGGTGTCTGGGCTCTGTTGCAGGATAATCCAGAGACTCTCTCTCTCTCTCTCTCTCTCTCTCTCTCTCTCTCTCTTTCTCTCTCTCTCTCTCTCTCATCCTCCCTCCATCGCAGCCGATCAGCTGGGAGTGAAGTCCTGCTGGATTATCTGTGCTGCTGCTGCTTTAATCAAACAGCAGCTAACGGACTGACCGGCCACATGGACTGAAGCTGCTGTGACCACAAAACACAGGGTAAAGTTCACCGCTATCACCGCTCATTCTTTCATTATCAGTTAATTATTGATCACAGCTGATTGATTATCCTTCAGTAGAAACAGAGCCGCATATATCAGGAGCTCCTGATCAGGCATGGTGCCTCTGGCTGCAGACAGAAATTAAATTTACACAATTGAAACCTTGTGATAATGTGAATAGAGGTACAGCACAATGTTGTATAAGGCAGCCTGTGATTATATGTAGTATAATGTAATAAAGACAATTTAGACTTCTAGATGTCAGTGAGGCTGCCTGCTGTCAGACACAGCTTCATTGTACGAGTCATTCATGGGAAAACGTTTTCCATGAAGTGGAGTTTAATGGATCAGACTTTAAGATATGACATCAAACTGATTATACAA
>CAEMYA010000217.1:261796-276615 GCA_903131615.1 Diplodus sargus
ACTCAGCGAGGAGATTGACAGGTAGATAGATAAGACAGACGGACCAAAGTAAACGAACGCTGTCCGTGTTTAAGACGGTGTCTGTGGGTCGCAGAAGCAGCAAAACGAGAAATGACGAAATTAAAAACAAAAAGCCATGAAGGAAAGAAGAGCTCAGATGAAACTGTTGTGGGATTGGTTAGTTTTTTTTTTTAGTTTTTTTTTGTTGTGCAATCCTGAGAGCAGAGCTTCTCTCAGACGTAGAGGATGACGTTGCTGTCTGCGGGACAGTGAAGGCCTTCGGGGGGGTTCAGGGCTCGGCAGGAGGGGGGCTGGGGCTGCTGGCCGGCCGCCAGGTGACAGCTTTTCGGGTGTGGGGAGTCACAGTCGTCGGACGTCAGCTCTGCGATGTCGTCTGATTGAGTGTCCGACATCTCCAGGTCGCTGCGGATGCTCTCCGGTTGAGCCAGGGTGACGTCTCGCAGCCCCTCCCTGATCGACGCTCCCGGCGACAGTCCCAACGCGGAGCCAGACAAAGCCCCGCCCCTTCTGGAGCTGCAGTCCTGAGGCTCCTCCCCTCCTGAGACGGTCGCCATGGCAGCGGAGCCCGGCGGCGGGGTTAGGTCCTCTTCGCTGGTCAGGCAGAGATGGCTGGGTTTGGTCTCGATGTCCACCTGGATCTCCAGGTTGGTGCACTCCCTGCAGAGACACGACATGTACAGCCAGTCAGTCGCAGCGGGACGCTTTTGAGTAAAACCCTCCCTGCAACCATTCAGAAAAAAATCTCCATCTTGACAACCAAGTAAATATAAAATGTAAGTAAATTTAAAGTGGCTCAAATGCTCCCACGGTATTTAAAAAACAGGAACTGTGGCTCCGCCGTGATCCGTGTTATTTCCTGGTAAGTATCTGCTGAGTAAAGCTGCCGCCGATGTGCGGAGGGATTTCTGCAGCTTTAGGCGTCGCTCCAAATGAGACGACAACATGAGATCGTGGCAGCGAGCTGCCAAGTCATCAGATTAGTTCTAATTCTGTTATCTCAATCGCATCACATCCAAATCAAATCTGACAGAGCGACAGACAGACGGATCCGCGGGCCTGACAACTAGCGAGACTCTGCAATAAAATATTTCAGGACGAAGAAGAAAAACCAAAGCGTCACCTGTCAGGCAGCGTGTAGGAGGAGATGATGGATCCGGCCATTCCACGGGTGCTGGCACAGTCGCTCCCTGCTCCCAGGCTGCCCGTCTCCCTCTGGGCTGACTCTTTAGCCAGCTCGCCCGCCTGCACCTCCAGCCTGGAGGAGGACAAACCATCATGTTAATCAATAACCATTAATAATTCACACAGGCCATGACCTGTTTGTTGAGAGGTGTGTGTTCAGAGGCTCTGCATGGCTGTGTAACTTCATCTCCTCTCCTCACCTGCTGTACTTGGCGTTGCGGGTCCCCAGGGCGCCGCCTGCCAGGGTGTTGAAGTGCGGCGTGTCGCCCAGAGTCCCAGGGGCCACGGAGAGCCCCTCGCTGGGGGAGGTGGTGCTCAGACCGCTGACCGCTCCGTCCAGGCTGCTCTCACCGAGGCTCGGGGACTTGAGGGCTCGCCACGCGTCTGCCACTGTAGAAACACACAGGGTAAAGCTTGAATCATCAGCGTTGTCTTCAACATTTGCCATTCTTTTACTGTCAACATGTATTTCTTTTGGCTCTTATTGGAGATTTGAAGTGGTAACTGTTCAGACTGAAGGCTAAATACGTCAATAAAGTCTTTATATTGGATGTGAGAGCATGTCATTTGAGGATCCTCACCTGTGATTGGACCATCGTCCTCATCGAAGTCAATCCGCACACCTCGGCCCTTCCCTCTGCTGACCCCGCAGCCGCCGCCTCGACACAGAGAGATGGGCACCACGCCGTACACGTAGGCCAACATGATGGGCACACCGATACCTGAAGAACGAGACAAACAGAAGCAGTCTTACACCTGTTCAGAGGCGCCGGAGGAAGGAAATGTGTAGAGATGTTCTGACGATACACTTCCAAAATATGAAGTGACTCATATCTGTCTGTGAAATGTGTCAGTCTGGCTGTAGCCGTTCCCCAAAAGCATAAATCACTCTGTATCCTTCATTTAGTATTCAGCAGAGCAGCGTGTCTGGATGCAGATCAACAAACTGTGCTCGGTTCTGTTCTGCCGTCAGCCTCAGAGATTCAGAGAGCGTGACGGATGACGGTCCGGTCGAGTTCCTTACCCACGCTGACGGCTGCGATGACCGGGGCGGTGATTATGGACAGGGCCACGCCTCCTGTGATGGCCAGGTTCCTTCTGTGGCGAGACGACTTCTTCAGCTCATAGTGGGCGTGGATCTGCAGCAGAGGAGAGAGAGAGAGATAGAGAGAGGGTTAAAACACCTGAAACACCTCAGAGCCGGAGGTGAACAAGGGCAGGCTTCTTTCTGGAGAACAGAATCTGTGTCAGAACTTGTCATGAGCAGACGAAGCCGCAACGCTTCCGGAAAAGATTCGGTTAGTCACCGAATCTGAGAAACTCCTGAGCAGGTTTTAACATGAAGAGGACAAACGTGATGTGTCTGAGCTGCTGGCTTCAGTTGATCTCTCTAGTGAACCACATTCAACAGGTCACGTTCAACACATCACACAGATCCTGAGAGATCACATTAAAACGTGCTGTTTCGCTGTTCTCCACAAGAGAGCGCTATAATATCTTACAATGTCTTTTAATGTCCTTCCTATTGCAGTTATTTGAAAGAAAACGGCATTCTAGCACATAATACAACAGTGTTACTAACACAATTATCTGCAGGGTTAGGACATTTAAACACCCTTTAGGACGACTATAGTGTAATATTAAAGGGTTTTTAATATCAAAAGAAACAAAAGGCTAAAAAAAACCCAGTTTCCTGAAGGTCACTTCATGGCCCTCACTTTACTTCAGTTGCTGTAAATTCAAACTCTGCCTCAAATAAATACCTCAGAATCTAAACGATCAGTTAGAGTGTCGATGTAAAACTGTAACCTTAAGAATGAATTATCCTCCAGAAAATCTTACAAATGTTTTAATAACTTTGAGGCCTTGAACTGATCTGAGGACAAAACTCATCTAGACTAGTTTTTAAATCTTCCTCTGTGTCAGAGCGGTCGTTGATGTGAATGGAAACTTCGTTTGAAAGAAATGAAAGTACTTCCTGACATTTAGAAAACTTTCAGCACCGTGCCAAAAACAAAAAAAGAATGAGGACAACATACTGAAACTCAGAAAAGGTTTTTGTTCTGTAACGCTGTAAATTCCAGATTGTCATCAGAGAAGGACCGTGACAGACTGTCTGGGTGTTGCCATGACTCTGTGGTTTCCACTTCTGGTTTCTTCAGACGAGTGTGGATGAAGATAAACTTTCAGTGAACTGAACATCAGGGTTAAATAAAACAAAAAAATCCCAACATGTTAAACATCTTTGTTAGCCGTAATAAAAGGGAAGGATGAGGGGAAATCTTTTCCTGGCGTGCTTTTCTAATGTTTACAGAACTGTATAAATCAAATAAAGAAGCTGAGGAAACTTGCGAACAGGAATAATGAATAATGTTTCATATGCACTTTATCAGTTCCTTTTTAAAGGTCTCCTCCAAAATCTTTTATTTCTATTTCCTTTTTCACAGCTATTTTCAAAGTATATCCTGATTTTAGAAAGTCAGATCAGTTCAACAAAACTTAAATCCTTAATTTAGTTGGTTACAAAGAGACAGTTACACGCCTGCATTTTGCTTCAAGCTGTGTGTTTTAAAAAAACGACTGATGGATTAGTCAAATATTAAATTAATCACCAGCTACTGTATTTTAATAATCGATTGATCAGTTTGAGTAAATTTTTTTAGAAAACAAACCAAAAAAGTTCTAAAATGTGAATATTTTCTTGTTTCTTCACTCCTTTTGGAAACACTGACCGACAACAATAAAGTTATTTAAATCTCTGTTTTCTTAAATTCCATCCTGAAACCTTGACACGATCATTCACTGCAAAAACATTGCAGTCTTCACTTGAGATTCATTACACAGCGGCTGGAGCTTCTTCTTCTACCGTTTCTCACCTTGCGGCCGACGTAAACGGGGATGCCGATGACCATGGCGGGGACGGCGATGCCTGCGATGAGGGTGATGCCGACCGGCGCTCCGATCAGGGTGCCCAGCTGCCACAGAATCTTCTTCTTCCTGCTCCAAGGCTTCTTCCCCCAGAAGGTGCAGCCAGATGGACTGATGGTGACGGAGGGAGACACAGAGGGATTGGAGTTGGTTACACGTCTTAAAAAGCCGCACACAGAGCCGACGCAAAGACCGAAAACAGCAGCTGTCAGTACCTGAGGTAGTGCAGGTCGGAGATCTCCTTCATGCAGAGCCAGCAGAACTCACAGCCGCACACGGCGCACGTCATGTGGTTGCAGCTCCCGTCGTTCATCTTGATGATGTACGCACCACAGCGAGGACACGGCTTGATGTCATCAGCTGTGGAGGGGAGGAGAGGGAAACACTTAGTGACATCGACTGCAGCTTCTTTATGTGCACATGTGAGAGTGGTATTGATCTATTCATCACTTCTAATTCATCTGAACGCTTCAAAAATAGCTTCAAAACAGGAGAAATTCCAGAAAATCCCTTGAATGCACAAGACTCAGTCCAACTAAAGGTTAAATATTGTTGTTGAAAGAAAAACTAGGAATCTGTATAGATGCTTTATTCCCCCAACTCTCCTGTTGGCAACAAAAATCAAACCTCATTAGAGTAATGGGTCGGACAATTGCAGCAGTTTGTTCTCTAATGCATTTTAACGGGAGAGAAAGTCAAGAAGCCTAAAAAAACAAAACGGTCAGTTCACTGTGTGTTTGAAATCTGGACGCCGGGAACGCTCTCTGCTCTTTAAAGGGCATTTTGGCATTTTAACTTGAGGAGAGGCTGGCAGATCTCTCTCTGTGTGTGTGTGTGTGTGTGTGTGTGTGTGTGTGTGTATAGGAGCAGTTGTTGTTTGTGTGTATTCTGTTCTGCTGACATGACTCAACACACTCTCCTTTCTCTCATGTTTTCCGTCCCTCCCTTCTTTTCTTTGCTCCACTCCTCTTATTTCTCCATCTCTCTCCCTTTGTCTCTTGTACATCTGCCTCTATACAGTTGACTAAGCAGACAGACAGGCCGACAGACAGACAGGCCGACAGACAGACAGGTAGACAGAGAGGCAGAGGTCTGGAGTTTTTCATGAGTCACTCTCGTCCTTCTGGACTGTTGTCAGTTCCTCTGAACGCTTGGCAGAGGGGAACAAACTGGAAGTGGCGAATTAAGACGAGAGAGGCAGATAAGGGAGAAACGACCGAGGACAGCTGGAGGGATTTAGTTAATAGACGTTTTAATCAAAATGGAATTAAAGACACACACACATGTAGGGATATTTGCTCGCACACGCTCAGATGTGCGGAGAGATTTTTATGTTGGCGTCATCGCCAGAAGGAGCGTGTGAAAGGGCCGACTCGACAGTTCAGGAAATAAAGCTGCTTCGTTTATTTGCAGAGCGCCGTCATGTTGGGAGAGAGTTAGCTCAGCTAGTTGGATAGTTTGATTGGAAACTGGCCTGGTTCTGTTCATAGGTTAACAATACAGAACCTCCAAAGCTCACTGATTAACACATGATATCTAGTTTATTTATTCTGCGCAACAAATCAGAACCAGGCTGGATGTTTTCTGCTTCAGGAGCGGTGTTTCCTGTTGGAGAGAGGAGCTTCTGTTGGTGCAGATCCATCGTCCCAAAATGTTTTTTTATTAACTAAGGCTCGATTCATCTGAGGCTTACTGACATGACTGTCATGGTTTAATCTATAAAATGTCAAAAACAATTGTGACATGTGCTCATCATTCATTTGTACGAGTTCAAAGTGACGTCTTCAAGTTGCTTCCTCAGTCCAACCAACAGTCCAAAGCCCAAAATCATCAACTATCAAAATACTAATCGATTAGTTGAATACTAACTGCATCTTTCCAGGTCGCTGATGATGTTTTAAAGCTGAGCAGAGAAACAAGTTTCAAAGTTTTCCAAAGTCTCAACATGTCACAGTTGAGCTGGAGGAGTTTTTCAGAAGTATATTTTTAACCTATCATTCTCGACGTTGCTGAATATAGTTCATAAACTGCATTTTGCATGAAATAAATGTGGCCTGGAGTGATGCTGTTGTTCCTCTGGTTGAACTACTGAGGTGGATCAGTTTTCACTGTAAAGCTCTCAAACTAAAGTGCCATCTTGAAGAAATGTTTTGGCGACTTTTTGAAAACGCTGTTTGACAGGATGCACAGTGAGGAGAAGCTGTGAGACGTATACAAATATATAAATATATATATATATATAGTGTCTCATGCTCTGTTGAACGCTGCACACTTCACCCAGCGGTGCAAACACCGGGGAGCCGCTACAACAGGCGCGAGACGAGTCTGACTCAGCGCCCTGACAGACGGAAGAGGCTGACGTGATAAAGGCTGACGGAGACAGAGACTTCTCAGAGGTGTGAAAAATAATTTCAGGGCGGAAATGCTGGGGGAGAAGATTTTATCTGTCTGTTTATGTCTGCGCCGAGCACACACCCATGCACAGTGTGTGTGTGTGAGAGGCTGCAGCAACAGACTGTGGTTACTTCTGATCCAATCACCCTCCAGGGAGAGCTGTGTGTGTGTGTGTGTGTGTGTGTGTGTGTGTGTGTCTGTGTGTGTGTGTGTGTTGTAGGTCCTCACCTGGTCCCTGCTCCTGTGTGTAGCTGGGTGAGTGGTTGCTGTGGGTGTGCAGGGATTGCGCCCTCTGTTGGCGGGCCGAGTCGCAGGTCTGGTTGGGATGCCAGGCCTGCTTGCAGTGGTAGCAGAACTCGGCGCCGCAGCCTTCTCTGCGACACACCAGCCTGGGACAGCTGGCACAGCCCGAGGCGATGACGGCAAATCTGAGAGGAAGAGACAGAAGAAGAGACGAGTGTTCAGTGATGCGGCGACAGAAGAAGTCCAACAACGAAGACGGGAAAAAAGATGAAATGTTCTGATTATTTCTGAGAGCCGAGCAGAGCTTTTTGTCAAGGAAACAAAAGACCGTGAAATAAGAAAGTCAAACACAGATATATCCGGTTGTTACAGCATTTCTTTTAAAAATGATTTTGAATCAGAATCCGTATGTGTTCCCTTTATTTTCCGTCCCTCTCCTTCCAGTGTGCTGCATGTTACCTACAACTCTACATTCATCCAGCTGTTCATGCACACATCCTCACATCTTAATCTCAACCGAAACACTTCTAACCTCAGGACAGTACCATCTACACTCAGTATGTTACCATGTTGTTGTTAATTACCCAAAAGAAATAATAAAAAAAAAAAAAAAGCACACTGTGAATCAACAAGTTGGCTGCTCCACATCTACCAGTCTGAACGTCTGACTGACATCAATATGCATAAATGAATCAGCGGATTGATGAACAAGTCTAGCAAAGCAGGAACACGACATTTGGGACCAACAAATAGATCCTGGGGCTGCACAGCTTTGTAAAAATATATAAAATCCTGATGATGTGACTTTTGTCGGGTTCTGAACCAAACAAACACGGTTTCTGCAGGATTTGTGTACCAGGACAGCTCTCTACACATCTCACCTTTATGGAAACATCCACAGCTTCTTGTGACTTGGCAATGCTGCAATTTAGACCGTGTTTTGATTAATTATGCAGCCCTCCTAGATTCCCAATTAATCTGGTGGATGTCCGGATGCAAATTTGCGCTGCTGCAGAACTTTCACAGTGGCCTGACGACGCTAATCTTCGAGGAAATGGTGGCTTTCAGACTCTAAAATGGATGAAGCTATCATATTAGCTTAATTGCACAATCCAAATGAAATGACTCTGCTGTGCCAGAGTCTAAACTTCCCCACAGAAAGAGATGCATCACCGTTTGCAGAAGGTCGTGAGTAAAAGTACAGCTGAGGACTGATGTGGAGGACATTAGTTTCCAGTTATTGGACAGAGTGAAACTTTCACCTGATCATGGCGCTACACGGGATCATCAAACTTATTACAATTGATCCTGAGGGGGGCGTGAATGTCCGGGCCAAATTTAATGGCACTACATCCTCCATATTTCAGTTACAGCCATAAATATTGACGTCACGGCTGGAAGAGAAGTTTGAATCTGTCTCTGGGAGCCGAGGATATCAACACCAAACTTCATGGCAGTCTAACAAATAGTTTAAAATATATTTCTGCTCTTTGCTAACATGACAGCAACATATGTTAAAGCTTGCTGCTTAAAAAGAGTTTTCTGAGTCGCTAAAGTCCAAAATCAAATGATTTAATTTGACTTTTGTTCCACGCTGTGCAACATTATCACCGAGTGTAATGTATACAGCACAAACACAAGACACCAAACGTCTCACAGCACCTTACACAACCGAGATGTCACTTTAGAAAAGCAGCTAATTGTTAACTCAACAAGTCTCTAAGAAATGAAGGTGTCCAAAATGGCCCCTAATGTGCAGATTACCTCGCCTGAAAGCTCTCTGTGGACTGAGAGCAGACAGAAGGTTTGATCAATGCAGTAATCACTCAGTAACAACACTGAAGAGAGACGGGACGAGGTCAGTCAATATGGATTTCGCAAGGTTCAATACTGAGAGAGGAGACAGAGCGTTCGCTGCGGGGAGACGTGTAAATACAGCCGAGGCCGAGTTATTCTGAGCTCAGACAGAAGTCTGTGAAAAAAAAGGTCGAACCAGAAAATAATTGGTGTGAAATCTTAGCTGCATTGATGGACGCGTCCTGCAGGTCAACACAGATGGATCAGGGGTCGACTTCTTTTCAATGCCAATACTGTTTATACGTCATCAAGGAGCCAAAGTAGTGCATTTCTTAAATTATCTAAACAACCAGACACAAAAAAACACTCTCGAGGTCAAATTTCAGACATAATAATATATAACATTTGATTTTATCATCCAGCATTTACAAGTGCTTTTGAGGAGATTTCAATAAATGAAGATACATGGTTTGATGCGACATAACCTAAATATAAAACTTATTTTGAGGCCACATCGCCCAGAACTAATACAGAAGGATAAAAATCAATAACACAAAAGGTGTTTGTCATGTGACTTTATGAAGAATACATATTCTTAAAGCCTCTACAGCAGACAAAACATTCTTTTGTTCAGTGCTGACGTTAGGCGAACACAGTTTTAAGCAAATAATACTAAATATAGCAAAAAAAAGAGTGACACTTTGTAACAGCAAGGACAAAAACGGCAATTAAAGACAGGGAGAGAGAGACTGAGACACAGGCTGTCAATCACCGCAGAAATCACAAAAGAGGCCAGTCATCAAATGTTGTCACCAAGCTCTCAGTGGGAGAAAACATGCTGGAGGAGTGAAAACAAAAGCCGGCAGGGATTTTAACATTTTAAGCCTTTTTATACCCGAACAAACAAAAAGACAATGGCCGGTTTTCTGCACGTTGGTCGGGGCGTTCGAGTTATACTACAAAAAGGGAAGAAGAGCGGCGAAGAAGTGATAACACGGCAAACTTGTAATTGTTTTGGCACGCCTCCAAACACGTCGGCCCCAACATGTCCCTCATTACCACCTCTTCAAGCGCTGTGACAGGCCTGTTCTCCGGACGGAATAAATTAACGACTATCGGAGGAGACAGGAGCGACTTTCTCGGGACAAGATGAGACAAGAACTGGCATTCCTGCAGAGACACATCACCCTGCGTCTGTGAGGATTTAGACCCCACAGCTGTCTCCAGCGCAGATCTGCATAAAGCGGATTCCTCTGTAATGATGGTCAACCATCCACAGAGTTTTCAACGGAACCCAAAGGTCAAACAGTCGCTCTGAGCCGACTCAACGCTTCAGTAACTGTTTAAAATTTCAATCCAACGAAGGCACACACAAACACAGTGATGCCAGTTTTTTGTTCCTGCAGCGTCAGCTCTCTGGTTCAAGCTTGTCTAAACAGAAACAGAACAGCAGATTCTCGAACGAGTAACCAACACGCAATTCACCAGAAAGCCTCGTTCTTAACCATTTCCCTTTACAAAAAACTTGCCCTGACCACCTTGTGAAAACCCCGTTATTCTACTTCCCAAAAGCACATTTCATCTCCTCGACCTTCAAGCTGTTGAGTTCTGGGTTTTATCTTTTCCTCATGTGGGAGGAAAAGCACAAACAGGTGGGATATTTGAGTCCGTTTCAAGTACGTTGCTCGGCTGCCAACAACTCCCATGACCCCTCACTGCTTACTTCTTGTGCTTTGTTTTGATTGAGAGACCCCTTGTGGCTGAGCAGCCACTGTACTTCACGGTGCGTTCATGTGGTGGCGGACTAATCAGAAAAACGCTTTTCTTCCGACAGGGAAATTTCACGTAAACGCCCTCTGAGGTCAGAACAACAACTCAATTACAGGAAACGAGTTGACGTCATACGATGCTGAAACATGGCGGACGAAAGTAAACACTGGGCTGATTGTAAACAACGTTAATCAAAGTCATGTACTGCACATCAAGTTTTGACTCACATGTAATCTGTAATATGATATTTTAGGGTGTAACCGTTAAAAGCTGAGAACGATACACTTGTTTTTGCCGTCCGTACTGCTCCATGGAGTGGGACTATCCCAGGAGCACCTGAATGCAGCGTTAGCACGATAACGCTTTCTGGCATGCTAACCTGCTAATGTTTAGCAAGGACAATGTTTAGCATGTTCACCATCTTAGTTTAGCTTGTTAACATGCTAACATTTGCTAATTAGCACCGGGCACAAAGTACAGATGAGGCCGTTTAGTTTGGTCATAAAACAGAAATCTGGACCTGGTGACGGCGCTGGATGACACATTTAAAGGAATCACTAGAGTTAGCACACTTAATCCCGAGGTGAACAGCGACGTCTGTGCCTTGTCGAGACATATTATCACAGGCTCAGCGGGCCTTAACATCCCTCCAACTGTGCCGCTAACAACAACTGGCTAAAAATACCTAAAATCCAAAAGATAGAAGATTGTGTGTGTCATCGGGCTAACTCTGGACTTGTTGCGGTACAAAGCACATGTTGACACAACAGCTTTTTCCTGGGAGAAACATCCCACTCAGCGCCGCCTCGCGATTGGTAGATTTTTTTGATGTGGCGCTGAGAATATTGTGCTGACATTTCCAGGAAAAAAAAAGAGACAAACACAGAGAGAGAGAGAGAGAGAGAGAAAGAGAGAGAGAAAGAGATGTAACAAAAGGACACTGAAGGAGGTTAAGAGGGGATGGAGGAGATGGAAGCGGAGGTGGAGGAGTTATATGAGTGCTGACGTGCCGCATGTTGAGAGGAAACATGCATAGACAGTCCTGTCAGTGTTCAGCTCCACCAACAGCCACCTGGGAATCCTGCTGAGCCTTTAAATGCAACCTTCCAACACACCAACACACACACACACACACACACACACACGCATGCACACACGCACGCACACACACACACACACACACACACACACACACACACACACACACACACACACACACACGCACACACACCTCTAACACCTGGATGAAATGGACGTGCGTCAGTCTGACTCGCACAGAAACATGAAACACACACATTACATGTCAGTCAACAACAATGACTTCAGCGAGTATTGATCTGTTTAATTAAGTCCCAACTCCCGGTTACCCCTGGCAACGCTCCCTCTATGCCGCATCGATAGTCGCCATAGCAACTGACAGCCGGCGGAGAGACGGCCACTCTTTGCTCTCATTGGACGCCCGGGCCTGACAGTCACGCGGGCCGAGATGTTATTGGTCCGGACGGGGAGAGCGGGTCAGAGGTAAAACGACTGTGTTGTTATGAAGAGTGAAGAGAATAATACTGAGGTAAATAATACAAGGGCTTCAAGGATCGAGCGTCCATGATTAATTAAAGGATTGTTATATTCGTATTCAGAGAGCCTTTCAGAATGACCTCTGTTATAAAATGAGCCGCACACTGTCGGCTTCTTTCTTCACTGTCACTCAGCCGTGCTGTTGTGGTGGAGATGATTAGTCAGAAACACTCAAGTGGATCATTTTCTTCTTCTGCAGCGAAAAAGCGCTCAAACCAAAAGACGGAGGACTGAAGTGTTTGTTTTGTCTCGTGTGCTCTGCGCGGAGAAAAGGATCCGACACTCGCTGTGTGTTCAAGTGAGCTTTTCTGCTCCTCCTCAAGGTTTATGTGTTCACATATTTCAAGGTTTAGTTTTAATCATCTTGAACTGATGTTTTTTTGGCCACTTCAAGGGGAGTTCAGGGATCCATGTTTAGAAAGTTTGGTCTCTAAATGACCAAAGACCATCCGTGAGCGTCTGTGGCCCTGGTTGTTCTGTACATCCTGCTCTGCTGGCACAAGTTGGCCCTTTTCTGTGACTTTTCAGCTGACCGACCGTGTGGAATCAGTGAGACGGATCCATCTCGCTGTTCAGCTAGGCCGATCACTACACGATTACAACCACATAGTGCAGTTTCTCCTTATTCTTACTCCTCTGCCTCTTTCCCAGGAGCATTTGCAACTTTTCATCAAACATGTTCTCGATTAGTGGTGGCTTCATCAGCAACAGTGTTCTCAAAAATGTTGTTTTATCATAACAACGGTTTGTTTATATTTCAGTTTTCCTTGGCCGTCGGTTGTAGTGACGTTTGTTCGTCACACTCGCTCTTGGATGCCATTTTGTGCCGCCTGGGCCTCAATAGGTACGAGAAGTTTTGGAATCGGTCCAGCCACGATACAAGCTGTGACGACTACAATCATCAAATTATGTCCAGTAAAAGTGCCTGAATTTGCCGCTGACAGGCTCAGATTGTGTGTCGCCATTGTGACGTCACCAGACTCCATTTGCAGAAACAGTCATTTTATCATCGTAAACACACACTTTGTTAAAACTCGAAACAAGTAAAAACCTTGGATCAACTTTCTACAGCTACAAAAAAACACAAACTCCAATTTGGTTGAAATAAACTCTTAATTCGCAGAGTTACACAGGAAACAATGTGTAAAGCCAGAGCTTTTTCACATGTAACATAGAAAATCAAAAGTTTATTTCGAGTTAGTGATTGCCGGAAAAACTGAATGGCTTTGCCAAATTAAAACCGAGTTCCTGTCGAGTTAAAATCCCGACACTTTCAGCCCGTCTGCGTCAAAAACAAGCATGTTTAGTGAAGCGATCTACTCGACTGATTACAAAACTTTCTGTTCCTCTCAGTCATTACACACCAAATTAGTTTTATAGCTCGGATTCAAAAAAGGGGAATTGCATTTTGAATGGGATCTAAACTGCCTCTATATTTATCTTCCTCTCGTCAGTCAGTGTCATGTGCATTGACTCCTGGATATCTTCTGAACAAGATAAGATTATAAAACCAGGTCACATTTACATACGTTTCCCACAAGTGAGCGAATACGTAACCCAATACACACACACACACACGCACACGCACGCACGCACGCACACACACACACACACGATATGTCCATTCTCAGCTATAAACACCCCATTCACAGTTATACTGATGAAATTCACACTTATTACGCTGTTTCTGTGGAAGCCACGTCCCCAGTGGCTGAGAGCCTGAAGCTGTAGCTGCCAGGTGTGTGTGTGTGTGTGTGTGTGTGTCTGTGTGTGTGGAGAGCTGTTTCTGTGGCCTGGACTGTTTGTGCTGAATAATAATATGGACTTAGTCAACTCGTCTGATTTACAGAGGTGGTGAGTCACCGCTGGCGTCAGACACAGGATCAACTGGGTAAATATGTAGGTCAGCCGCCGACCTCTCCTCTTATGATACCGCTGATGCAGACACACACTTTGGTCCTGGTTTATTTTCATCTGAAAACTGTGTTGACTTACTTAACCTTCTTAACTTTTATTATCTACATGAATCACTGGAACTTTTACCTCAAACTTATTCTCAGCTCCATCCTTACTTTTTTCAGTGAGGGCCGGCTAGTCTGTACTCGGCTCGATCACACTGTCCACTGAAAGCAGTGACATAAACACATGTAAACCTTAAAACAATGGTCATAACAGTGATTATATACAGTCAGCCTCTCGTGGACCACTGGGAGTGAAAAATCATCCCAACTCAAAGATTCGGATTACAAAAACAAGGAACTGTAGAAAACAGGAATGGATGCTCACATGGTTCTGACACGACACAGACGGTAAAACACCAAACTTAAACTGAAAAAAAAAGGAAGACAGGAAAGTTCAGTATTCCTCGGAAAAAAACTATAAAAGCCTGAATCATCCCTGGCTGTTATGTAAATCGCAAGGCCAAAATGTCCATTTCTACACGGGAAATATTCAAATCCAAGCCACTGTAAGCAGATTACAGTGAGACTTTGTACCATTTAAAGGTTTATATGGGACTTTTGTAACAGTAACACGTGTAGAGAAGAGTTAGATTTAATGAAACAACTCCATAATGTCAGTTTGTATAACAGACTGTATAAAAAAGGTGGACGATGCACAAAAATGAAGCTAAAGTATCTCTGATATAACATGTAGATATTGTGAATGGTCTACTGTTCTCTTCTGTATATAGTGTTTTTCGATCATTTAGATCGTGTTACAGGTTTACAGACAAGCTGACAAAGAGAGCAGGGAAGACTCAAACAAACAGGGGATGATAACTAACAGAATACAGGTGGGGAGCGAAAACGAGGTCAGAGCTTTAGTGCTCTCTTTCACAGGACGGTGTTCGTCAGTCACTTTGATTTTTGGCCCAAATTCTTTCAAGCAACAAGTGTAAAAAAAAAAAG